>OX421497.1:49051473-49463973 GCA_949126835.1 Anisus vortex
CATTTTAGGGTGAACCTATTTAATATGAACCTGTTCATTATTCGCCATAGCAGTGCCTGCTATAAGCATTATGATATCAAATGTTAACATTGTTGTTTTTTTTTAGAATCGTATAGAAATCGAGTCTAAGACTTTGGAAGCATTGAACAGTTTATCTGATGAACTAAAAGGGACGTATCACTCACTTGCAGAGTTGGACGAGGATGCAAGAAAAGAATTTCTTTTTAACCACAATGATAGGTTAGTAAGGAAATCTAGTATGATATAGATCTATAGACATAATGTTATATACATAGACATAATGCATATACATATATACATAGACATAATGATGTATACATATATATAATGCTATATACATAGACATAATGTTATAGCTAATGTATATAGAATATAGACACATAATGTTATATGTTATACACTTTGACATAATGTTATATGCTATATACAAAGCCAAAATGTTTTGTGTTTATTAAAAGCCAAAATGCTATGTTATACACATAGACATAATGATATATGATATATACGAGAGTGAATGTTATATATTATTTACAGAGATATAATGTTATATGTTATATACAGAGATATAAAGAAATAAAGCTAGATAATTAGATTGACAAATGGATAGAGATCATTGGATAATGATGATGCACGTGATATAAACTTGTAGGTTACTGGCAGCTGCTGGTTGCTATAGCGACTGGCCCACAGGCCGTGGAATTTTTTACAATGAGAGCAAAACGTTTTTAGCTTTGATTAATGAGGAGGATCATCTGAAGATTATCTCTGAGCAGAATGGAGCTGACATTGGATCTGTGTACAAAAGAATAGTTCTGGTAAGTAAAGAGGTTTAAAACTGTGTCAAGGTTCTATGCAAAACACGTATGTTTGTTGTTACTGTGTCTAGGTTCTATGCGAAACACGTATGTTTGTTGTTACTGTGTCAAGGTTCTATGCGAAACACGTATGTTTGTTGTTACTGTGTCAAGGTTCTATGCGAAACACGTATGTTTGTTGTTACTGTGTCAAGGTTCTATGCGAAACACGTATGTTTGTTGTTACTGTGTCAAGGTTCTATGCGAAACACGTATGTTTGTTGTTACTGTGTCAAGGTTCTATGCGAAACACGTATGTTTGTTGTTACTGTGTCAAGGTTCTATGCGAAACACGTATGTTTGTTGTTACTGTGTCAAGGTTCTATGCGAAACACGTATGTTTGTTGTTACTGTGTCAAGGTTCTATGCGAAACACGTATGTTTGTTGTTACTGTGTCACGGTTCTATGCGAAACACGTATGATTGTTGTTACTGTGTCAAGGTTCTATGCGAAACACGTATGTTTGTTGTTACTGTGTCAAGGTTCTATGCGAAACACGTATGTTTGTTGTTACTGTGTCAAGGTTCTATGCAAAACACGTATGTTTGTTGTTACTGTGTCAAGGTTCTATGCAAAACATGTATGTTTGTTGTTACTGTGTCAAGGTTCTATGCAAAACACGTATGTTTTCTTGTTACTGTGTCAAGGTTCTATGCAAAACACGTATGTTTGTTGTTACTGTGTCAAGGTTCTATGCAAAACACGTATGTTTGTTTGTTGTTACGGATCAATAGTGATAGTGTTGTCTCGAGAAAATGGTGAATAATATTTATACATTTATTTCAATGTGAATATTGAGAGAAAAAAAGAAGAATGAAAAAGGTGATAGGTATAGTTTGTTGCAGACTGTTAAAGAAGCCAGTTATTATGGACCTTTGACCTTTTATTTAATTACAAGCTACATTGCCCGGCGTTGCCCGGATGAAAAAAAAAACAGGACTGTTTGACTCAGGTTGAGGTGCAGATAACAAATTTATAAACTACACTTAAAAGAAAGCTATACATCTTATATTTAAATGAGAATTTTTTTTACTGAATACTTTTAGGAAAGTAAATAAATATTGTAATCGGGTAAAAAAAAAGGCAAATATTTTTATTTAACAAAATCTATATTGCCTGTAGATTTACAATGTCTTTTGTTTTAAAAAGTTTGAAAAATTAATTGTCGAAAAAAAAAGTATAGTCTAACTGGAGAATCGAACCCTGGTCGCCCGTGTAGCAGTCCACTACGTTTACCACTGAGCTATCGAAGACACATGTCCGATGTGAAAAATGAAAAATTATTAGACGGTATATAGGGCTAAGCCTAGATAGGTCAGTGACACACGTGTTTTCAAATTGTCCAATGGGGATCCTCGGGGGGCCTAACACGGTCTTTTTATATATATAGATGGTAAAAAAAAATCAAGATTTATTTCTTCTTTAAACGTACATCAAGTTGCTTGAAAGTATTATTTCCTAGTGCTTAGTGACCTTGAACCTGCCCTAGGACATAGGCAGACGACACCCGGACCATAACAATATATATTGTTTATACAATAGTTGTCTTTTATATAATGTCTTTTTGGTATTGGCAATAAGATCTAGATCTAGTTCTTTATCTAATGTCTTGTGGTATTGACAATAAGATCTAGATCTAGTTCTTTATCTAATGTCTTGTGGTATTGACAATAAGATCTAGATCTAGTTCTTTATCTAAGTCTTATGGTATTGACAATAAGATCTAGATCTAGTTCTTTATCTAATGTTTTAAGGTATTGACAATAAGATCTAGATCTAGTTCTTTAGCCAAAATATCTTTAAAATTAACCATATTTATTCATATTTATTTAGCATTAGATTACTTTAATATGAGAAATTAATCTTTCATTGAGCTCTTTTAGAATATGATGACTTTGATATGACTTATGATGACTATATGAACCTTGTTGATTTCTTTGATTATATTACATTGATTCAATGTGACAACAAATGGTTTTTAAATGATAAATTAAAGAAATTGTTGGGCAGCTGCCCCACTATCTTTACACAAAAAAGTTCTACCAACACCACGTGACTGTCAAACTAGTCAACAATGTATTATTACTATCTATAAATGTATATTCACTTTCACTTTTGATAGGCTAACAAGACTCTGCAAGAAAAACTAAAATTTTCCCGTCACCATCGTGTTGGTTTTATTACATTTTGTCCAACAAACTTGGCAACAACTCTAAAAGCTTCTGTCCACATTCAGATTCCATTTTTGTCTGCATCAGAAAATTTTCAAACTCTGTGTGACAAGCTCAAACTACAAGCCACAGGTCAGATATTTAACTTTAGCTGGTTTGTGGGTACCTACTGACCAGAGAATAACTGTAAGCTTATTGCCACGAAATCTAGTTTGTTTAAGACTTTTTGTGATATAAATATAAAGTAAAAAAAATTAGAATACATTATAAAAATGTATTTGGTTATGTTTATTTCATATTAGCCCATTTTTATAAGTTTCTATAAATAGTTAGTAGTTAGTTTATAGAAGATATGGATTAAATCATCAATATACATAATTACCGTGAATTTGTTTATATGTTTGTGCTCTATAGGCTCCTAAGCCGTTTGACTAATTGGGTCATAAGTTAAATATATAAATTGGAAACGTCCTCCAAAAGAAATTTTTATTATATAAACAATATTGCTTAATTCGTTAATTGAAATAAATAAAATAAACTTAGACTTGTTCAAAATAACTGTATGTTAAAGTTCTAAACTGAGCGCCATTACAGAATGATCTCCCCTTGAACTTTCATTTACTATGTTGAACACGAGGCCTTACCAATAATTCCCCTTGCATACAGTTGTTTATTAATGCGGCGTATGCACCAGCAATTTGGCTGGGAAAGTTTTAATGTGCTACTAGCCTATGACGTAATGTCCATCAATTCATTTTTTTTTCATTAATGGTAGATTTTTGCTTTATTATATTAATTTTAAGTAATAGTAACCAAATGTTTTAATTATTTCATGGATTCATGACGCTATTGAGAACATCCTTTAATGAGCGACTATATACAATCAATTAAACGATAAAAAAGAACAAAAACTAAATACCGAAAGAAACTTTCTCACTGTAATTGTTATTATAATTTTTATTTCTTCTCAAACACAGTGTAGTAATTTATTTCTCCGTTATCTAGACGGGGAAACCACTAGTTCTATTAATAACTTAAGAATGTAGGCCATAGAATAGCTCTTGATTCATGAGTCCCTCTCCTACGTTTGCTGAGTAGACCTAATCCAATTTTGTTCTTTTGCCAGTCACTTATAAAGTTGCTCTAACGCTTAGTCTAAGCATGCATAACAGTTGTCACATTGGCAGATGTTGAATGCAAATGGTAAAATCCAGGGTGAGCTCTAATATTAGATCTATATGTGATTAGGAGATTGCCAGTAGGATGAACAAATCCTTTGCGCGTCCATGGGAGCGTATACAATGGACCGTACGTGCTCCGGTATGTGAAAACTTAGGGGACGTCCATTAATTACGTCAACAATTTTTTGGCGTTTTTTACCTCCCCCCTCCCCCTTGTCAACAACTGTCAAACTTTCAGAGACCCCCCCCCCCTGTATAATTACGTCAACAATTTGTTATCCCCCCCCCCTCAAAACAAGTAACAACATTTTAGACGCTTGCATTTATGTTTAAGTAGATATGAAACGGAGAGGTCTCTACCTGGTACTATAATTAATTGTAATACATTTTAAAACTTGTTTAAAAGATTTCAAATTGACTATAGCTCTCATAGGCGTAGCCACGAAAGGGTTGTAACATGGGTTGTACCCCTCTCACTCGTCCCTCTCACATTTTTTTCCAATCCTAGGATTTTAACAATATTTCTTTCCTTTTTGTTTACTATTGTTCTTTTTATAGAAATATTTAATCTGTTTCTTATTTTACGTTTCACTAATGAGCTTTTGGTACAATGTAAATTAATTGTTAAATACTTTATTGGGAAATTGTGCACCAGTTGTTAATTAGCCTTCTATTTTAACCATATGTTCACTATTCCTTCTTGCATTATTGTCCACACACACATTATTATATACACACGGTAGTTGCCTTCCCTGTTCCCTACCTCTTCTACAATGCACTAGATCTAGTTGCCACCCACAACTTGCAATACTGGAACGCCACTGATACAAATATATTTTATTATAATATATTTTTATCTCATACAATTTTTCCAGAAAATTAGAAATTAAAACAAACAAATTACTCAATAGATCTATGTAGCCTAATCGACCTAATTTTAACGTTTCACCTATTATGTCGCAGTCAGCAAAAATATATTAGTCTGTATGTCAGAATAAGGGATGTTGAAAGGTAATAAGGTAGGCTAAGTATTTCGTACTTCATGTGGTGGGCCACGAATTATTTTTCTGAAGGAAATATTTTGAAATAACCATGTTGAAGATTCACACAATACACTTCATTCAATGTTTTGCAAACATTACTTATAGTCTCAGAGAGGGCATATTATTGTTTTTAGTTCTATAGCCAATCCCAGCCATCGCTTACGTGGGTTACGTAATGAATGCCATTGCAGGCTCTGGTGCCTAATTTAGATTACTGAGCGCCAAAACACTGGGTTTCTGAACGTATTCTGCAGACATCAGTGCCCCCACAAAGGGAGGGGGGCAGAGGATGGCATATGCCTGGGGCAACACTTTTAGGGGGCGGCAAATTTAGTCTAAATATAGCACTAAACAAAGGAGTTACAGTATGCAAGGGGGCGTCGCTGAAACTTTTGCCCTGGGGCGCCACATAGGCTTGTTAAGGCTCTGGAAGACTTTTATTTGGTGTGTTTATGTTCCTTTGTTATTCTAGCCACCATGTCTCGCTATACTAGGGTTGCCAGTCGTCCGGCAAAAGGAGGACTTGTCCTTCTTTTTAGACTCTTGTCCTCCGTCCGGCAGGCAAAGCACAAAATCTTTAAAATGCCTTTTTTTTAAAATAATTTGTTTTGTATGCATAAAGACAAATACATTTTTAAAAATAGTATTAACAAGTTAAGAATATATTTAATAAACAGGTGATCACGTGATCATGTGATCACGTGATCATGTGTACAAGAAAAGAATTCTCTTTTTTTTTTTGTAATACTCTTGCATGAGCTTTAAAGTTGACCAACCAAATGCAAGCTACCTTACAGCCTACAGTGAATTTATATGTTATTTTTAACAAATCTGTTTCTTGCTCAGTTTACCAATACACACTTAAACTTAGTGGCAGCTCTTGTAATAAAATTATACTGATTGCGAAATTATCTAATTGAAACACGGTGTACTCCTTTTGACACCCATGTGTCTGGCAACCTTACGCTAGATAGCGAAGGTGAGGTTTTCTACAATTTTGGTCAGTCACACTGCCTTGCTAACAGTTGCATTATTTTCCACCCATACATAGATCTACAAATTAACAAGATGAACACAAAAAGGACATGTCAACTTTAGTTCCCATAATTGATATATTTTTATTAACGTAAAACCATGTTTTACATGTTATCTATGTAAGTTGAACAGGACTAATGTAGAATTTTGTAATAAATTTGTATCATTATTTATTAATTAAAACGTAACATTGTTGACATCAACTTTTCTTGAACTCCCCCCTCCCCCATGTCAACAATTGTCAAACTTTTTCAGACCCCCCTCCCCCCTATTTTGTTGACGTAATTAATGGACGTCCCCTTACCCTACGGACGCACTCTACGCGTCCACCAATCTTTGACTTAACTATCTAGTGGATATGATTGGCTTAACTATCTAGTGGATATGATTGGCTTAACTATCTAGTGGATATGATTGGCTTAACTATCTAGTGGATATGATTGGCTTAACTATCTAGTGGATATGATTGGCTTAACTGTCTAGTGGATATGATTGGCTTAACTATCTAGTGGATATGATTGGCTTAACTATCTAGTGGATATGATTGGCTTAACTATCTAGTGGATATGATTGGCTTAACTATCTAGTGGATATGATTGGCTTAACTATCTAGTGGATATGATTGGCTTAACTATCTAGTGGATATGATTGGCTTAACTATCTAGTGGATATGATTGGCTTAACTATCTAGTGGATATGATTGGCTTAACTATCTAGTGAATATGATTGGCTTAACTATCTAGTGGATATGATTGGCTTAACTATCTAGTGGATATGATTGGCTTAACTATCTAGTGGATATGATTGGATTAACTATCTAGTGGATATGATTGGCTTAACTATCTAGTGGATATGATTGGCTTAACTATCTAGTGGATATGATTGGCTTAACTATCTAGTGGATATGATTGGCTTAACTATCTAGTGGATATGATTGGCTTAACTATCTAGTGGATATGATTGGTTTAACTATCTAGTGGATATGATTGGCTTAACTATCTAGTGGATATGATTGGCTTAACTATCTAGTGGATATGATTGGCTTAACTATCTAGTGGATATGATTGGCTTAACTATCTAGTGGATATGATTGGCTTAACTATCTAGTGGATATGATTGGTTTAACTATCTAGTGGATATGATTGGCTTAACTATCTAGTGGATATGATTGGCTTAACTATCTAGTGGATATGATTGTACAACTTTTACTGTGGATTTCAGTTACGGTACGAAATTTATATTTTAAAGGATTTAAAGGATTTAAAACAGGTCCTATCGGTGACACAATTGAACAGTATCTCACTCCAGGTGCCCCGTATAAGTAGTAGTATAAGTAGGCCTATACCTATACATAGTGCCCTCACATAGGGGAGGGCAGTGGGGGAGTATGCCCGGGGGTGACACTTCTAGGAGGGCAAATATAACTCAAGTTCATACCAGAAATTTTAGGAGAGTTGAAGGGGAAATGAAATATGAAACACAAATTGTGAACAAAAAGAATAATGAATAAAGATGGTAGAAGTTAACTTCTTAGTTATTTAGCCTACACTCAAACTGTTTCACTTTTAATAGGCTCACAAAGGTTTCATATAAGATTGGTTTATCTAGAATATTCTTAATAAAAAATTGCATTTTAATTTTTTTTTAATCATAATAATTAATTGAGCGCAGGCACTCAACAAATAAGTTACAGTATGCAAGGGGCTTCGCTGAAACCTTTGCCCTGGTGTGCTAAAGAGGCGTATGAGTGTCCTGCCTGTAGACCTACAGTATTGTATTCTAACAATAACAATGATTTTAAGTGATACAAAGTGCAATCTGGAATGTTCTGTCAATTAGACGACTCTCGTGGCGGCCAATCACGATCGTCTTTTAAAGGGGGATGGGCCTACGTGTAGGCCTACCTAGGCTGGGCATTGTCTCCCAGTTGTCCATCTAGATAAGAACGATAAAGTGGACTTCAAAAGAAACACATTGTATAGGTATAGGATAGGTCCAAAATGGCGGACAGCTTGACCGGGTCTTATTGAGCGATTTTTTTATTACTTTAGATTTGTCGCCTAGATCTGTTTTCTTTATTTCTTCAAGCACTGCTTGTGAACCTTGTTTTATCAACACAAAGATTAGTGCCGTCCATAAACACTTAGCCAGATTGCCTATGAAAATAACAGATAGGCCTATTTTTATCAACTAGTGTGTTTTTTTTTGTTCTAGTCAGATAATAATTTTGTGTAATTTTAAATTAATAATTAGTTTATAGAAGATTTTGTGCAAATAATTATATTAATTAGTTTATTATTAATTAATTCTGATTGTTGTAATAAAGTATCTTTATGAAATTATGGTATAGCCATAACATTGTTAGCAATAACACGCAATGAATTTGACACAATAAATCAATAACAATATAATTGAAAATAGTGTCAATAGCCTAAATGTTTATCTGCAAAGTGCTGGTGACCAGCCTGGTCTGAACTTAATAAAACTACTTTTATTCAAACACAACTTTAAAAACATGATCTCTATTCACACACTGGCTATCATTTTATTTATGGTAATTAATTTTAATATATTAGTAGCATAAGAATATTTAAGTCCTTTTGCCAGAAATGGACTATAATTGATATATTGTTTTTATAACCGGATTTTATTCTATAACACGTATTTGTTCCACGCAGATATTCGTGGGGTCCAAGGTCAAGGTTTATTTGAAATATCAAACACTAGACGGTTTTGTTCAACTGAATACCAGCTTGTACATGAGCTGTGCTGTGGCGTTAAAGAAATCATCAAACATGAGAAGGAGCTGGCTTGGTTAGTATATAAAAAAAAAATCATTTACTTTTTCCTTTGTTAAATTTTATTGAATTCATTTAGCAATATGTTATTCTGGAATAGATTCCTTGTAGAAAATAACAAATGCCTGCATATAGTCAAGGATACAGTTAGTATTTTTATTTGCATACTAGTGGTTATGCCCGTCAAAATGACGGAGAAACGAATGTGTTTTGTTAAGAGAGAAAGAAAAAAGATTATGACAATAAAAACTTAAGTCAGATCGTTTCTTTTCGGTATTTATTTTTTGTTCTTTTTAATTGTTTTTGGTCGCTCTGACCCTGGCATATGCATAAGAATTGTTGCTGTCAAACTTCTGGTATTAAAAAGTAGGAAACAGTTGTGTTGACTTGACTTGTTATTAATAATATTAAATTAGCACTGATATACTATCTAAAAGAAAAAAAACACAAATACCAAACAATAAAAAGGTAAATGATAAAAAAACGTAAAAAATAATATTTCAATAGGGCTGAAATAAAAACGAACTTGAGAACGATATTTTTCGGTATTTAATTTTTTGTTCTTGCTTATTTTAACAATAAAACAATATTGATAATGTATTACTTTTAAATACCAGAAGCTTGGCGGCAAATTTTGTATGCTTGTGTGGTTATGCCCGCCAAAATGACGGAGAAACGATTGACTACAGTGTGTTTTGTTAAGAGAGGAAGAAAAAAATATACAATAATATATATATCTACACTAAAAACTGGAATGAGAACGTTTCTTTTCGGTATTTAGTTTTTGTTCTTTTTAATTGTTTCTGGTCGCCCTGACCCACTACTGTACCTATGGGCCTCAAAGACTGATGTTGTGAGTGTGTAAACCGCCGATACATTCCCATTAAAAACCTCCGCAGCGGGTCCGAGATCCATTGTACTGCCGAGAGGCCACGGGGTCTCGGTGGGGCGGAAGCAATGGACGTTGCATTCCCGTCTCGAGAACCACCCAGTGCCTGGATGCCAGTACTTATAGTATAGGATTTGCGCTACCGGGTGACAGTGCAGGTATATGGGCGAGCCACCACGATAATGATCCTTAGGGGAACCGCAGTGAACGATCGCTGTGCTGCGGAAACCTTCCCTGTCACACGGCACGCCAAGCCCTCGGCGTTTCGTGGGGTGGCTGGAGCCCGGACACAGATCGCTCAATCCTAAGCGTTACGCCCTGGACACAAGAGCCGAAAGGAGTCAGGGCGACCAGAAACAATTAAAAATAACAAAAACTAAATACCGAAAAGAAACCTTCTTACTGCAGTTTTTATTGTGATATTGCCTTTCTCTCTTAACAAAACACATTGTAGTCTTTTCCCCGTCATTTTGACGGGCATAACCACTAGTATATATATATAAACAAACATATAAACAAACTTACGGTAATTATATGAGCCCAAGTCAAAAGGTGCTCTTTCAAGGGAAAAAAATTCATATTCACAGAGAGGTGTAAAAATGCACTTAAGTATTGTCAGAACCTGCCTACACATGATTTGAATAGTGGGAAGATAAGTTATACACTGGAAAAGACACAGTGATGAAAGACGCGAAACAAAACAAATGGCTGATAGAGGCATCTTGGTGTCACTTAGGACAAATGACAACAAAAAATTGACTTCAGAAAAAAACACTAATTCTTGATGGATTTCTTCAAGAATTTAACACACATATCTCCATAGCCTATATTTATGATATTCAAGAGTATTACAAGCATAGGAGTTGCAAAAGAAGGGGTTTAGGAGCATAAACTCCACTCACTTGAAATGACAACAAACTGTCCTAAGCAACACTATTTCTTTTAAACCCTTGTAAAAAAAATTATCCCTGCATTAATTTTGAGCAAACTTTGTGGCAAACAGTTATTTAAGGTCTTCTTGTATTCACCAAATGAGTTTGAGATACATATAAAGCTCCTAGGTTATTCAAATGAATTCTAGAAAAAGTGCATGTAATTAGTCACTTAAGAGTCACCGGCAAAAAAACGTAATATTTTCATCTAAAATGCGTTTTGAGTCATTTTTTAATCAACCTAGGTCAAAATGCTATCTCATGCTATCTCGTTGTCCATGTTTGGTGTGAACTAAGTCCAAGTTTTAACTATTTCATTGCATTTTGACCCTTTAATTGCGATTTTAAAAACATCAGTTTTGAGGTACGACATTTTGACTTGATATATATTGATTTTAATTGGTATATTTGGCGTGTTAAGTGATGATGGAGCCCCTGTAGGTGAACTACTTTAGTTTATTGCTATTGATAGTGGAGACCATGTAGGTGAACTATTTTAGTTTATTGCAATTGATGGTGATGGTGGAGCCCCTGGAGGTGAAATACTTTAGTTTATTGCTATTGATGGTGATGGTGGAGCCCCTGTAGGTGAACTACTTTAGTTTATTGCTATTGATAGTGTAGGTGAACTACTTTAGTTTATTGCAATTGATAGTGTAGGTGAACTACTTTAGTTTATTGCTATTGATAGTGTAGGTGAACTACTTTAGTTTATTGCTATTGATAGTGGAGCCCCTGTAGGTGAACTACTTTAGTTTATTGCTATTGATAGTGTAGGTGAACTACTTTAGTTTATTGCTATTGATAGTGGAGCCCCTGTAGGTGAACTACTTTAGTTTATTGCTATTGATAGTGGAGCCCCTGTAGGTGAACTACTTTAGTTTATTGCAATTGATGGTGGAGCCCCTGGAGGTGAACTACTTTAGTTTATTGCTATTGATAGTGTAGGTGAACTACTTTAGTTTATTGCAATTGATAGTGTAGGTGAACTACTTTAGTTTATTGCTATTGATAGTGTAGGTGAACTACTTTAGTTTATTGCTATTGATAGTGGAGCCCCTGTAGGTGAACTACTTTAGTTTATTGCTATTGATAGTGGAGCCCCTGTAGGTGAACTACTTTAGTTTATTGCAATTGATGGTGATGGTGGAGCCCCTTTTGGTGAACTACTTTTGTTTATTGCAATTGATGGTCGAGCCCCTTTTGGTGAACTACTTTTGTTTATTGCAATTGATGGTCGAGCCCCTTTTGGTGAACTACTTTTGTTTATTGCAATTGATAGTTATGGTGGAGCCATTTAGGTGAACTACTTTAGTTTATTGCAATTGATGGTCGAGCCCCTTTTGGTGAACTACTTTTGTTTATTGCAATTGATAGTTATGGTGGAGCCATTTAGGTGAACTACTTTAGTTTATTGCAATTGATGTTCGAGCCCCTGCAGGTGAACTACTTTAATTTATTGCAATTGATGGTGGAGCCCCTGCAGGTGAACTTCTTTAGTTTATTGCAAGTGATAGTGGAGCCCCTTTAGGTGAACTACTTTAGTTTATTGCAATTGATGGTAATGGTGGAGCCCCTGCAGGTGAAATACTTTAGTTTATTGCAACTGATGGTGATGGTCGAGCCCCTGTAGGTGAACTACTTTAGTTTATTGCTATTGATGGTCGAACCCCTGTAGGTGAACTACTTCAGATTATTGCAATTGATAGTTATGGTGGAGCCCCTTTAGGTGAACTACTTTTGTTTATTGCAATTGATAGTTATGGTGGAGCCCCTGCAGGTGAACTACTTTAATTTATTGCAATTGATGGTGGAGCCCCTGTAGGTGAAATACTTTAGTTTATTGCTATTGAGAGTGGAGCCCCTGTAGGTGAACTACTTCAGTTTACTGCAATTGATAGTTATGGTGGAGCCCCTTTAGGTGAACTACTTTAGTTTATTGCAATTGATGGTGGAGCCCCTGTAGGTGAACTACTTTAGTTTATTGCAATTGATGGTGATGGTGGAGACCCTGCAGGTGAACTACTTTAGTTTATTGCAATTGATGGTGATGGTGGAGCCCCTGTAGGTGAAATACTTTAGTTTATTGCTATTGAGAGTGGAGCCCCTGTAGGTGAACTACTTTAGTTTATTGCAATTGATGGTGATGGTGGAGCCCCTGCAGGTGAACTACTTTAGTTTATTGCAATTGATGGTGGAGCTCCTGCAGGTGAACTACTTTAGTTTATTGCAAGTGATAGTAGAGCCCCTTTAGGTGAACTACTTTAGTTTATTGCAATTGATAGTGGAGCCCCTTTGTGTGAACTATTTTTGTTTATTGCAATTGATGGTGATGGTGGAGCCCCTGCAGGTGAACTACTTTAGTTTATTGCAACTGATGGTGATGGTGGAGCCCCTGTATGTGAATTACTTTAGTTTATTGCAATTGATAGTGGAACCCCTGTAGGTGAACTACTTTAGTTTATTGCAATTGATGGTGATGGTGGAGCCCCTGCAGGTGAACTACTTTAGTTTATTGCTATTGATAGTGGAGACCATGTAGGTGAACTATTTTAGTTTATTGCAATTGATGGTGATGGTGGAGCCCCTGGAGGTGAAATACTTTAGTTTATTGCTATTGATGGTGATGGTGGAGCCCCTGTAGGTGAACTACTTTAGTTTATTGCTATTGATAGTGTAGGTGAACTACTTTAGTTTATTGCAATTGATAGTGTAGGTGAACTACTTTAGTTTATTGCTATTGATAGTGTAGGTGAACTACTTTAGTTTATTGCTATTGATAGTGGAGCCCCTGTAGGTGAACTACTTTAGTTTATTGCAATTGATGGTGATGGTGGAGACCCTGCAGGTGAACTACTTTAGTTTATTGCAATTGATGGTGATGGTGGAGCCCCTGGAGGTGAAATACTTTAGTTTATTGCTATTGAGAGTGGAGCCCCTGTAGGTGAACTACTTCAGTTTACTGCAATTGATAGTTATGGTGGAGCCCCTTTAGGTGAACTACTTTAGTTTATTGCAATTGATGGTGGAGCCCCTGTAGGTGAACTACTTTAGTTTATTGCTATTGATAGTGTAGGTGAACTACTTTAGTTTATTGCAATTGATAGTGTAGGTGAACTACTTTAGTTTATTGCAATTGATGGTGATGGTGGAGCCCCTGCAGGTGAACTACTTTAGTTTATTGCTATTGATAGTGGAGCCCCTGTAGGTGAACTACTTTAGTTTATTGCAATTGATGGTGGAGCCCCTGGAGGTGAACTACTTTAGTTTATTGCTATTGATAGTGTAGGTGAACTACTTTAGTTTATTGCAATTGATAGTGTAGGTGAACTACTTTAGTTTATTGCTATTGATAGTGTAGGTGAACTACTTTAGTTTATTGCTATTGATAGTGGAGCCCCTGTAGGTGAACTACTTTAGTTTATTGCTATTGATAGTGGAGCCCCTGTAGGTGAACTACTTTAGTTTATTGCAATTGATGGTGATGGTGGAGCCCCTTTTGGTGAACTACTTTTGTTTATTGCAATTGATAGTTATGGTGGAGCCATTTAGGTGAACTACTTTAGTTTATTGCAATTGATGGTCGAGCCCCTTTTGGTGAACTACTTTAGTTTATTGCAATTGATAGTTATGGTGGAGCCATTTAGGTGAACTACTTTAGTTTATTGCAATTGATGGTCGAGCCCCTTTTGGTGAACTACTTTTGTTTATTGCAATTGATAGTTATGGTGGAGCCATTTAGGTGAACTACTTTAGTTTATTGCAATTGATGTTCGAGCCCCTGCAGGTGAACTACTTTAATTTATTGCAATTGATGGTGGAGCCCCTGCAGGTGAACTTCTTTAGTTTATTGCAAGTGATAGTGGAGCCCCTTTAGGTGAACTACTTTAGTTTATTGCAATTGATGGTAATGGTGGAGCCCCTGCAGGTGAAATACTTTAGTTTATTGCAACTGATGGTGATGGTCGAGCCCCTGTAGGTGAACTACTTTAGTTTATTGCTATTGATGGTGGAGCCCCTGCAGGTGAACTTCTTTAGTTTATTGCAAGTGATAGTGGAGCCCCTGTAGGTGAACTACTTCAGATTATTGCAATTGATAGTTATGGTGGAGCCCCTGCAGGTGAACTACTTTAATTTATTGCAATTGATGGTGGAGCCCCTGTAGGTGAACTACTTTAGTTTATTGCAATTGATGGTGATGGTGGAGCCCCTGTAGGTGAAATACTTTAGTTTATTGCTATTGAGAGTGGAGCCCCTGTAGGTGAACTACTTCAGTTTACTGCAATTGATAGTTATGGTGGAGCCCCTTTAGGTGAACTACTTTAGTTTATTGCAATTGATGGTGGAGCCCCTGTAGGTGAACTACTTTAGTTTATTGCAATTGATGGTGATGGTGGAGCCCCTGCAGGTGAACTACTTTAGTTTATTGCAATTGATGGTGATGGTGGAGCCCCTGTAGGTGAAATACTTTAGTTTATTGCTATTGAGAGTGGAGCCCCTGTAGGTGAACTACTTCAGTTTACTGCAATTGATAGTTATGGTGGAGCCCCTTTAGGTGAACTACTTTAGTTTATTGCAATTGATGGTGGAGCCCCTGTAGGTGAACTACTTTAGTTTATTGCAATTGATGGTGATGGTGGAGACCCTGCAGGTGAACTACTTTAGTTTATTGCAATTGATGGTGATGGTGGAGCCCCTGTAGGTGAAATACTTTAGTTTATTGCTATTGAGAGTGGAGCCCCTGTAGGTGAACTACTTTAGTTTATTGCAATTGATGGTGATGGTGGAGCCCCTGCAGGTGAACTACTTTAGTTTATTGCAATTGATGGTGGAGCTCCTGCAGGTGAACTACTTTAGTTTATTGCAAGTGATAGTAGAGCCCCTTTAGGTGAACTACTTTAGTTTATTGCAATTGATAGTGGAGCCCCTTTGTGTGAACTATTTTTGTTTATTGCAATTGATGGTGATGGTGGAGCCCCTGCAGGTGAACTACTTTAGTTTATTGCAACTGATGGTGATGGTGGAGCCCCTGTATGTGAATTACTTTAGTTTATTGCAATTGATAGTGGAACCCCTGTAGGTGAACTACTTTAGTTTATTGCAATTGATGGTGATGGTGGAGCCCCTGCAGGTGAACTACTTTAGTTTATTGCAATTGATGGTGGAGCCCCTGCAGGTGAACTACTTTTGTTTATTGTAATCGATGGTGATGGTGTAGCCCCTGTAGGTGAACTACTTTAGTTTATTGCAATTGATGGTGGAACCCCTGTAGGTGAACTACTTTAGTTTATTGGAATTGATGGTCGAGCCCCTGTAGGTGAAATACTTTAGTTTATTGCTATTGATAGTGGAGCCCCTGTAGGTGAACTACTTTAGTTTATTGAATTGATGGTGATGGTGGAGCCCCTGCAGGCGAACTACTTTAGTTTATTGCAATTGATGGTGATGGTGGAGCCCCTGTAGGTGAAATACTTTAGTTTATTGCTATTGAGAGTGGAGCCCCTGTAGGTGAACTACTTCAGTTTACTGCAATTGATAGTTATGGTGGAGCCCCTTTAGGTGAACTACTTTAGTTTATTGCAATTGATGGTGGAGCCCCTGTAGGTAAACTACTTTAGTTTATTGCAATTGATGGTGATGGTGGAGCCCCTGCAGGTGAACTACTTTCGTTTATTGCAATTGATGGTCGAACCCATGCAGGTGAACTACTTTAGTTTATTGCAATTGATGGTGATGGTGGAGCCCCTGCAGGTGAACTACTTTAATTTATTGCATTTGATGGTGGAGCCCCTGCAGGTGAACTTCTTTAGTTTATTGCAAGTGATAGTGGAGCCCCTTTAGGTGAACTACTTTAGTTTATTGCAATTGATGGTAATGGTGGAGCCCCTGCAGGTGAAATACTTTAGTTTATTGCAACTGATGGTGATGGTCGAGCCCCTGTATGTGAACTACTTTAGTTTATTGCTATTGATGGTCGAACCCCTGTAGGTGAACTACTTCAGATTATTGCAATTGATAGTTATGGTGGAGCCCCTTTAGGTGAACTACTTTAGTTTATTGCTATTGATAGTGGAGCCCCTGTAGGTGAACTACTTTAGTTTATTGCTATTGATGGTCGAACCCCTGTAGGTGAACTACTTCAGATTATTGCAATTGATAGTTATGGTGGAGCCCCTTTAGGTGAACTACTTTAGTTTATTGCTATTGATAGTGGAGCCCCTGTAGGTGAACTACTTTAGTTTATTTCAATTGATGGTGATGGTGGAGCCCCTGCAGGTGAACTACTTTAGTTTATTGCAATTGATGGTGATGGTGGAGCCCCTGTAGGTGAAATACTTTAGTTTATTGCTATTGAGAGTGGAGCCCCTGTAGGTGAACTACTTCAGTTTACTGCAATTGATAGTTATGGTGGAGCCCCTTTAGGTGAACTACTTTAGTTTATTGCAATTGATGGTGGAGCCCCTGTAGGTGAACTACTTTAGTTTATTGCAATTGATGGTGATGGTGGAGACCCTGCAGGTGAACTACTTTAGTTTATTGCAATTGATGGTGATGGTGGAGCCCCTGTAGGTGAAATACTTTAGTTTATTGCTATTGAGAGTGGAGCCCCTGTGGGTGAACTACTTTAGTTTATTGCAATTGATGGTGATGGTGGAGCCCCTGCAGGTGAACTACTTTAGTTTATTGCAATTGATGGTGGAGCTCCTGCAGGTGAACTACTTTAGTTTATTGCAAGTGATAGTGGAGCCCCTTTAGGTGAACTACTTTAGTTTATTGCAATTGATAGTGGAGCCCCTTTGTGTGAACTATTTTTGTTTATTGCAATTGATGGTGATGGTGGAGCCCCTGCAGGTGAACTACTTTAGTTTATTGCAACTGATGGTGATGGTGGAGCCCCTGTATGTGAATTACTTTAGTTTATTGCAATTGATAGTGGAACCCCTGTAGGTGAACTACTTTAGTTTATTGCAATTGATGGTGATGGTGGAGCCCCTGCAGGTGAACTACTTTAGTTTATTGCAATTGATGGTGGAGCCCCTGCAGGTGAACTACTTTTGTTTATTGTAATCGATGGTGATGGTGTAGCCCCTGTAGGTGAACTACTTTAGTTTATTGCAATTGATGGTGGAACCCCTGTAGGTGAACTACTTTAGTTTATTGGAATTGATGGTCGAGCCCCTGTAGGTGAAATACTTTAGTTTATTGCTATTGATAGTGGAGCCCCTGTAGGTGAACTACTTTAGTTTATTGAATTGATGGTGATGGTGGAGCCCCTGCAGGCGAACTACTTTAGTTTATTGCAATTGATGGTGATGGTGGAGCCCCTGTAGGTGAAATACTTTAGTTTATTGCTATTGAGAGTGGAGCCCCTGTAGGTGAACTACTTCAGTTTACTGCAATTGATAGTTATGGTGGAGCCCCTTTAGGTGAACTACTTTAGTTTATTGCAATTGATGGTGGAGCCCCTGTAGGTAAACTACTTTAGTTTATTGCAATTGATGGTGATGGTGGAGACCCTGCAGGTGAACTACTTTAGTTTATTGCAATTGATGGTGATGGTGGAGCCCCTGTAGGTGAAATACTTTAGTTTATTGCTATTGAGAGTGGAGCCCCTGTAGGTGAACTACTTTAGTTTATTGCAATTGATGGTGATGGTGGAGCCCCTGCAGGTGAACTACTTTAGTTTATTGCAATTGATGGTGGAGCCCCTGCAGGTGAACTACTTTAGTTTATTGCAAGTGATAGTGGAGCCCCTTTAGGTGAACTACTTTAGTTTATTGCTATTGATAGTGGAGCCCCTTTGTGTGAACTATTTTTGTTTATTGCAATTGATGGTGATGGTGGAGCCCCTGCAGGTGAACTACTTTAGTTTATTGCAACTGATGGTGATGGTGGAGCCCCTGTATGTGAATTACTTTAGTTTATTGCAATTGATAGTGGAACCCCTGTAGGTGAACTACTTTAGTTTATTGCAATTGATGGTGATGGTGGAGCCCCTGCAGGCGAACTACTTTAGTTTATTGCAATTGATGGTGGAGCCCCTGCAGGTGAACTACTTTTGTTTATTGTAATCGATGGTGATGGTGTAGCCCCTGTAGGTGAACTACTTTAATTTATTGCAATTGATGGTGGAACCCCTGTAGGTGAACTACTTTAGTTTATTGCTATTGATAGTGGAGCCCCTGTAGGTGAACTACTTTAGTTTATTGCAATTGATGGTGATGGTGGAGCCCCTGCAGGTGAACTACTTTAGTTTATTGCAATTGATGGTGATGGTGGAGCCCATGTAGGTTAAATACTTTAGTTTATTGCTATTGAGAGTGGAGCCCCTGTAGGTGAACTACTTTAGTTTATTGCAATTGATGGTGATGGTGGAGACCCTGCAGGTGAACTACTTTAGTTTATTGCAATTGATGGTGGAGCCCCTGCAGGTGAACTACTTTAGTTTATTGCAAGATATAGTGGAGCCCCTTTAGGTGAACTACTTTAGTTTATTGCTATTGATAGTGGAGCCCCTTTGGGTGAACTACTTTAGTTTATTGCAATTGATGGTGTTGGTGGAGCCCCTGTAGGTGAACTACTTTAGTTTATTGCAATTGATAGTGGAGCCCCTGTAAGTGAACTACTTTTGTTTATTGCAATTGATTGTCGAGCCCCTGTAGGTGAACTACTTTAGTTTATTGCAATTGATGGTGGAGCGCCTGTATGTGAACTACTTTAGTTTATTGCAATTGATAGTGGAACCCCTTTAGGTGAACTACTTTAGTTTATTGCAATTTATAGTGGAACCCATGTAGGTGAACTACTTTAGTTCATTGCAATTGATGGTGGAGCTTCTGTTGGTGAATTTTAGTTTATTGCAATTGATAGTGGAACCCCTTTAGGTGAACTGCTTTAGTTTATTGCTATTGATAGTGGAGCCCCTGTAGGTGAACTACTTTAGTTTATTGCAATTGATGGTGATGGTGGAGACCCTGCAGGTGAACTACTTTAGTTTATTGCAATTGATGGTGATGGTGGAGCCCCTGGAGGTGAAATACTTTAGTTTATTGCTATTGAGAGTGGAGCCCCTGTAGGTGAACTACTTCAGTTTACTGCAATTGATAGTTATGGTGGAGCCCCTTTAGGTGAACTACTTTAGTTTATTGCAATTGATGGTGGAGCCCCTGTAGGTAAACTACTTTAGTTTATTGCAATTGATGGTGATGGTGGAGCCCCTGTAGGTGAAATACTTTAGTTTATTGCTATTGAGAGTGGAGCCCCTGTAGGTGAACTACTTTAGTTTATTGCAATTGATGGTGATGGTGGAGCCCCTTCAGGTGAACTGCTTTAGTTTATTGCAATTGATGGTGGAGCCCCTGCAGGTGAACTACTTTAGTTTATTGCAAGTGATAGTGGAGCCCCTTTAGGTGAACTACTTTAGTTTATTGCTATTGATAGTGGAGCCCCTTTGTCTGAACTATTTTTGTTTATTGCAATTGATGGTGATGGTGGAGCCCCTGCAGGTGAACTACTTTAGTTTATTGCAACTGATGGTGATGGTGGAGCCCCTGTAGGTGAAATACTTTAGTTTATTGCTATTGAGAGTGGAGTTCTGTAGGTGAACTACTTTATTTTATTGCAATTGATGGTGATGGTGGAGCCCCTGCAGGCGAACTACTTTAGTTTATTGCAATTGATGGTGGAGCCCCTGCAGGTGAACTACTTTTGTTTATTGTAATCGATGGTGATGGTGTAGCCCCTGTAGGTGAACTACTTTAGTTAATTGCAATTGATGGTGGAACCCCTTTAGGTGAACTACTTTAGTTTATTGCAATTGATGGTCGAGCCCCTGTAGGTGAAATACTTTAGTTTATTGCAATTGATGGTGATGGTGGAGCCCCTGTAGGTTAAATACTTTAGTTTATTGCTATTGAGAGTGGAGCCCCTGTAGGTGAACTACTTTAGTTTATTGCAATTGATGGTGATGGTGGAGCCCCTGTAGGTTAAATACTTTAGTTTATTGCTATTGAGAGTGGAGCCCCTGTAGGTGAACTACTTTAGTTTATTGCAATTGATGGTGATGGTGGAGCCCCTGTAGGTTAAATACTTTAGTTTATTGCTATTGAGAGTGGAGCCCCTGTAGGTGAACTACTTTAGTTTATTGCAATTGATGGTGATGGTGGAGACCCTGCAGGTGAACTACTTTAGTTTATTGCAATTGATGGTGGAGCCCCTGCAGGTGAACTACTTTAGTTTATTGCAATTGATGGTGATGGTGGAGCCCCTGTAGGTTAAATACTTTAGTTTATTGCTATTGAGAGTGGAGCCCCTGTAGGTGAACTACTTTAGTTTATTGCAATTGATGGTGATGGTGGAGACCCTGCAGGTGAACTACTTTAGTTTATTGCAATTGATGGTGGAGCCCCTGCAGGTGAACTACTTTAGTTTATTGCAATTGATGGTGATGGTGGAGCCCCTGTAGGTTAAATACTTTAGTTTATTGCTATTGAGAGTGGAGCCCCTGTAGGTGAACTACTTTAGTTTATTGCAATTGATGGTGATGGTGGAGACCCTGCAGGTGAACTACTTTAGTTTATTGCAATTGATGGTGGAGCCCCTGCAGGTGAACTACTTTAGTTTATTGCAATTGATGGTGATGGTGGAGCCCCTGCAGGTGAACTACTTTAGTTTATTGCAATTGATGGTGGAGCCCCTGCAGGTGAACTACTTTAGTTTATTGCAAGATATAGTGGAGCCCCTTTAGGTGAACTACTTTAGTTTATTGCTATTGATAGTGGAGCCCCTTTGGGTGAACTACTTTAGTTTATTGCAATTGATGGTGTTGGTGGAGCCCCTGTAGGTGAACTACTTTAGTTTATTGCAATTGATAGTGGAACCCCTGTAGGTGAACTACTTTAGTTTATTGCAATTGATAGTGGAACCCCTTTAGGTGAACTACTTTAGTTTATTGCAATTGATGGTGGAGCCCCTGTAGGTGAACTACTTTAGTTTATTGCAATTTATAGTGGAACCCATGTAGGTGAACTACTTTAGTTTATTGCAATTGATGGTGGAGCCCCTGTAGGTGAACTACTTTAGTTTATTGCAATTGATGGTGGAGCCCCTTTAGGTGAACTACTTTAGTTTATTGCAATTGATGGTGGAGCCCCTGTAGGTGAACTACTTTAGTTTATTGCAATTGATGGTGGAGCCCCTTTAGGTGAACTACTTTAGTTTATTGCAATTGATGGTGATGGTGGAGCCCCTGTAGGTGAAATACTTTAGTTTATTGCAATTGATTGTAAAACCCCTTAATGTGAACTACTTTAGTTTATTGCAATTGATAGTGGAACCCCTGTAGGTGAACTACTTTAGTTTATTGCAATTGATGGTGGAGCCCCTGTAGGTGAACTACTTTAGTTTATTTTAATTGATGGTGATTTGTGTGGGTTCGCTCTTTGAGCCGTTACAGTGGTCTTCTTAAACCCTAAGTCTTAACAGCATTTAGTGAAGTGGATTTCCAGTTCCTTCTGATTGTGAATGAGAATAGATTTTTGCTTTCGTGTTAACATGATAGAACTGAAGCAGCACCATTAGTTTAGGTGGACAGCCATTCTTTAACACTATGGTGAAAAGTCTATCTCTGCTCAAGGTCAAATTCCATGGTCGGGTCCATGAATGCAACGAAAAGAGGATTCTGTTCCTCGCTAAACTAACAGCAGTTCTCATTCCACATTGTTATTTAGGTCTTCCAGTGTGACATTCAATTTCGCTGAATTTTATCCAATGGTTTAAATAAGCTCCATGAGATTTTTTTTATAAGACCCTAATAAAATGTGTTCAATAAATTAATTATACATACATATTAAAAAAAATGAAAATTTTCTTCAAAAAGGTTCAATAGTGAATACGATTAAGCATACAGTAAACTAAATTCTTTAAACAAAAATTTCACCTTCTTTTTTATGTGAATTTTTCCTGTTTAGGCGGCCATCCAATGTTGAGGAAATGTTTAAACATTTACATAAAGCCAAATCTTGTCAATCTTTACTCAAGAAATATTTGACAAAAAACATATTTGAAAAGCTGAAAGAAAAGAATACATCATCCCATAATGCAACTCTTGGGGATTGCATTCTGTCAGGTAAAATTTTAAGTCTACTTTAAGGATAATTTCTTATCTTATAATCTGTAGACATTCCTTCCATATGTAGAAGCTTATTGTTTGCAGATGACTGTGCCCTGATATCCTCCATGGATGCAGGAATGCAACGTAGTTGTAAACTTGAAGTTTTCTCCACTGAAGTTTTGCACCAGCCTGCTTCTGGATGTGACCACACTGAAATAGCCAGTTGCTGGACAATAAGTTCACATCCCTTGGGAGTATCCTTTCCCAGGCTGTTTATATAGATGAGGAAGTCAACACGAGGATATCCAGAGGCAGTGCTTCCCAACCAAAATAAAAGTATATGCAGCAGCCATTCTCCCAATAATCCTCTATGCGTGTGAAACCTGGACTGTGTATAGCCGCCACGTCAAGAAACTGAACTACTATCTGAGCTGATTAATGTACAAATCTAAACCATGTTAAGAAAAGTCCATCTCAGATGGGCAGGTCATGCCAGATGGAAGATTACCAAAGCAGATATTCTCTGGAGAACTATACGCTCTCACCAGGATGCAAAAAAAAAAGAGATTAATGGACACTCTGGAGGTCTCCCTAATAAACTTTTGTATCGACCCCAACAACTGGAAAAGCCTGGCCGACTCCAACAACTGGAAAAGCCTGGCCGATCCCAACAACTGGGAAAGCCAGGACCGATCCGCTTGACACAACCTTTACTGGAGCAGCTGCAAATGAAGAAAAAAAAACTTAAAGTTGCAACAGAAATGCAAAGACTCATGAAATCCAACAACATCAGCTCCTCTCCCACTTGCCATCAAGCCACGCATCCATGTCCCCAATGCAACAACATCAGCTCCTCTCCCACTAGCCATCAAGCCACGCATCCATGCCCCAATGCAACAACATCAGCTCTTCTCCCACTTGCCATCAAGCCACGCATCCATGTCCCCAATGCAACAACATCAGCTCCTCTCCCACTAGCCATCAAGCCACGCATCCATGCCCCCAATGCAACAACATCAGCTCCTCTCCCACTAGCCATCAAGCCACGCATCCATGTCCCCAATGTAACAACATCAGCTCCTCTCCCACTAGCCATCAAGCCACGCATCCATGCCCCCAATGCAACAACATCAGCTCCTCTCCCACTAGCCATCAAGCCACGCATCCATGTCCCCAATGCAACAACATCAGCTCCTCTCCCACTAGCCATCAAGCCACGCATCCATGCCCCCAATGCAACAACATCAGCTCCTCTCCCACTAGCCATCAAGCCACGCATCCATGCCCCTAATGCAACAACATCAACTCCTCTCCCACTTGCCATCAAGCCACGCATCCATGCCCCCAATGCAACAATCACTTCCGGGCAAGAATCGGCCTAATCAGCCACCTCCGGACACTCAAGCATCCCTGATAAAGACAAAAGGCTGGTCTTCATCGACACCAATGGACAAAGATCATCCTCATATGAAGAGGTTATATATGAATAGGGCATTTTTAATTGGGGGGGGGGGGGTAAAAAAATGTATTGAAGCTAATTCAATTCTAGGGAGAAGAATTATCTGTGATTAAAATGGAGTCTAGCATGCTGTTATGATTTATATTGTGCTTTTAAATTGTTGGTTTACTTGACTAGTTCACACAACCATTCCTTGCCCTAAACTGTATTTTTTCAATTGAAATGAACAAATATTTATTATCTTTATTAGGCTTTAGTAGCCGACTAGTTCTGTGTAAAATTTACAACAAAGCAAAAAGAAATGAATATATTACATCAATAGAGGTTATATTTTTATTCATTCAACAATATGCAAGTCATAATTATTGCATTATGCCTAAATTCTTCCCATTCAACATTTCTATGATGTTATAAACAATAAGTTGTAATAATCAATGCTGTTTTAATAAGATGTGCTATGCCTATATAATATTTTATAAATGTAAATGTAAGGTTTAAATTTTTTCCTTTTCAGGGGTTCTAAATCCTGACAGTGTAATAGGACTCTATGCGGCAGACCCTGAATCTTATACTGAGTTTGCCAGTCTGTTTGAACCTGTGATTAAAGATTATCATAAACTGAAACATAGCCAGCCTATAAATCAACCCGCTTCTGATTATGGTGACCTTGAGAATCTTGAGTTTGCTGACCTTGATCCTGATGGCTCAATGATTGTCTCAACAAGGATTTGGGTTTCAAGGTCACTTCAAGACTTTGCATTTCTCCCAGTACTCCAGAGTCAGGTTGGTGTTCATTTAGTTTCAATTTTAGTTTGATGTTCATTTAGTTTCAATTTTAGTTTAATGTTCATTTAGTTTCAATTTTAGTTTGATGTTCATTTAGTTTCAATTTTAGTTTGATGTTCATTTAGTTTCAATTTTAGTTTGATGCTCATTTAGTTTCAATTTTAGTTTGATGTTCATTTAGTTTCAATTTTAGTTTGATGTTCATTTAGTTTCAATTTTAGTTTGATGTTCATTTAGTTTCAATTTTAGTTTGATGTTCATTTAGTTTCAATTTTAGTTTAATGTTCATTTAGTTTCAATTTTAGTTTAATGTTCATTTAGTTTCAATTTTAGTTTGATGTTCATTTAGTTTCAATTTTAGTTTGATGTTCATTTAGTTTCAATTTTAGTTTAATGTTCATTTAGTTTCAATTTTAGTTTGATGTTCATTTAGTTTCAATTTGAATTTGATGTTCATTTAGTTTCAATTTTAGTTTGATGTTCATTTAGTTTCAATTTTAGTTTGATGTTCATTTAGTTTCAATTTGAATTTGATGTTCATTTAGTTTCAATTTGAGTTTGATGTTCATTTAGTTTCAATTTTAGTTTGATGTTCATTTAGTTTCAATTTGAATTTGATGTTCATTTAGTTTCAATTTTAGTTTGATGTTCATTTAGTTTCAATTTTAGTTTGATGTTCATTTAGTTTCAATTTGAATTTGCTGTTCATTTAGTTTCAATTTTAGTTTGATGTTCATTTAGTTTCAATTTTAGTTTGATGTTCATTTAGTTTCAATTTTAGTTTGATGTTCATTTAGTTTCAATTTTAGTTTGATGTTCATTTAGTTTCAATTTAAGTTTGATGTTCATTTAGTTTCAATTTTATTTGATGTTCATTTAGTTTCAATTTTAGTTTGATGTTCATTTAGTTTCAAATTTAGTTTGATGTTCATTTAGTTTCAATTTTAGTTTAATGTTCATTTTGTTTCAATTTTAGTTTAATGTTCATTTAGTTTCAATTTTATTTTAATGTTCATTTAGTTTCAATTTTAGTTTAATGTTCATTTTGTTTCAGTTTTAGTTTAATGTTCATTTTGTTTCAATTTTAGTTTAATGTTCATTTAGTTTCAATTTTAGCTTAATGTTCATTTAGTTTCAATTTTAGTTTAATGTTCATTTAGTTTCAATTTTAGTTTAATGTTCATTTTATTTCAATTTTAGTTTGATGTTCATTTTGTTTCAATTTTAGTTTAATGTTCATTTTATTTCAATTTTAGTTTGATGTTCATTTAGTTTCAATTTTAGTTTGATGTTCATTTAGTTTCAATTTTAGTTTGATGTTCATTTAGTTTCAATTTTAGTTTGATGTTCATTTAGTTTCAATTTTAGTTTAATGTTCATTTAGTTTCAATTTTAGTTTGATGTTCATTTAGTTTCAATTTTAGTTTGATGTTCATTTAGTTTCAATTTTAGTTTAATGTTCATTTAGTTTCAATTTTAGTTTGATGTTCATTTAGTTTCAATTTTAGTTTGATGTTCATTTAGTTTCAATTTTAGTTTGATGTTCATTTAGTTTCAATTTTAGTTTGATGTTCATTTTATTTCAATTTTAGTTTAATGTTCATTTTAGTTCAATTTTAGTTTAATGTTCATTTTGTTTCAATTTTAGTTTAATGTTCATTTAGTTTCAATTTTAGTTTGATGTTCATTTAGTTTCAATTTTAGTTTAATGTTCATTTTGTTTCAATTTTAGTTTAATGTTCATTTTGTTTCAATTTTAGTTTAATGTTCATTTAGTTTCAATTTTAGTTTAATGTTCATTTAGTTTCAATTTTAGTTTAATGTTCATTTAGTTTCAATTTGAGTTTGATGTTCATTTTATTTCAATTTTAGTTTGATGTTCATTTTGTTTCAATTTTAGTTTAATGTTCATTTAGTTTCAATTTTAGTTTAATGTTCATTTTATTTCAATTTGAGTTTGATGATAATTTAGTTTCAATTTTAGTTTGATGTTCATTTAGTTTCAATTTTAGTTTGATGTTCATTTAGTTTCAATTTTAGTTTATGTTCATTTAGTTTCAATTTTAGTTTGATGTTCATTTAGTTTCAATTTTAGTTTGATGTTAATTTAGTTTCAATTTTAGTTTAATGTTCATTTAGTTTCAATTTTATTTTGACGTTCATTTAGTTTCAATTTTAGTTTGATGTTCATTTAGTTTCAATTTTAGTTTGATGTTCATTTAGTTTCAATTTTAGTTTGATGTTCATTTAGTTTCAATTTTAGTTTAATGTTCATTTAGTTTCAATTTTAGTTTGATTTTCATTTAGTTTCAATTTTAGTTTGATGTTCATTTAGTTTCAATTTTAGTTTGATGTTCATTTTGTTTCAATTTTAGTTTAATGTTCATTTTGTTTCAATTTTAGTTTAATGTTCATTTTGTTTCAATTTTAGTTTAATGTTCATTTAGTTTCAATTTTAGTTTAATGTTCATTTAGTTTCAATTTTAGTTTAATGTTCATTTTGTTTCAATTTTAGTTTAATGTTCATTTTGTTTCAATTTTAGTTTAATGTTCATTTAGTTTCAATTTTAATTTAATGTTCATTTAGTTTCAATTTTATTTTAATGTTCATTTAGTTTCAATTTGAGTTTAATGTTCATTTTATTTCAATTTTAGTTTGATGTTCATTTTGTTTCAATTTTAGTTTAATGTTCATTTAGTTTCAATTTTAGTTTAATGTTCATTTTATTTCAATTTTAGTTTGATGTTCATTTTGTTACAATTTTAGTTTGATGTTCATTTTGTTTCAATTTTAGTTTAATGTTCATTTTATTTCAATTTTAGTTTGATGTTCATTTTGTTTCAATTTTAGTTTAATGTTCATTTAGTTTCAATTTTAGTTTAATGTTCATTTATTTCAATTTTAGTTTAATGTTCATTTTATTTCAATTTTAGTTTGATGTTCATTTAGTTTCAATTTTAGTTTAATGTTCATTTTGTTTCAATTTTTGTTTGATGTTCATTTTATTTCAATTTTAGTTTAATGTTCATTTAGTTTTAATTTTAGTTTGATGTTCATTTAGTTTCAGTTTTAGTTTGATGTTCATTTAGTTTCAATTTTAGTTTGATGTTCATTTAGTTTCAAATTTAGTTTGATGTTCATTTAGTTTCAATTTTAGTTTGATGTTCATTTTGTTTCAATTTTAGTTTAATGTTCATTTTGTTTCAATTTTAGTTTAATGTTCATTTTGTTTCAATTTTAGTTTAATGTTCATTTAGTTTCAATTTTAGTTTAATGTTCATTTAGTTTCAATTTTAGTTTAATGTTCATTTTGTTTCAGTTTTAGTTTAATGTTCATTTTTTTCAATTTTAGTTTAATGTTCATTTAGTTTCAATTTTAGCTTAATGTTCATTCAGTTTCAATTTTAGTTTAATGTTCGTTTTGTTTCAGTTTTAGTTTAATGTTCATTTTATTTCAATTTTAGTTTGATGTTCATTTAGTTTCAATTTTAGTTTGATGTTCATTTAGTTTCAATTTTAGTTTGATGTTCATTTAGTTTCAATTTTAGTTTAATGTTCATTTAGTTTCAATTTTAGTTTGATGTTCATTTAGTTTCAATTTTAGTTTGATGTTCATTTAGTTTCAATTTTAGTTTGATGTTCATTTAGTTTCAATTTTAGTTTGATGTTCATTTAGTTTCAATTTTAGTTTGATGTTCATTTAGTTTCAATTTTAGTTTGATGTTCATTTAGTTTCAATTTTAGTTTGATGTTCATTTAGTTTCAATTTTAGTTTGATGTTCATTTAGTTTCAATTTTAGTTTTAATGTTCATTTAGTTTCAATTTTAGTTTGATGTTCATTTAGTTTCAATTTTAGTTTGATGTTCATTTAGTTTCAATTTTAGTTTGATGTTCATTTAGTTTTAATTTTAGTTTGATGTTCATTTACTTTCAATTTTAGTTTAATGTTCATTTAGTTTCAATTTTAGTTTGATGTTCATTTAGTTTCAATTTTAGTTTGATGTTCATTTAGTTTCAATTTTAGTTTGATGTTCATTTAGTTTCAATTTTAGTTTGATGTTCATTTTGTTTCAATTTTAGTTTAATGTTCATTTTGTTTCAATTTTAGTTTAATGTTCATTTTGTTTCAATTTTAGTTTAATGTTCATTTAGTTTCAATTTTAGTTTGATATTCATTTTGTTTCAATTTTAGTTTAATGTTCATTTAGTTTCAATTTTAGTTTAATGTTCATTTTATTTCAATTTTAGTTTGATGTTCATTTTGTTTCAATTTTAGTTTGATGTTCATTTAGTTTCAATTTTAGTTTGATGTTCATTTAGTTTCAATTTTAGTTTGATGTTCATTTAGTTTCAATTTTAGTTTGATGTTCATTTAGTTTCAATTTTAGTTTGATGTTTATTTAGTTTCAATTTTAGTTTAATGTTCATTTAGTTTCAATTTTAGTTTGACGTTCATTTAGTTTCAATTTTAGTTTGACGTTCATTTAGTTTCAATTTTAGTTTGATGTTCATTTAGTTTCAATTTTAGTTTGATGTTCATTTAGTTTCAATTTTAGTTTAATGTTCATTTAGTTTCAATTTTAGTTTGATGTTCATTTAGTTTCAATTTTAGTTTGATGTTCATTTAGTTTCAATTTTAGTTTGATGTTCATTTAGTTTCAATTTTAGTTTGATGTTCATTTAGTTTCAATTTTAGTTTGATGTTCATTTAGTTTCAATTTTAGTTTGATGTTCATTTTGTTTCAATTTTAGTTTGATGTTCATTTTGTTTCAATTTTAGTTTAATGTTCATTTTGTTTCAATTTTAGTTTAATGTTCTTTTAGTTTCAATTTTAGTTTAATGTTCATTTAGTTTCAATTTTAGTTTAATGTTCATTTAGTTTCAATTTTAGTTTAATGTTCATTTTGTTTCAATTTTAGTTTAATGTTCATTTTGTTTCAATTTTAGTTTAATGTTCATTTAGTTTCAATTTTAGTTTAATGTTCATTTAGTTTCAATTTTATTTTAATGTTCATTTAGTTTCAATTTTAGTTTAATGTTCATTTTATTTCAATTTTAGTTTGATGTTCATTTTGTTTCAATTTTAGTTTAATGTTCATTTAGTTTCAATTTTAGTTTAATGTTCATTTAGTTTCAATTTTAGTTTGATGTTCATTTTGTTTCAATTTTAGTTTGATGTTCATTTTGTTTCAATTTTAGTTTAATGTTCATTTTATTTCAATTTTAGTTTGATGTTCATTTTGTTTCAATTTTAGTTTAATGTTCATTTAGTTTCAATTTTAGTTTAATGTTCATTTATTTCAATTTTAGTTTAATGTTCATTTTATTTCAATTTTAGTTTGATGTTCATTTAGTTTCAATTTTAGTTTAATGTTCATTTTGTTTCAATTTTAGTTCGATGTTCATTTTATTACAATTTTAGTTTAATGTTCATTTAGTTTCAATTTTAGTTTAATGTTCATTTAGTTTCAATTTTAGTTTGATGTTCATTTAGTTTCCATTTTAGTTTAATATTCATTTAGTTTCAATTTTAGTTTGATGTTCATTTAGTTTCATTTTTAGTTTGATGTTCATTTAGTTTCAATTTTAGTTTGATGTTCATTTAGTTTCAATTTTAGTTTGATGTTCATTTAGTTTCAATTTTAGTTTGATGTTCATTTAGTTTCAATTTTAGTTTGATGTTCATTTAGTTTCAATTTTAGTTTGATGTTCATTTAGTTTCAATTTTAGTTTAATGTTCATTTAGTTTCAATTTTAGTTTGATGTTCATTTAGTTTTAATTTTAGTTTGATGTTCATTTAGTTTCAATTTTAGTTTGATGTTTATTTAGTTTCAATTTTAGTTTAATGTTCATTTAGTTTCAATTTTAGTTTGACGTTCATTTAGTTTCAATTTTAGTTTGACGTTCATTTAGTTTCAATTTTAGTTTGATGTTCATTTAGTTTCAATTTTAGTTTGATGTTCATTTAGTTTCAATTTTAGTTTAATGTTCATTTAGTTTCAATTTTAGTTTGATGTTCATTTAGTTTCAATTTTAGTTTGATGTTCATTTAGTTTCAATTTTAGTTTGATGTTCATTCAGTTTCAATTTTAGTTTGATGTTCATTTTGTTTCAATTTTAGTTTAATGTTCATTTTGTTTCAATTTTAGTTTAATGTTCATTTTGTTTCAATTTTAGTTTAATGTTCATTTAGTTTCAATTTTAGTTTAATGTTCATTTAGTTTCAATTTTAGTTTAATGTTCATTTTGTTTCAATTTTAGTTTAATGTTCATTTTGTTTCAATTTTAGTTTAATGTTCATTTAGTTTCAATTTTAGCTAATGTTCATTTAGTTTCAATTTTATTTTAATGTTCATTTAGTTTCAATTTTAGTTTAATGTTCATTTTATTTCAATTTTAGTTTGATGTTCATTTTGTTTCAATTTTAGTTTAATGTTCATTTAGTTTCAATTTTAGTTTAATGTTCATTTAGTTTCAATTTTAGTTTGATGTTCATTTTGTTTCAATTTTAGTTTGATGTTCATTTTGTTTCAATTTTAGTTTGATGTTCATTTTGTTTCAATTTTAGTTTAATGTTCATTTTATTTCAATTTGAGTTTGATGTTCTTTTTGTTTCAATTTTAGCTTAATGTTCATTTAGTTTCAATTTTAGTTTAATGTTCATTTATTTCAATTTTAGTTTAATTTTTTTTTTATTTCAATTTTAGTTTGATGTTCATTTAGTTTCAATTTTAGTTTAATGTTCATTTTGTTTCAATTTTAGTTTGATGTTCATTTTATTTCAATTTTAGTTTAATGTTCATTTAGTTTCAATTTTAGTTTAATGTTCATTTAGTATCAATTTTAGTTTGATGTTCATTTAGTTTCAATTTTAGTTTGATGTTCATTTAGTTTCAATTTTAGTTTAATGTTCATTTAGTTTCAATTTTAGTTTAATGCTCATTTAGTTTCAATTTTAGTTTAATGTTCATTTAGTTTCAATTTTAGTTTAATGTTCATTTAGTTTCAATTTTAGTTTAATGTTCATTTTATTTCAATTTTAGTTTAATGTTCATTTTATTTCAATTTTAGTTTGATGTTCATTTAGTTTCAATTTTAGTTTAATGTTCATTTTGTTTCAATTTTAATTTGATGTTCATTTTATTTCAATTTTAGTTTAATGTTCATTTAGTTTCAATTTTAGTTTAATGTTCATTTAGTTTCAATTTTAGTTTAATGTTCATTTAGTTTCAATTTTAGTTTGATGTTCATTTAGTTTCAATTTTAGTTTGATGTTAATTTAGTTTCAATTTTAGTTTGATGTTCATTTAGTTTCAATTTTAGTTTAATGTTCATTTAGTTTCAATTTTAGTTTAATGTTCATTTAGTTTCAATTTTAGTTTGATGTTCATTTTGTTTCCATTTTAGTTTGATATTCATTTAGTTTCAATTTTAGTTTGATGTTCATTTAGTTTTATTTTTAGTTTGATGTTCATTTAGTTTCAATTTTAGTTTGATGTTCATTTAGTTTCAATTTTAGTTTGATGTTCATTTAGTTTCAATTTTAGTTTGATGTTCATTTAGTTTCAATTTTAGTTTGATGTTCATTTAGTTTCAATTTTAGTTTGATGTTCATTTAGTTTCAATTTTAGTTTAATGTTCATTTAGTTTCAATTTTAGTTTGATGTTCATTTAGTTTCAATTTTAGTTTGATGTTCATTTATTTTCAATTTTAGTTTGATGTTCATTTAGTTTCAATATTAGTTTAATGTTCATTTAGTTTCAATTTTAGTTTAATGTTCATTTAGTTTCAATTTTAGTTTAATGTTCATTTAGTTTCAATTTTAGTTTGATGTTCATTTAGTTTCAATTTTAGTTTAATGTTCATTTTGTTTCAATTTTAGTTTGATGTTCATTTTATTTCAATTTTAGTTTAATGTTCATTTAGTTTCAATTTTAGTTTAATGTTCATTTAGTTTCAATTTTAGTTTAATGTTCATTTAGTTTCAATTTTAGTTTGATATTCATTTAGTTTCAATTTTAGTTTGATGTTCATTTAGTTTCATTTTTGTTTGATGTTCATTTAGTTTCAATTTTAGTTTGATGTTCATTTAGTTTCAATTTTAGTTTGATGTTCATTTAGTTTTAATTTTAGTTTGATGTTCATTTAGTTTCAATTTTAGTTTGATGTTCATTTAGTTTCAATTTTAGTTTGATGTTCATTTTGTTTCAATTTTAGTTTAATGTTCATTTTGTTTCAATTTTAGTTTAATGTTCATTTTGTTTCAATTTTAGTTTGATGTTCATTTTGTTTCAATTTACAGGATCGAAACCAATTAGAACAGAAATGTGTAGAAACTTTAAATACTCTGACCGGTGAATTGAAAGGAAATTATTATTCTCTGAAGGACATGTCCAATGAAACTCGAGAGAATCTAATCAATGAACATCTTCTATTTAACGACAGAGACAGGTGGTTCAAAGTTCTTTAAAGTTTACTTTATCCATTGTTATATAGGCCTATAACATTTAAATTTGTGTTTATGTTTTTTTAATGTTTCATTATGTAACATTATGTTTTGTCTTAATGTTTCATTTTGTAACATTATGTTTTGTCTTAATGTTTCATTATGTAACATTATGTTTTGTCTTAATGTTTCATTATGTAACATTATGTTTTGTCTTAATGTTTCATTATGTAACATTATGTTTTGTCTTAATGTTTCATTATGTAACATTATGTTTTGTCTTAATGTTTCATTTTGAAACATTATGTTTTGTCTTAATGTTTCATTTTGTAACATTATGTTTTGTCTTAATGTTTCATTATGTAACATTATGTTTTGTCTTAATGTTTCATTAGGTAACATTATGTTTTGTCTTAATGTTTCATTAGGTAACATTATGTTTTATCACAGTGTTTGGTTTACTATTTTTTAGATTCCTGAAGGCAGCAGGAGTTTACAGGGACTGGCCAACAGGGAGAGGCATCTTTTTAAATGACAATAAAACATTCATGGTTTGGGTCAATGCAGAGGACAATTTGAAAATCTTTTCAGTGCAAAAAGGTGGAGATATTGGTTCTGTTTATAGGAAACTTATTACAGTAAGTGGTTGGTTATATTATTTTACATTCAATAAACTTATTACAGTAAGTGGTTGGTTATATTACTTTACATTCACTATTCTCCCTAGGGTGCACTATTCTCCCTAGGGTCACTATTCTCCTTAGGGTGCACTATTCTCAATAGGGTCCACTATTCACCCTGGGGTGCACTATTATCAATAGGGTCCACTATTCTCCCTAGGGTGCACTAATCTCAATAGGGTCCACTATTCTCCCTAGGGTGCACTATTCTCAATAGGGTCCACTATTCTCCCTAGGGTGCACTATTCTCCCTAGGGTGCACTGTTCTCTCTAGGGTGCACTATTCTCCCTAGGGTCCACTATTCTCCCTAGAATGCACTATTCTCCCTTGGGTGCACTATTCTCCCTAGGGTGCACTATTCTCCCTAGGTTGCACTATTCTCCCTGGGTGCACTATTCTCCCTGGGGGGCACTATTCTCCCTAGGGTGCACTATTCTCCCTAGGGTGAACTATTATTCCTAGGTTGCACTATTCTCCCTGGGTGCACTATTCTCCCTGTGGGGCTCTATTCTGCCTGGGGTGCACTATTCTCTCTAGGGTGCACTATTCTCCCTAGGGTGCACAATTTTCCCTAGGGTGCAATATTCTCCCTAGGGTGCACAATTTTCCCTAGGGTGCAATATTCTCCCTATGGTGCACTTTTCTCCCTGGGGTGCATTATTCTCCCTAGGGTGCTTTATTCTCCCTTCACTATTCTCCCTGGGGTGCACTATTCTCAATAGGTTCCACTATTCTCCCTAGGGTGCACTATTCTCCCTAAGGTGCACTATTCTCCCTAAGGTGCACTATTCTCCCTAGGGTGCACTATTCTCCCTAAGGTTCACTATTCTCCCTAAGGTGCACTATTCTCCCTAGGATTCACTATTCTCCCTGGGGTGCACTATTCTCAATAGGATCCACTATTCCTCTAGGGTGAACTATTCTCCTTAGGGTGCACTATTCTCCCCACCTTGCACTTTTTACCCAAGTCTCCTTTTTGAAATGTTTTTCTAGAAAGTTTTTTTTCTCAATATTTCAATGTTACAGGCTATGAAAGTTTTAGAGGAAAAACTGACATTTGCAAGAGACAATAGTCTTGGTTTCTTGACCGTCTGTCCATCCAACTTGGGTACAACACTTAGAGTATCAGTATGTTTAAATATTCCTCATCTTTCTGCAAAATCAAGTTTCAAATTTATCTGTGAGCAGTTGAAACTGCAAGCCAGAGGTAAGGGAGTCATTATCATATTTCTACTCATTATTGTTTCTGAAAGCTCAATGCTTATTATTTGTTTCTGTTAAAAACTATGTTTTCTTTAGATAGATTCTTGTTATTACTACTGCATTTCTGTCATTCGTTAAAGAAGTAGTTATTAAATTTTCCAACAACTGATTAAGAGAGCTTGTTTTTGATAGATTCGTGCAAATGAATTAACCCAATTGTGTTACTTCCAGGTATCCATGAAAACAGTCATGACACTTCCAGTAAACCGGGAACTAGTGTTTTTGAAATATCCAACAAAGAAAGTTTTGGGCTGACAGAGATAGAGCTTATGAAGGAGATGGTTGAAGGTGTGCAGGAAATTATACGTTTTGATAAGGAATATGCTAAATATAAAACCAGATCTTGCCATGTCCTGTAATGGCTGCACTTATCTTAGTCAATATTTCCTTTTTGAAGAACAATTTTCAAAAAATCAAATTATTTATTATCTTATAAAATTGTGTTCAGAATTTTGAATAATAAATCAGAATCATAAGCAGCTATAACATGTTTACATTTAAGCCTTTAAAAAAACTTGGCTGATTGTTTTATATAAGACAGCTGTTGGTGATTTGCATATTTGTTAAATTTGACTACCCTTTAGATCTATATTCAAATTTTTTCTTATTTTAATTTTTTTCGCTACATTCCAAAAATGGTTTTTAAAACGATCCACACCAGAATTTCATTTTAAAAAAAATTATTTTGTCTTTTTAAGCTTAAGTAAGCTTATTTTTTTTCATTTTCCACAAGTTGTGACTGAAATATTTTGTGTGTGTGTGTTTGTAGCAAGAGTGGGGAAGTTTTAAAAAGAAACCATAAAACTATATAAACTAAACTATAAAGAATATATTGGTTTGTCATCTAGTGAAAATTAAATTTTTAAATAGGACTATATTTTCTTCTAAATGCCGTTAAATCACATCTATTTGAGTTGAAAAGCATTGACAATGACATCACAAAATTACAACCAGTAAAAACCTTAGTTAAAAACGGATTTATTTTTCATAAAAATAAAATGTAAAAACAAAGTATAAAATGATAATGACTCCATGCTACTTATTCAGCTAAGACGGAGACAAAAAAGGTTTCACTTAAACAATAAAGTTACTAGATCTAGTACCGGTATTTCTATTAACGTAAATAATTGTGAACAGAAATAACCAAGCTAAACTTGTTTTTTTGGTACTTGACTTTATAAGTTTTTTTAAATTGATGGTTCGGCATAACTTTTAGAAAAAAACCTTTATTATTAAATTTTTTATAATAAATGTTACCTTACTAATTTATCCAAATGCTGATTGACCTACTTATCCAGCAATGGGTTCAAAGATTTATTTCTGATGACAAAATATTTTGAAATTCAGTTTTATATTATTTATTTTTGTTTTAATGGATTACTGAAACATTGAAACCCTTTATGGACTAAAATGTCTTCAATTTATAATGACGATGTCATTTCTATAGCACAGCTCCCCATGCTGTCACATTTCTATAGCACAGCTCTCCATGCTGTCACATTTCTATAGCACAGCTCTCCATGCTGTCACATTTCTATGGCACAGCTCTCCATGCTGTCACATTTCTATGGCACAGCTCTCCATGCTGTCACATTTCTATAGCACAGCTCTCCATGCTGTCACATTTCTATAGCACAGCTCTCCATGCTGTCACATTTCTATGGCACAGCTCTCCATGCTGTCACATTTCTATGGCACAGCTCTCCATGCTGTCACAATTCTATGGCACAGCTCTCCATGCTGTCGCATGCTCAGTGCACTCTTGTCCAATATAGTGGATTTTACAAAAGTGACATGTCCTACTTACCAATGGGAAAAGGTCAACATGTCGTCCACATCTCAGATTTAAAAAAATCTGCAGGCACAATCCCTATTCCATATATTTAGTGAACAATGGAAAATGAGAAATCCTTGCTCAGGACAGAAGTCTGACGCATGACACACTTGGAGAGGAAAACCTCCGCCACATCACAGAGCAGCAAGGAAACAAAAAGTGCAAAGTCTGCCCCAACTATGTCGTCTGCTCACTTGTCAGAAATACGATAAAATATATATCTCGTAGATTGAACTACAGATTTTTTTCCAATTCAAATTTCATTTGATCAGGGGACTCTAGATCTATATTTAAGAAACTTTTTATTTTGACCCTCTTAATTTTTGTTGTAATTTTGACAAGTCTTTGCATCTTTCTCTTACATTGACTTAATAAATCAATGAAATCATGGACACATTTTTGTAAAGGGGAATTTTTAGGTTAATGAATAGTTTGTTTTAATTGCTATTATTTTAACATTCAGCTAACAAATGTATTTTATATATGTCAGTATTATTCTAGAAGATTTTTTTTTACTTGTACAACTATATCACAACTGTTTTTTTTTATTTCATAACTTTATGTGTACCGTATATTACCATATTCTGTTTGTGTATATTACCATATTCTGTTTGTGTATATTACCATATTCTGTTAGTGTATAATACCATATTCTGTTAGTGTATAATACCATATTCTGTTTGTGTATATTACCATATTCTGTTTGTGTATATTGTCATAAACTGTTTTTTACATGTGCAACTTTAAAAAGTGTATATTGCCATACTCTGCAGCTGTGTTTTAAATAAACTTTATTAATTGTGTACAAACAAGATTTGTTTCTACTCTACAAAAAACAAACATGGATGTGTAAATGGGATTCAGAAATTACCTGTGTGTACCAAGCACTGATCTATAAAAAGAATGGATTGCGCCTTCTTAATAAATTGGTTTGAGCAAAGTGAAGACAGGGAAATCTTATAATGTACACCGCACTTATTGATATAAAAAAAATTGTGCCTAAAACTGATCTATAAATAGATCGGAACGGAATCCGAATCTATGTTGCTGCCGTTTTACACAATATACTTATGAATTGTTGCTGTCAAGCGTCAGAATTTGTATTAATAATATAAAACTAACAATAATACTATCAAATGGGAAAAAAAAGAAAACAAATACCAAAAATAAAAAAAAGTTAATAATAAAAAAAGTAGACAGCAATATTGCGCAGTACGGGAAAACCCGGTCCCGAACACACACTAAATGTGAAAGCATTTCAAAAAGACATAATTCGGAAATGGCGCCCGTTTTATAACCTTAGCATACAGTGATTAGTAATAGGTCTTAGTTTATTTTTTTTTTGAAATTAATGAATTAAGCAATATTGTTGATAAAATAAACATTTCTTTTGGAGGTCGTTTCCAATTTATACATTTAACTTTAGAACCGATTATTCAAACGGCTTAGGATTAGGAGACTATTTAGCAGAAACAAACATCTAAATAAATAAACTCACGGTAATTATAATTATCAGTGACAGTAGGAAAAAAATGGCGGAAATTTCTTCAAGAATGTTACTTCCGAGCCTAATCCATTCTTTTTATAGATCAGTGGTACCAAGTAATCCTATTTATTAAGTGAGTACTTGAGTCTTCAATGTATACATTGATAAACAAATCTTTCCCAAACAAACTCCATAGTGTTCTAAAAATATCCTTTATAGACCGTTTGAAATATCCTTTCAATTTCAGTATGGAGAATATAAAAAGACCTAGCCTAGCCTATATAATTTTTATATGAATGTAATTATAACACAATTCTATAGAGCGATTGCAATCACGTGCTGTTTGTTTACTTTGTCTAGTAGTGACAAATGGCAGCCGTATTACTAGAGCCTTAAGAAGGTTTTATTTTTAAATTTCATCATTTCAACAATAAGACGTGAAAAATATATAAAACACTGTCATATGATGAAAATTAACATTCAAAGCTAAAAATTAAACCATTAAAAATGAATGGAAAAGTTCCGTAAGTGCAGAATATTTAATTAAAGATGTCGATTCTCAAAAGTTAGCCTATTTAACTTACTAACTTACTATCTAAAGTAAAGCCTAAAGCAAAATGTACAATGTTTCAAAAGAGCTATTGAAAAACTATAAAAGCCTAAAATCTTGTTTACTTCGTGGACGGACTACTATCACAGTTAATTATCAAGATTTATGGAAACAAATTCCTTATATTTTGGGTTTAAAAGACACATGGTAAAGAACAATGTTATTCCCCACTGTCATCATCATGGCCGTTTACATAATTACGTCACCAAAAAACCTAAGCACGCCTATTGCAATCACTCTATTGGAAAGTTTTTAACTTGTTTTTTTTTTCCTGGTTATATAAACACAAATTAGAACAACAGTCCTAGTTGTTTCCCCTTATAATACTAAATAGAACAACAGTCCTAGTTGTTTCCCCTTATAATACTAAATAGAACAAGTCTTAGTTGTTTCCCCTTATAATTATAATACTAAATAGAACAAGTCCTAGTTGTTTCCCCTTATACTTATAATACTAAATAGAACAACAGTCCTAGTTGTTTCCACTTATAATAGTAAATAGAACAACAGTTCTAGTTCTTTCCCCCTTATAATACTAAATAGAACAACAGTCCTAGTTGTTTCCCCCTTATAATACTAAATAGAACAACAGTCCTAGTTGTTTCCCTTATAATACTAACCAGTAAAAATACTACACTGTTTAAAATGTTCAACCATCTAATCTTGTAACAAGGAATATTTAATCTCAATCAATTTAATCAAGGAATTAACTTTAATCCCTCTCAATATTTGTATACTCTATCACACTTAAATTAATGTCAACACAAAGAATGTTGAATCAGTCTAACTCAGTTGAATGTTTTCATACATTTACTTTTATTTAATCAATGAAAATATGAAGAATTATTTGTTTTTCAAATGAAAAAAAATCAACAACAAGAGAACTAAAATAATAATGTGATGAAGAATTCTTTGAATCTTTGATGGACATTGAAATAACTTCAATAAGTTGTTGACTTTACAATGAGTTGTTAAGTAAGAATATCATGAGCTGTGTCTTCAAGTAAACGTTCCATTAGTCCAATATCTTTACCAAGTTGATCTAATCTGCTCTGCATGCTTGCAATCTGAAAATGGATCAACAATTCTTTTTATAAGCAGTCATAAGAAATGGTGGTTAAATCAAAGCTGGTTTACTGCTAAACAATCTACTGAACTATCTGGGAACTAGTCTGCTATTTGTTATTCGGAAATGGGGAGAAATGTTCTCAAGAGATCCCTTCAGTAGATTTTTAATTTGTTATCCTCGATAGACAAGTGGTCTGGAGATAGACAAGTGGTCTGGAGATAGACAAATGGTCTGGAGATAGACAAGTGGTCTGGAGATAGACAAGTGGTCTGGAGACAGACAAGTGGTCTGGAGATAGACAAGTGGTCTGGAGATAGACAAGTGGTCTGGAGATAGACAAGTGGTCTGGAGATAGACAAGTGGTCTGGAGATAGACAAGTGGTCTGGAGATAGACAAGTGGTCTGGAGATAGACAAATGGTCTGGAGATAGACAAGTGGTCTGGAGATAGACAAGTGGTCTGGAGATAGACAAATGGTCTGGAGATAGACAAGTGGTCTGGAGATAGACAAGTGGTCTGGAGATAGACAAATGGTCTGGAGATAGACACGTGGTCTGGAGATAGACAAGTGGTCTGGAGATAGACAAGTGGTCTGGAGATAGACAAGTGGTCTGGAGATAGACAAGTCGTCTGGAGATAGACAAGTGGTCTGGAGATAGACAAGTGGTCTGGAGATAGACAAGTGGTCTGGAGATAGACAAGTGGTCTGGAGATAGACAAGTGGTCTGGAGATAAACTGCCTGAAATGGTTTTCTCACTCTTTACACTTGGGATAATTTAAAAGTATCAATCAGGCTGAAGAATAACAACCAGGCTCAGTGAGCAGACGTTTCAAACTGGGCACTGCTAAATAAGGGCCTAATTTAGTAGGCTTAGGTTCCATATGGAGCTGCTGTGTCAAAACAGCAGGAAAACAGAAGAGACGGGCAAAGAACCTGCATGAGTTTCGAATGGATGGGACCAAGCCACCATTTAGTACAGCCCTAGTGGTGGGTCGACTTGGAAAGGTTTGCTCTCTGAGCCCTAAGAGAGTCATCTAGGGTTTTAAGCCAGGCACAAAAGACATCTATTCCTCTTGTAGTTTGACAGCTCTACCTGTAGGGGATTCTACCTGTAGGGGATTCTACCTGTTGGGGATTCTACCTGTTGAGGATTCTACCTGTTGGGGATTCTACCTGTTGGGGCTCTGGCATCGGGAGCTGAGAACCAGCTAGTCAACTATTATTGAACTTTCAAGGTTTCTTTTCATAGTAAATTCCAAATAATGAAGGAAACAGTTAATGCACCACAGTTATTGTTACATCCCACAAGTAGTTGTGTCTTCTAAGTCAGCAATTATTGCATATTTTATTCTAGGGAATGCCAATTTTTGAGTTTGCCTAAAACTATAAACAAAAAATGATGATGTAGTGGGGGAGGGGGTTTGGATTATTTACGCACTGACCTAAAAAGAAGAATCATAGGTTCATGGATTTTTTTTGTACACTTGTCAATTAAAAGCAAACAAAATTGTACAATTTGTACATTATTTTACTGGAGTATCTTACCTGCTTACGATCTAACACGCGAGGTTGTACCCAAGTCATGTGACATTTCTGCTCTATTTCATCAATAGAACCTCGCACAAGACCTAGACTTAAAGCTTTCATTACTAGTAGCTCAACCTGTAGAGAAACATTTTATTTGTTCATATAACCCTTGTGTTCAGTTTTCTTACTATCCAATCGTGATTGGAGTTTACAACACCTTAAAGCCATCATTTTGTTCTTTACTTATTTAATTATAATATCAAATAATGTTCTTATTAGTTAAATAACTATAAGTAATGTATTTGTTCATAATTTACTAACAAACAAATTAAAAGATGTTTTAGTTAGATGTTTTCAGTTAATTAAAACAATTTATCATAAAATTATTACCAAATTTCTGTCTATTTTGGCAGTTTTAGCAATTTGTTCAAATGTGAGCTGTCTATCTGTAGCTGGACGCTGGAAAGTCATCTGTACAAAAGTAGAAATGAAAGTTATTTCAAAATATAAATATTTTAAAGCTAAATACTATTAGAATGAGGATATGACCAAACACAAGGGATACCTAACTGATCAATGAATGGTTGTACTATTTCTGCTAAAGACCTAACTGATCAATGAATGGTTGTACTATTTCTGCTAAAGACCTAACTGATCAATGAATGGTTGTACTATTTCTACTAAAGACCTAACTGATCAATGAATGGTTGTACTATTTCTGCTAAAGACCTAACTGATCAATGAATGGTTGTACTATTTCTGCTAAAGACCTAACTGATCAATGAATGGTTGTACTATTTCTGCTAAAGACCTAACTGATCATTAAATGGCTAGGCAATATTTATTGACATAAACTGTTGCTAACCAACTTCTAGTTGACTCCTGCCTTCAGGTCCCAAAAGGTAATATAAAGGGACATAACTGAGCTTACTAATGAAAATATTACTGAAAACATTAAAGCCAATGTGATATGCTGTCAATAATAGTAGTTATGCCCGTCAAAATAACGGAGAAATGAATGACGTAACTTTTAAAAAAAAACAGGTTTTGCCACATTAAAAAAACAACAGCTGAATTGGGAAAACCCAATAAGACCCTTGCGTTCAACACAGTAAATCTCGCGTTCAACAAAGTAAATGAACGGAATAGGCGATTTGTTGCGTACCGTTTTTATGTATTTTCATAGTTGGATTTAATTTTTTATTTATAAAATCTATTTATTCATGATTATATGTGATAAAATTAACAATTCTTTTGGAGTGTGTTTCAAATTTATACTATTAATTTTTGTGCCGATCGGTCAAACGACCCCGGAGTCTATTGAGTACAAACATGTCTAACACCAGATGGAACAAACAACGCGTTGAAAGGGACATCACTCTATGTCATTTTTAATGGCGCTCGTCTTTTACTTATTTTTTCTTATCTTATACATTACAGATGCTCCTTCTATAAAGAAGATTATTGCGTCCGACGCTCATCCGTGGTCCGAGTCTAGTCTTGCATTTTTATTAATGTTTTAAATGCTGTTAAGTTACTGGTTCTCCTGGTTTGTTCAGGCAACCCATTCCATGCCCGAATGCCTTTAACTTTAACTCATAAGTGAGACATTATTTAAAAAAATAAATTAACGAACTATATTGTAGGCTCAGGACAAAAATCAAAGAATGTGCAATATTGTTGATAAATAAAAATTTCTTTTGGAGACCATTTAAAATTTATACATTTAACGTTTGTCCCGATTTGTGAAATGGCCTAGGCGCTTTTAGAGGACAAACGTATATATATATATATAAACTCGGTAAACGGTAATTAAATACCGGCATATATTGATTCTATTTAAACAATGAAGAGGACTAAGAGAGATAACAGAATTATAAATACTATTATTATTTTGCTTTTTTTCTTCTGTATTTGTCTTTTGAAGACGACAAAGAAATAAAGAAAGTGCAGTAAACATACATAAGTATGGCCAATAATTTCAAAGTGATTGGCATTGTAAAAGAGTAAAAAAAGAACAGTAAAAAACTGATTTTGGATGTTGGGGTAGGGGTTATGGCTAAAACTGTATAAGAGAATATGTCAACGATGTGCTAAGTTTCAGCATCCAAAAATCAGTTCGCCAGAAACAAAGTTAACATAAAGTATTTAAAAAATAATTTATTTCCATTAACCATAATAAAGTAACAGAATTATAACACTATCAAGACATCAAAGTTTTGGTGGCAAATTACTAACGTCATGCCCAAACCATAAGGGAGGCAGCCAGTGCCTACGTCATGCCCAAACCATAAAGGAGGCAGCCAGTGTCTACGTCATGCCCAAACCATAAAGGAGGCAGCCATTGCCTACGTGTTAAAGATTAATAGAGATAAAAAGAAACATTGAAGATGTTAGAGAGATAAAGTCAAAGAGGAATACTAGATCTTATTGATTTATATCTGTGATTATTTCTTCTATTTTCTCAATTAATTCACCAACAGTCATTCAACAATAAATTAGTTGAATAAAACGATAGTTGCAGCACAGAAAATAGTTTATTGCTCAAACGCTTTTTTGTAGCATAAATAAAGCACAATGTAATCCAATTTGAAATGACATGTATTTATCACTAACTCTATTGCACATTACCTCCATTAGACATGTATTTATCACTAACCCTATTGCACATTACCTCCATTAGACATGTATTTATCACTAACTCTATTGCACATTACCTCCATTAGACATGTATTTATCACTAACTCTATTGCACATTACCTCAATTAGACATGTATTTATCACTAACTCTATTGCACATTACCTCCATTAGACATGTATTTATCACTAACTCTATTGCACATTACCTCCATTAGACATGTATTTATCACTAACTCTATTGCACATTACCTCCATTAGACATGTATTTATCACTAACTCTATTGCACATTGGCCGTATGCATTTTGAGAGGATTTAATCATGACAATAATTAACCCTCCAGCTGTCGTTACGGCCGACCATCGGCCGTCAAGGCGCTTCCACAGTGTTACGGCCGACCAAATCAGTCGACTTTAAAATCGGCACTGTAAATGCGAATATTTTTTTTAACGTTTCGAAAGGGGAAATAACTACAGATGAATGGATATACTTCGTGCTAGCTGTGTTGATTTCATGTAAACTTTTATAATAAGCCATTACTATCACTTCTCCGACAGCTATGTATTGGGGGGTATGTTTTTTCTGCCATTCTGTATGATCGTAGTGATAGTTATCCTAAATCTTCGATATTTAAATGGTTTTTACTTGAGAGAATTGAGGCTTAAGATGATTTTATTGACATTCCACAATGTAATGATGAAAGTGGGGCCAATAGTAGTGAACGTGCTTTCAATAATCATAATGAAAATGAGCTTGTTAGCCCAGAACCTGTTGACTTGATGTCATTAATGAACCCAGGCCTTAAGATTGTCAAGAAATAGCCCCAAATAGTTAAAACAATAGGCAGCAAAAAGAGAAATAGTAAAAATAACAATTCTATATATTAATTCAGCTTTTTGTGTTGTAAATTTTTCAGCATTAAAAGAAAAAATATACTTAAAGTGTATTTTTATTATGTGTGCGTGAAGCGTGTTTTTTGTGGTGGAAATAAAAAAAAAATCTTTAAAATTATATTTTATTTTTAAAAGTATTACAATTATATATTTCCTGAAAGGGCTCTAAATTTCTAACAACTTTCTCATTTACATTTTTCTGATTGGGATAAAACTGTAGGCTTGGTGTGGGTTTAAAGCAAAAACATAGTGGTCAAATTGTACTCACACTTTAAAAGGTCAAGGCCAAGGTCACATTAAATTAGGTCACATGAGTTTTGTTTTTATCTTTTTTGGTGCTTTGTTCAATATACTTCTTCTTCTTCTTCTATCCCATAACCCGAGCGAGGGTCGTTGGGGCACCATTTTTTGACAGTTGCATAATTTTGCGCCATTTGTCTCGATCCTGCGCCGCCCTCTGGGAGTCTGCAAGACACAAGCCGGTCCACTCCTTGATGTCATCATCCCATCGTCTCTTCTGTCTGCCTCTCTTTCTTCCACCTCGCACTGTGCCCTGCAGAATGGTTTTCGCCAGGCCTTCGGATCTTGCCACATGCCCATACCATCGGAGTTTTCTGGACTTAATGGCACTGAGTAGATCCTCATGAGGGCCGATGACGTAGGTGATTCGCTCGCGGACAGCCTCATTTGTAACTCGATCTTTGTAGGAAATGTTTAAAATTTTACGTAGGCATCTCATTTCCATGGCTCTGATTCTTTTCTGGAGATCTGCTGTAAGTGTCCATGTTTCACAGCCGTACATAAAAACTGCCATCGCCAGGGAGCGCATCAGTCGAATCTTTGAGTAAAGTGAGATTGTCTTGCTTCGCCAGATGTTTTTTAGCTTGCAAAGTGCAGCAGTTGTTTGGGCTATTCTTGCAAGAATTTCCGGCTTGGATCCTACATCAGATATTATGGATCCCAGATATTTGAAGGAGGAGACTTTCTCAAGCCTCTGACCGCCCACTTGTATTTCAGATTCAAACTCCATGTTTGTCATTACTTTGGTCTTTTCAGCGTTTATTTCCATGCCATACGCTAATGATGTTATCTCCAGTTTGGCTGTTAACTCCCTCAGTTCATCTTCACTGCCAGCTAAGCCATCTATGTCATCTGCAAAGCGAAGATTGGTGACTTGTCTCCCACCGATGCTGACTGTCCCGACATGGTCTTCCAGTGCATCGGTCATGATCCTTTCCAGGTAAATGTTGAAGAGTGTCAGAGAGAGTAGGCACCCTTGACGCACGCCAATGGTTGTTTTGAACCATTTGCCAGTGACATCGTTGTGGAGGACTGCACTGGTAGCATTGTCATACAGACTTTTAATGACGGCAATAGTGTTGGGGGTGATGTTATATGCTCTCATGGTTGCCCACAGCGCTTCATGCCAGACTCTGTCAAACGCTTTCTTGTAGTCTACGAACACATGGTATAGGTGTTGTTGGTGCTGTAGGTATTTCTCACATATTAGTCTCAGGTTAAAGATTTGTTCGGTGGTACTTCGCCCTGCCCTGAAACCTGCTTGTTCTTCGGCTATGATTTGTTTGGCTTGAGGTTTTAACCTGTTAAGTATTATTTTCAAGAGGACTTTGCTGGGATGGCTGATGAGGCTGATAGTACGGTAGTTTTGACACTCTTGAAGGTTACCTTTCTTGGGAAGAGGGATTATAAGTGACTGGGTCCATGGTGAAGGCCACTCTCCACTCTGCCAGATCTTGTTACAGATAATTGTAAGGGCATCAATCGTCGCTTCTCCTCCTGCTTGAATCAGTTCTGCGGGTATGTTGTCTACTCCTGCTGCTTTCCCTTTCTTCAGTGATTTCACTGCTGCCTCAACTTCATCTCGGAGAATGGGGAGAATTTCTTCCCTTTCTCTATTCTGTGGACATGCTAGAACTGAGGGGTCTCCATTAGATGTGTGGTTGTAAAGGTCAGAGCAGTATTCTGTCCATCTATCCTGGACGTCACACGCTTCTGTTAAACATAGGCCTGATTTGCTTTGGATCGCAGAAATTTTGGGCTGTTTATTTCTTGTCAGCTGTTTCACTGTTTGGTAGGCTTTCTTGCTGTTGTTCTTATTCAGACTGTTCTCTATTTCCTGGCATCGGTCCTCTATCCAGTTCTGCTTTGCTGAGCGCATGCCTTTTCTAATGTTGCTGTTGATTTCACGGTAGGCATCAGCTCCTTGAGGGTTGTTCTTTTTCTTTTTCAGCTCTCTTCGTCGATCACACATATCTAAAAGTTCAGCCGTGATCCAGGGTTTTTTCTTTGGGCGGTGTTTGCCAAGTAGTTCAGTAGCAACATCTGTCATTGCCGAGCTGAAGGTGTTGGTCAATGTGTTAACATCTACCTCATCAGCTCCCAAAATGATCAGTGGTTCGAATTTTCTTCCCACTGTGGTTTGAAATAATTTTGCTACCTCTGGGTCTTGCAGTTTGTCCAGGTCAAACTTTGGCCTGGTACACTTTGTTTTGGTTATTCTCTTCAAGTGAAGCTGGAAGGACATCATCACTAGATCATGGTCGCTTCCTATGTCTGCCCCTGGATACGTACGTGTTTTACCAATGTTGATGCCGGATTTGACGCGTTTCTTTACCATGATGTAGTCTATCTGGTTGTGATGTTCCCAGATGGGACTGTGCCAGGTCCATCGCCTGGATTTTTTGTGGTGGCCAAGCGTGTTTGCCAATATCAAATTGTTGTATCTGGCAAACTCTAAAAGCCTCAGACCTCTATCGTTTGTCTCGTTGTTGCAATTGGGTCCATGTGTGTCTCCCCAGTTGTGGTATGTATCTTGTCCAACTTTGGCATTCCAGTCACCTTGCACTATGACTATGTCTCTCCTCGGCACTTGATCAAGGACAGCCTGGAGTTGCTCATAGAAATCCTCGACTTCGTTGTCGTCATAGTTTGTTGTTGGGGTGTAGGTCTGGATGATGGTGATGTTGAAAGGGGCCGCTCTCAGACGAATGGTGATAAGTCTGCTTGAGACTGGGTGGCAGCCCATGACAGTGGCTAGAGTGTCTTTGTGAACCAGAAATCCAACACCATGTTCATGCCTGTCATCTCTTCCGCTGAAGTAGAGCTTGTTGCCTTTGTCGGTAGTTGTTTCACCTAGACCTTTCCAGCGCAGTTCACTGATACCTATGATATTCCATCGATAATTCTCCATCTCGTGGGAAAGCTCTTCTAATTTTCCATCCGCAGCTAGGGTCCTGACATTCCAGGTTCCTACAGTGAAGGTGTCTCTTGAGCGAATCTTGCGAAGGGGTGCAAGATGTCCACCAGTATTCCACTTTTCACCTCCGTCCTGGTAGTCAACGGAAGGCGCGGTCCTTGTTGACCCGGGCGACGACCGAGCCGGTATGGAGTGAGTGTTAGTTGTCATTTCATGGTGTGTCTTGGGCAAGTAAACCTGGCGGGGCCCAATCCTCTCCAGGCTGTTAGGCAGCTCCCATTTTGGGCGGGTTGTCCTAGCCATTGTGCCTCTATTGGCATCCTCTGCCTAGCACAGATGAAGCAGTGACCAGTTCCTAAGATACTTCTCAGCTGCTCGCCACTTCTATCCATCATCTGCCTTCCATGATGTCACGTGACCCTGATCGTTGACCCAATATACTTATAGAAAATATATACTTATAGGGCAATATTAGTTCACTTTATAAGTCTTTTTTTTTATTTAGTAAGGTATATACAATTTAGTGAAAACAGCTTGACAGTACAGGAAAATACACTTGACAGTTTGAGGGTTAATCGGCCAATTGTGCTTTGTAAGTTTTTTTTTATCATTAAAATGCAATGTCAATAATACTCTTACTAATAACTAATAATTATAGGCTACACTTAACTTGACACATTGTCCGTCTGCACCATAATAATGGTGCAGGCCTAATTTCCTTTTCGTTAGGTAGGACCGATGACATGTTTAACAAAAAAGTAAGCTTATAGAGAAGGGGTCGAGAACCTTTTGTCCGAGAGAGCCATGTACCACATATTTTAAAATGTAATTTGGTGAGAGCCATGTACACCACCTTTTTTAAAATGTAATTTTGTGAGAGCCATACATTATGTTTAAAACTAAAAATTCAAGTAAATGTGTGCATTTTGTGTAATTTCAACACTCGTCATTGGCTCCATAGTCTCGAAAGACGATTAGATTTGCGCTCCTGTGATTTGGCCAGCCCTGCAAAATTGACTGTGTCTGTGGAGACCTATCCTTGAGAGACAGGCTCTGTCGCATCTCTGGCACTTGAAAGATGGACCGTTGGAGATTGTTAGGGGCAGCCTACTTTTCTTCGCTGCTCGTTTAGCCTCCGCCATAAGGCGAAGTTTGCCCTCTGACGCATTTATACCGGTGTGTAAGGTGCCTCTCCAACTATTTCTGTGCTGAGCAAGGTTCTCCCAGTTTCCAACCTCTACATCTATAGCCTTTAGGTCACGTTTGCAGACGTCCTTGAACCTGAGTTGGGGGCGGCCAGTAGCTCTCTTGCCCTCAGCGAGCTCAGCATATAGCAGGTCTTTTGGGATTCGCCCATCCTCCATCCTGGAAACATGACCAAGCCACCGAAGACGTTGTTGGCGAAGGAGAGTGACCATGCTAGGCATGTTAGCCCGTTGCAAGACCTCGTTGTTTGTTATGCGGTCCTTCCAAGATATCCCAAGTATGCGCCTGAGGCAACGCATGTGGAAAGAAGAGAGTCTCTTTTCTTGCGATGCGTACAGGGTCCAAGTTTCGCTGGCGTACAGAAGAGTGCTGATCACACATGCACGATAGACAGCTATTTTTGTATTAATAGACAGCATCTTGTTGGCCCATACTCTTTGCGTTAGCCTGGATAAAGTCGCGGAAGCCTTGCCAATTCTCCTGCTGATTTCTGTGTCCAGTGATAGATCGGTGGTGATGGTGGAGCCAAGGTATGTGAACTGATCAACAACATCTAATTTGGTACCGTTGATGTATATGTTGGGTGGGTCAGCTCCTTGAACCATCACGTTGGTCTTCCTTATACTAATTGTTAGACCAAAATCTTGGCAGGTCTTGGAGAAGCGGTCCATCAAGGATTGTAGCTCCTCCTCAGTGTGTGTGACAAAGGCGGCGTCATCCGCGAACAGCAAGTCTTTGACTGTTCTTCTGCGGATTTTTTGCCTTGCCCTTCGCCTGGACAATCTGAAAAGCCCTCCGTCTGACCGGGTGTGCAAGTAAATCCCCTCCCTGGATTCTCTAAAATTTCAACACTAAAAGTACAATAATTATGTCTCTGAATTCTTCTGATGCTGAACTGCAGTAGACTTTAGCCCAATTGTAGAATGAAATAATGAAATATTGATTTGCAATTAATAAGTAGATCAAAAAGTCTTAAAAAAACATTTTTTTAATAATCGAACATTTGTCTGCGAGCCAGATGCAGCCATCAAAAGAGCCACACATGGCTCGCGAGCCATAGGTTCCCGGCCCCTGTTATAGAGGATCGAGTCTAGTATTTTTGGATTGAGAGTAGTTTAAATATGTTGGTAAATTTGGTAAATTTAATTTTCCAATAGATCTAAATATCTTGGTTGGGGTCATCTAGTGGTGCAAAATTTGCCATAGATAGTCTACAGTAGGCCTAATCAATTCATCACCCGTGTCATTAATTTTTTTACCCAAATCTACACAGCGAGCGAGAGACTTTTTGTAACCCATGCACATTAGCTGTACCAAACCCAACGCGCCGTCAGCTCATAAAGCGACGCGAGCGAAGAGAAGGCGTGGTCTGCTTTCGCTTGCAGGATAGCTCTCACTTTTAAAAAATGTGACAGCCGCTTACGCGGGACGAGACAGAGGAAGAAAGTAGTATAGAAAAAAATCAAAACTTTTTCTTTTTTCGATTCCAGACTTTTACCCTTAAAATTCAAGACTTTTTAAAGGCAAAAATGAGCATTTAAGACTTTTTAGGGTCTGGAAAACCAAAATCCGATTTTTCAGACTTTTGACTTCCAGACAAACCCTGACTAACTCTATTGCACATTACCTCCATTAGACACAGTAAGTTGATTTTGTTTCTCATGACAATTTCATTGGCTTTAAGATCAGGCTGAAAGAAAAACAAAATATCATGTAGACTCGTATGTAGAAGTTCACCTAAGCCATGCCTATAACAAAATAAAAATATCATGAGAACTTGTCACTAGAAGTAGAAATCAGTAGAGTATAAATAAGGTGTGAGTAAGAAGTAGAAATCAGTAGAGTATAAATAAGGTGTGAGTAAGAAGTAGAAATCAGTACAGTATAAATAAGGTGTGAGTAAGAAGTAGAAATCAGTACAGTATAAATAAGGTGTGAGTAAGAAGTAGAAATCAGTAGAGTATAAATAAGGTGTGAGTAAGAAGTAGAAATCAGTACAGTATAAATAAGGTGTGAGTAAGAAGTAGAAATCAGTAGAGTATAAATAAGGTGTGAGTAAGAAGTAGAAATCAGTACAGTATAAATAAGGTGTGAGTAAGAAGTAGAAATCAGTACAGTATAAATAAGGTGTGAGTAAGAAGTAGAAATCAGTACAGTATAAATAAGGTGTGAGTAAGAAGTAGAAATCAGTAGAGTATAAATAAGGTGTGAGTAAGAAGTAGAAATCAGTACAGTATAAATAAGGTGTGAGTAAGAAGTAGAAATCAGTAGAGTATAAATAAGGTGTGAGTAAGAAGTAGAAATCAGTACAGTATAAATAAGGTGTGAGTAAGAAGTAGAAATCAGTAGAGTATAAATAAGGTGTGAGTAAGAAGTAGAAATCAGTACAGTATAAATAAGGTGTGAGTAAGAAGTAGAAATCAGTAGAGTATAAATAAGGTGTGAGTAAGAAGTAGAAATCAGTACAGTATAAATAAGGTGTGAGTAAGAAGTAGAAATCAGTACAGTATAAATAAGGTGTGAGTAAGAAGTAGAAATCAGTAGAGTATAAATAAGGTGTGAGTAAGAAGTAGAAATCAGTACAGTATAAATAAGGTGTGAGTAAGAAGTAGAAATCAGTACAGTATAAATAAGGTGTGAGTAAGAAGTAGAAATCAGTACAGTATAAATAAGGTGTGAGTAAGAAGTAGAAATCAGTACAGTATAAATAAGGTGTGAGTAAGAAGTAGAAATCAGTAGAGTATAAATAAGGTGTGAGTAAGAAGTAGAAATCAGTACAGTATAAATAAGGTGTGAGTAAGAAGTAGAAATCAGTACAGTATAAATAAGGTGTGAGTAAGAAGTAGAAATCAGTACAGTATAAATAAGGTGTGAGTAAGAAGTAGAAATCAGTACAGTATAAATAAGGTGTGAGTAAGAAGTAGAAATCAGTAGAGTATAAATAAGGTGTGAGTAAGAAGTAGAAATCAGTACAGTATAAATAAGGTGTGAGTAAGAAGTAGAAATCAGTAGAGTATAAATAAGGTGTGAGTAAGAAGTAGAAATCAGTACAGTATAAATAAGGTGTGAGTAAGAAGTAGAAATCAGTAGAGTATAAATAAGGTGTGAGTAAGAAGTAGAAATCAGTACAGTATAAATAAGGTGTGAGTAAGAAGTAGAAATCAGTACAGTATAAATAAGGTGTGAGTAAGAAGTAGAAATCAGTACAGTATAAATAAGGTGTGAGTAAGAAGTAGAAATCAGTACAGTATAAATAAGGTGTGAGTAAGAAGTAGAAATCAGTACAGTATAAATAAGGTGTGAGTAAGAAGTAGAAATCAGTACAGTATAAATAAGGTGTGAGTAAGAAGTAGAAATCAGTAGAGTATAAATAAGGTGTGAGTAAGAAGTAGAAATCAGTACAGTATAAATAAGGTGTGAGTAAGAAGTAGAAATCAGTACAGTATAAATAAGGTGTGAGTAAGAAGTAGAAATCAGTACAGTATAAATAAGGTGTGAGTAAGAAGTAGAAATCAGTAGAGTATAAATAAGGTGTGAGTAAGAAGTAGAAATCAGTACAGTATAAATAAGGTGTGAGTAAGAAGTAGAAATCAGTAGAGTATAAATAAGGTGTGAGTAAGAAGTAGAAATCAGTACAGTATAAATAAGGTGTGAGTAAGAAGTAGAAATCAGTACAGTATAAATAAGGTGTGAGTAAGAAGTCGAAATCAGTACAGTATAAATAAGGTGTGAGTAAGAAGTTGAAATCAGTACAGTATAAATAAGGTGTGAGTAAGAAGTAGAAATCAGTACAGTATAAATAAGGTGTGAGTAAGAAGTAGAAATCAGTACAGTATAAATAAGGTGTGAGTAAGAAGTAGAAATCAGTACAGTATAAATAAGGTGTGAGTAAGAAGTAGAAATCAGTACAGTATAAATAAGGTGTGAGTAAGAAGTAGAAATCAGTAGAGTATAAATAAGGTGTGAGTAAGAAGTAGAAATCAGTACAGTATAAATAAGGTGTGAGTAAGAAGTTGAAATCAGTACAGTATAAATAAGGTGTGAGTAAGAAGTTGAAATCAGTACAGTATAAATAAGGTGTGAGTAAGAAGTAGAAATCAGTACAGTATAAATAAGGTGTGAGTAAGAAGTAGAAATCAGTAGAGTATAAATAAGGTGTGAGTAAGAAGTAGAAATCAGTACAGTATAAATAAGGTGTGAGTAAGAAGTAGAAATCAGTACAGTATAAATAAGGTGTGAGTAAGAAGTAGAAATCAGTAGAGTATAAATAAGGTGTGAGTAAGAAGTAGAAATCAGTACAGTATAAATAAGGTGTGAGTAAGAAGTAGAAATCAGTACAGTATAAATAAGGTGTGAGTAAGAAGTAGAAATCAGTACAGTATAAATAAGGTGTGAGTAAGAAGTAGAAATCAGTACAGTATAAATAAGGTGTGAGTAAGAAGTAGAAATCAGTAGAGTATAAATAAGGTGTGAGTAAGAAGTAGAAATCAGTACAGTATAAATAAGGTGTGAGTAAGAAGTAGAAATCAGTAGAGTATAAATAAGGTGTGAGTAAGAAGTAGAAATCAGTACAGTATAAATAAGGTGTGAGTAAGAAGTAGAAATCAGTACAGTATAAATAAGGTGTGAGTAAGAAGTCGAAATCAGTACAGTATAAATAAGGTGTGAGTAAGAAGTTGAAATCAGTACAGTATAAATAAGGTGTGAGTAAGAAGTAGAAATCAGTACAGTATAAATAAGGTGTGAGTAAGAAGTAGAAATCAGTACAGTATAAATAAGGTGTGAGTAAGAAGTAGAAATCAGTACAGTATAAATAAGGTGTGAGTAAGAAGTAGAAATCAGTAGAGTATAAATAAGGTGTGAGTAAGAAGTAGAAATCAGTACAGTATAAATAAGGTGTGAGTAAGAAGTTGAAATCAGTACAGTATAAATAAGGTGTGAGTAAGAAGTTGAAATCAGTACAGTATAAATAAGGTGTGAGTAAGAAGTTGAAATCAGTACAGTATAAATAAGGTGTGAGTAAGAAGTAGAAATCAGTACAGTATAAATAAGGTGTGAGTAAGAAGTTGAAATCAGTACAGTATAAATAAGGTGTGAGTAAGAAGTTGAAATCAGTACAGTATAAATAAGGTGTGAGTAAGAAGTTGAAATCAGTACAGTATAAATAAGGTGTGAGTAAGAAGTCGAAATCAGTACAGTATAAATAAGGTGTGAGTAAGAAGTAGAAATCAGTACAGTATAAATAAGGTGTGAGTAAGAAGTTGAAATCAGTACAGTATAAATAAGGTGTGAGTAAGAAGTAGAAATCAGTACAGTATAAATAAGGTGTGAGTAAGAAGTAGAAATCAGTACAGTATAAATGTGTTTACTTGTGTTGACCATTTCTCCTTGAGTGCAGTAAATCTATCAATGTCTCCACTATTAAAGGCATACAGTAAATCCACAAGCCACTCCCTGTCTGTGGCCTTCAATGAGGCCAAAATGTCATGAGCCAACAGTTCACCAAAGTTGTAAACTCCTTCTCCTATAACAGCAGCAAGACCTATGTTAAATGCTCTTTCTGCTTGCTCTGCTCTCATCATGTCCTAGAAGAAAACAATGTCCACATTTTCTATTTATAGATTGTATCACAATTTTGTTCTTTATAAAATCAAATAGTATTCTATTCAAAGATGTTTCTATTGGTTACAATATTAGGAAATAAAAAAAAAATCCAAATTTAATTTAACCTACACAAGTCTTTAAGCTATTTAATCCTGTTGTTTTTTTAATTTTAGATTTTCAACATTTTATTAGAAAAAAACTCTTAAACTCATTCCTGCATTAAAAAAATCCTTTATTGTTTAAACTTTTACAGAATTGGGAACAAATTGTGTCACAAGTTTTTTTTTATAATTATCACAATGAAATTATTGAACTAAATTCAATAGAAGTCAAAAATAATTTTACCTTCAGATCTGTGCAACCCAAAAACCTCAAAGCTTCTCTATAATACTGAGCATGGTTGCCCATCAACTTATGGTAATTACTAGTTAATTCATAAAATCTTCCATGAACAGTGGTGACACCATCTATTTCATTCAATATTTTTTCACATTCTTCAATAAGACCCTGGTAGATATACATTTTATCATGAACACATTATACACAAATACTGTATTACATGGAAAGTCTAAAATATGTTTAGCTACAGGGAAAGTCTAAAATATGTTCAGCTACGGGCTGTATGAAATGACACTCAATGCTCTGATAAAAACTGCACGATGTGTCATTTAGAGGAACGGCATTGTAGTCATTTAGAGGAACGGCATTGTAGTCATTTTTTTTTTCAAATTTCTTTTTCTTTTTGTCAAAAATATTACTTTTTAACCGCTCTTTTGTCTAAAGCAAATCGTGATCTGGAAGCATTAGAAATGTAAAATATCATTTGATTGAATATTAGTGACTAAACTCTGGCTTTATAATAGAGTTGAAAACTAAACTCTGGCTTTGAAATAGAGTTGAAAACTAAAGAAATGTTGAATGTCAGGATTTTGAAATATTTTTGCCTGGTGGTGATATTTCTTAGAAACATTATTGTACTAAGACACAGGTCTACCTGCACAGACTGCACAGGGCAATATCTACCTGCACAGGGCAATATCTACCTGCACAGGACAATATCTACCTGCACAGACTGCACAGGACAATATTTACCTGCACAGACTGCACAGGGCAATATCTACCTGCACAGGGCAATATCTACCTGCACAGACTGCACAGGACAATATCTACCTGCACAGACTGCACAGGACAATATTTACCTGCACAGACTGCACAGGGCAATATCTACCTGCAAAGGGCAATATCTACCTGAACAGGGCAATATCTAACTGCACAGGGCAATATCTACCTGCAAAGGGCAATATCTAACTGCACAGGGCATTATCTACCTGAACAGGGCAATATCTAACTGCACAGGGCAATATCTACCTGCACAGGGCAATATCTAACTGCACAGGGCAATATCTACCTGAACAGGGCAATATCTAACTGCACAGGGCAATATCTAACTGCACAGGGCAATATCTACCTGAACAGGGCAATATCTAACTGCACAGGACAATATCTACCTGCACAGACTGCACAGGACAATATTTACCTGCACAGACTGCACAGGGCAATATCTACCTGCAAAGGGCAATATCTAACTGCACAGGGCATTATCTACCTGAACAGGGCAATATCTAACTGCACAGGGCAATATCTACCTGCAAAGGGCAATATCTAACTGCACAGGGCATTATCTACCTGAACAGGGCAATATCTAACTGCACAGGGCAATATCTACCTGAACAGGGCAATATCTAACTGCACAGGGCAATATCTACCTGCACAGGGCAATATCTACCTGCACAGGGCAATATCTACCTGAAGCATCAACTAAAAGAGTTACCTGACTCATAGGTTATTGATCTGAGTTAACTTTTACTTTCACTAATACATTTACCTTTACTGGGGGAAAATCTGTATTTTTTAAATAGATGATTCCCATTGAAGTCATGCACAACACTTTAGCTTCATCACTGGCTTTGACTTTCTCTTTCAGTCTTTCTAAAAACTCAATGGCTTGCTTTGGATCTGGAAGGACATTAATTACAGTTAGCAAAAGAAATCATACAGAAAAAAATACAATGTATGCACTAGGACTCAGACATTTGCCATGGCCAAGTATCCTGTTTGTTTGGAAGTATTTTCCTTGGTAAATAATACGCACACAAATAGTTCCCTATTACATTTGTTAATTTTAACTCTTGACTTTTATTGCCAAAGTCCAAACTACAGCTTGTGAAAGAGTGGGAATACAATGTTATCAACAAAATAAGTATTGCATATATATTATAGCGAAACTTCAGAGTTGGCTAATAGTACATCCAAATTCTCAGCTATTGGGTAAGGCCCTAGTATTCTGTCTATTGGATAAGGCCCTAGTATTCTGTCTATTGGATAAGGCCCTAGTATTCTGTCTATTGGATAAGACCCTAGTATTCTGTCTATTGGATAAGGCCCTAGTATTCTGTCTATTGGATAAGACCCTAGTATTCTGTCTATTGGATAAGGCCCTAGTATTCTGTCTATTGGATAAGACCCTAGTATTCTGTCTATTGGATAAGGCCCTAGTATTCTGTCTATTGGATAAGACCCTAGTATTCTGTCTATTGGATAAGGCCCTAGTATTCTGTCTATTGGGTAAGACCCTAGTATTCTGTCTATTGGGTAAGACCCTAGTATTCTGTCTATTGGATAAGGCCCTAGTATTCTGTCTATTGGATAAGGCCCTAGTATTCTGTCTATTGGATAAGACCCTAGTATTCTGTCTATTGGATAAGACCCTAGTATTCTGTCTATTGGATAAGACCCTAGTATTCTGTCTATTGGATAAGGCCCTAGTATTCTGTCTATTGGGTAAGGCCCTAGTATTCTGTCTATTGGATAAGGCCCTAGTATTCTGTCTATTGGATAAGGCCCTAGTATTCTGTCTATTGGGTAAGACCCTAGTATTCTGTCTATTGGATAAGACCCTAGTATTCTGTCTATTGGATAAGGCCCTAGTATTCTGTCTATTGGGTAAGGCCCTAGTATTCTGTCTATTGGATAAGGCCCTAGTATTCTGTCTATTGGATAAGACCCTAGTATTCTGTCTATTGGATAAGACCCTAGTATTCTGTCTATTGGGTAAGGCCCTAGTATTCTGTCTATTGGATAAGGCCCTAGTATTCTGTCTATTGGATAAGGCCCTAGTATTCTGTCTATTGGGTAAGACCCTAGTATTCTGTCTATTGGATAAGACCCTAGTATTCTGTCTATTGGGTAAGACCCTAGTATTCTGTCTATTGGATAAGGCCCTAGTATTCTGTCTATTGGGTAAGACCCTAGTATTCTGTCTATTGGATAAGGCCCTAGTATTCTGTCTATTGGGTAAGACCCTAGTATTCTGTCTATTGGATAAGACCCTAGTATTCTGTCTATTGGGTAAGACCCTAGTATTCTGTCTATTGGATAAGGCCCTAGTATTCTGTCTATTGGGTAAGACCCTAGTATTCTGTCTATTGGATAAGGCCCTAGTATTCTGTCTATTGGGTAAGACCCTAGTATTCTGTCTATTGGATAAGGCTCTAGTATTCTGTCTATTGGATAAGGCCCTAGTATTCTTTGGTTATGCACATAACAATAGTCATACAAATAGATGTTACGTTTTTTTTTAGTTAAGCTCTGTGGCTATATATAGTTTACCCCTCCCCCCCAATGTCCCATTATTAACTCTTAAAAGCCTTTATTTTTTTCACGTTTTGCCTGAATTATTTTCCATTGGATTTTTATTTTACTGGGTAGTCTAGTATTAGAAAATATTTATTTTTCTAATATTTCAAAACAATTACTGTATGTATGTGGTATCATTGTGTAGGGAATTGAAATACCCTTTTAGTGATATAAATATTTTGTTATTTTATATTTTGATATTTCTGTAGTTTTTGCTAAAAATCTTACCTTTTTTTAAAGACACCAAAAATGACCAACAAATAAACAGAATAAAAACATTTTTGTTTATAAAATTCAACAAACGCCCTTTTGTAATTATATTAAATTAAAAGAAAATTTAATAACCTTTAAAATGATACTAAATATGTATGGTTTCTTTTTGTTAATTATTTAATATTTCCTTTCAAAATGGACAAAGGGTATAATTAGAATTTTACAATTGGGCTATCAGTTTATCGATCAGCTGACTGTGATGTAGTTGATGATTGAGAAATGAGTAGGCTAGCTTCACTACAGTCATTTTCAGTTTAAGAATGACTAGTTAATATAAAATAGTTGTCACGGACGTCTAATTCATTGTCTAAAAAATAATTTTAAATTGCTGTGTGTAGGCCTACGGCGCTCCGTCGAAGCGTTAGTTCTCAGCCTATGATGGCCTATCCATTTTCATAGTGTTTACGCTAAAAATGGCTTAAACTAAATAAAATTAGAGTTACTTCGCTTGGTTTTTCATCCGGGAATGTGTATTAATGAAAAAAATCCGTATAAATTGTGTGTGTTCTGAGCTTTTAGGATCTAAGAGTACGTACACACAAGGAACGATTTACTCGTCGTTTGGGCGTTTTCGCACAATCCAATCAACGATTGAATCATTGTATGGGTTTTTAAGAGTTAAAACATAAAATGACTTTGTTGTTGTTTTTTATACATATTATTTGCAAAAGGCAAACCTCTGATAAAAAAGGGATGTTTAGGTGAGGAGAAGTTCGAAGGTAACTGATTAAGGGTCATGGTTTATTTATATAGGCAGTAATTTACTCTAAAAGTAAGAAATAGAAGATTTAAATAAAACTATGAAAGAATTGAATAAACTGTTTACCATTGATTTGTCTGACAACAAAAACACAGAGTTCTGCCAAAGATAAAGGGTTGATTCTGAAACAAATACCTTTCTGTTTAATAATACAACTACACAGATCTTATTGCTTTGACAATATACAACTACACACATCTTATTGCTTTGACAATATACAACTACACACATCTTATTGCTTTGACAATATACAACTACACACATCTTATTGCTTTGACAATATACAACTACACACATCTTATTGCTTTGACAATATACAACTACACACATCTTATTGCTTTGACAATATACAACTACACACATCTTATTGCTTTGACAATATACAACTACACACATCTTATTGCTTTGACAATATACAACTACACACATCTTATTGCTTTGACAATATACAACTACACAGATCTTCTTTGACAATATACAACTACACAGATCTTATTGCTTTGACAATATACAACTACACACATCTTATTGCTTTGACAATATACAACTACACACATCTTATTGCTTTGACAATATACAACTACACACATCTTATTGCTTTGACAATATACAACTACACACATCTTATTGCTTTGACAATATACAACTACACACATCTTATTGCTTTGACAATATACAACTACTCACATCTTATTGCTTTGACAATATACAACTACACAGATCTTATTGCTTTGACAATATACAACTACACACATCTTATTGCTTTGACAATATACAACTACACACATCTTATTGCTTTGACAATATACAACTACACACATCTTATTGCTTTGACAATATACAACTACACACATCTTATTGCTTTGACAATATACAACTACACACATCTTATTGCTTTGACAATATACAACTACACACATCTTATTGCTTTGACAATATACAACTACACACATCTTATTGCTTTGACAATATACAACTACACACATCTTATTGCTTTGACAATATACAACTACACACATCTTCTTTGACAATATACAACTACACACATCTTATTGCTTTGACAATATACAACTACACACATCTTATTGCTTTGACAATATACAACTACACACATCTTATTGCTTTGACAATATACAACTACACACATCTTATTGCTTTGACAATATACAACTACACACATCTTATTGCTTTGACAATATACAACTACACAGATCTTATTGCTTTGACAATATACAACTACGCACATCTTATTGCTTTGACAATATACAACTACACACATCTTATTGCTTTGACAATATACAACTACTATGATCTTCTTTGACAATATACAACTACACAGATCGTATTGCTTTGACAATATACAACTACACACATCTTATTGCTTTGACAATATACAACTACACAGATCTTATTGCTTTGACAATATACAACTACACACATCTTATTGCTTTGACAATATACAACTACACACATCTTATTGCTTTGACAATATACAACTACACACATCTTCTTTGACAATATACAACTACACACATCTTATTGCTTTGACAATATACAACTACTCAGATCTTCTTTGACAATATACAACTACACACATCTTATTGCTTTGACAATATACAACTACACACATCTTATTGCTTTGACAATATACAACTACACACATCTTATTGCTTTGACAATATACAACTACACACATCTTATTGCTTTGACAATATACAACTACACACATCTTATTGCTTTGACAATATACAACTACACACATCTTATTGCTTTGACAATATACAACTACACACATCTTATTGCTTTGACAATATACAACTACACACATCTTATTGCTTTGACAATATACAACTACACACATCTTATTGCTTTGACAATATACAACTACACACATCTTATTGCTTTGACAATATACAACTACACACATCTTCTTTGACAATATACAACTACACAGATCTTATTGCTTTGACAATATACAACTACACACATCTTATTGCTTTGACAATATACAACTACACAGATCTTCTTTGACAATATACAACTACACAGATCTTATTGCTTTGACAATATACAACTACACACATCTTATTGCTTTGACAATATACAACTACACACATCTTATTGCTTTGACAATATACAACTACACACATCTTATTGCTTTGACAATATACAACTACACACATCTTATTGTTTTGACAATATACAACTACTCAGATCTTCTTTGACAATATACAACTACACACATCTTATTGCTTTGACAATATACAACTACACACATCTTATTGCTTTGACAATATACAACTACACACATCTTATTGCTTTGACAATATACAACTACACACATCTTATTGCTTTGACAATATACAACTACACAGATCTTATTGCTTTGACAATATACAACTACACACATCTTATTGCTTTGACAATATACAACTACACACATCTTATTGCTTTGACAATATACAACTACACACATCTTCTTTGACAATATACAACTACACACATCTTATTGCTTTGACAATATACAACTACACACATCTTATTGCTTTGACAATATACAACTACACACATCTTATTGCTTTGACAATATACAACTACACACATCTTATTGCTTTGACAATATACAACTACACACATCTTATTGCTTTGACAATATACAACTACACACATCTTATTGCTTTGACAATATACAACTACACACATCTTATTGCTTTGACAATATACAACTACACACATCTTATTGCTTTGACAATATACAACTACACACATCTTATTGCTTTGACAATATACAACTACACACATCTTATTGCTTTGACAATATACAACTACACAGATCTTCTTTGACAATATACAACTACACACATCTTATTGCTTTGACAATATACAACTACACACATCTTATTGCTTTGACAATATACAACTACACACATCTTATTGCTTTGACAATATACAACTACACACATCTTATTGCTTTGACAATATACAACTACACACATCTTATTGCTTTGACAATATACAACTACACACATCTTATTGCTTTGACAATATACAACTACACACATCTTATTGCTTTGACAATATACAACTACACAGATCTTCTTTGACAATATACAACTACACACATCTTATTGCTTTGACAATATACAACTACACAGATCTTCTTTGACAATATACAACTACACAGATCTTCTTTGACAATATACAACTACACACATCTTATTGCTTTGACAATATACAACTACACAGATCTTCTTTGACAATATACAACTACACACATCTTATTGCTTTGACAATATACAACTACACAGATCTTCTTTGACAATATACAACTACACACATCTTATTGCTTTGACAATATACAACTACACAGATCTTCTTTGACAATATACAACTACACACATCTTTTTGCTTTGACAATATACAACTACACAGATCTTCTTTGACAATATACAACTACACACATCTTATTGCTTTGACAATATACAACTACACAGATCTTCTTTGACAATATACAACTACACACATCTTATTGCTTTGACAATATACAACTACACAGATCTTCTTTGACAATATACAACTACACACATCTTATTGCTTTGACAATATACAACTACACACATCTTATTGCTTTGACAATTTACAACTACACAGATCTTCTTTGACAATATACAACTACACACATCTTATTGCTTTGACAATATACAACTACACACATCTTATTGCTTTGACAATATACAACTACACACATCTTATTGCTTTGACAATATACAACTACACACATCTTATTGCTTTGACAATATACAACTACACAGTTCTTATTGCTTTGACAATATACAACTACACACATCTTATTGCTTTGACAATATACAACTACACACATCTTATTGCTTTGACAATATACAACTACACACATCTTATTGCTTTGACAATATACAACTACACACATCTTATTGCTTTGACAATATACAACTACACACATCTTATTGCTTTGACAATATACAACTACACACATCTTATTGCTTTGACAATATACAACTACACACATCTTATTGCTTTGACAATATACAACTACACACATCTTATTGCTTTGACAATATACAACTACACAGATCTTCTTTGACAATATACAACTACACACATCTTATTGCTTTGACAATATACAACTACACACATCTTATTGCTTTTTGCTTTGACAATCTCTCCATATTTTTTTATGAACCAACTTTATCCTTTTAAAAATATGAAATTTATTAATTCTAAGTAATCTAACAACAAAAGATAAAGTCTACCTGTGCTCAAAGTCTGATAAGAAGTTTTCATACAGCTGTAAAGAAAACAAATTTACTCTGTTTATAATAAATATGTTTTGGTGTAGCCTATACAATAAATAAAACACAAGATGGCATCAGCATAGTGAAACTAACTTTTTAATTTAATACTTATCAGGGTTTTTTTTCTATTTCAACTGAAAGTAAGATTTACTCTACTATAGTGAAATTAGTAAGCCTGCTATAAGAACATCCATATAAAGCTTAGCCTATTTGAGGATTACTTACACGAAAAATGCCATCTCCTTTAGAGAATATAGGGTTCTTGACAAATTGCAACAGTCTCAGAGTCAACTGATGCCATAGTCTTCACAAAATTGTCATGAAACAAAAAGACAAAAATGTTTTTTATTAAAAATGCATCTATTAAAATCCTGTTATAAATTACATGGCCTAAAATACTTTAAGTGTAATTATCTCAATTATTGGATAGTAAAAAGAAATATCAAAACATTAGAACACAATAAAAATTTTATTTAAATACATTTTTAAAAGAGAAAAACGACATTTGATATTTGATTAGTTAGACCAAATATGATGGACCGCTTGCTCTATTTTTAGAGCTTAAGGGTTGTTGTTTTTCCGTGCGCAGCCAATAACGCTATCCTAAATGACTCCTGAACGTATCTAAAGACTTCCACTGTATACAACTTTCAATTTTAATCTTAATTTTCGATTGAGAAAATCATAGCGAATTACTAAACTGGAAGTCTAGAGGACCGTAAGCCTACCATAAATGCTAACAGATATAGGGAAAAAACCTGGTTCAGGAAGTGTGTAGCTCATGGTGTGTGTGTTGGGATAAAAGGAAAAAAAAATAAAAGGGATGTAACACAGTATTTATTTACAACACAAAGAGCTCAAGGGAAGTAACAATTTCAATATTTCATAAAAACTCAAAATTACCACATTTTCAACATTAAATAAAAAATCACAGAAATGCAATTCGCCAAATGAAACCAACTGTTCCATAATCAGGACTAAAAGACCTTTAAAAAGTGATCACTTAGACTTAGAGAAAAAAATAGAATCATTAACCCTAAAATAGGCTATAGCCGAAACCAAGAATTAGGCCTAGGCCTAGGCCTAGGCCTACTTAGCCTACTAATGCATTCATGGATAAGACATACAACTGAAACTAAGCATAACATGCAAAGTAGAAATAGCACCTGTAATTGTCAATTGTTAAGAAGTAGAAGAGGCCTACTTTGTATGTCAAGTTTGAATTTTAAAATTTGCCATATAATAATAATTATATGGCTATACTTTGGTTTAACTGCCTCACAGAGTTTTTCTAAGTGCCATATATCAATTTAAAGATCTTTTTGTCCTGAATACAAAAATTTAGGTTTCATTGAGCGGTTCCATTTGTGTGATTTTTATTAAATGTGGAAAATTTGGTAATTTTGAATGTTTTATTAAAAATTGTTACTTCCCTTGAGCTCTTTGTGTTTAATTTTGTTACGTCCCTTTGATTTGTTTATTTTTATTTATTTTGTCTTTTATCCCTATAATATCAAACGCACTGACACATTCCATGGACCGCATGCTTCTCTCTCAGACCAGATTTTTTCCCCTAGATATGTTACTTTTTTTCAGTAGGTTTTTAGTAGTTTTCAGTAGGTTTTTAGTAGCTTTCAGTAGATTTTTAGTAGGTTTCAGTAGGTTTTAGTAGGTTTCACTAGGTTTCAGTAGGTTTAGTAGGTTTTAGTAGGTTTCAGTAGGTTTTAGTAGGTTTAGTAGGGGTTCAGGGTTAGGTAATAGGTTAGGGAGAGCTTTGTAGTTTTTTTATTTGGCTATACAGAGCCAACCTTGGCCATATCTTGGGATTGGAAGTATTAGCTTTAGGAAACGATCATGACAGCATGGTGTCGTGATCTAGGGAATACGATTTGTTTCTTTTTTTTTTCTTTTGTGCTATTTCTTATTAAATATGGCAAGATTAATTTTATTTTTTTATTGCTTCTAAGGAATTCTGATTGAAAATTTTGGTACGTGGAGCTATTGATAGTGTCTTAATTAAGAAGATCGGCAGACAATAATGTATTGTGTTTGATCAGCCTGTGACGTCACAAGGCTTTTGTAAAGACAATACAAATTATTTATTTTTTTTGGAAAAAAAATTATTTTTTTTCATTTTTAATAGTCTGCCGCTCTTCTTAAGACACTTATCAATAGCCCCACGCGAACAAATTTTCAGTTGGAATTTTTTAGAAGCCTATTTTTCGTGAGGCAGCTGAACCAAAGTATTACCATAATTATATTCTTTAAATCTTTAATTCCTCCAGCTACCCATTTAAGAAGGAACAGTTTGAACAAGGTTTTCCTCAAATAAAAAAGCAGGTTGTTTTTTTTAATTAAATATAAATAAATAAATAAATGATAAATGTTCTTTGAGACTTTGAGTTTGACTTCAAAGTTTTACAGTGGTAGACGCCACGGTAGACCAACTTTAAACTTTTACTTTTATTTAACACTTCGCATCCGATGCGCCACACAGTGCGTCATAGGTTTTTCGCTTCAATACGGTCCGCCACTCCCTGCGTCATCGCTACTTTGTTTCGTTTTAAGTCCAGTTAAGCTTTTCATAGTATCTATTTTTATAATCTTTTTATAAACTTCTATTCAGAAGAACTTCCACTTCCTCTGTTTGAAAAAACACGTTGATTGAAGCATTGTCTGTTTATCAATTATTGATTTTTAACGTCCTATTTTGTCATCTGTTTACAAACAAAAATCAGCTGTTAAAATGGCTTCCACTAGTTCTTGTCATCCCGATGATAAAACGAAAGCTAAATCTATGACTGCTGAAGAAGCAAGTAAGTTAATTTTTTTGCAAGACTCGGACTCTGATTCTGAATTGGAAATGGATCCTGATTTATTATTTGATGATTCCGATGAGGAATATGTTCCTCCAGTGGCTAAAAAAAGCAAAACGGTTGCTGGTCCTAGTAGTAGGCCCACTTCTAAAGGAAAAGGCAGAGGTAAAGCCAAGGCTAGTACAGCTAGTACTACAGCCACACTGACACTGGCCACAGAATCATTCATCTGTACCAACAATTCTAGTCCTAGTACTAGTAGTACTACAATGCCTGGTATTAGTAGGCCTGAAAACACTGACAGTGAATGGTCTAGTGTATCTTCTGGACAGACCGAAAACAATTTTCGATTTCATCCCTCACAAACTCCTGGCATTGCTATTGATATGCATGAAAGAGGAACATCTTCTCCATTAGATTATTTTAATTTACTAGTGGATGATGAAGTTAAAAGTAATTTGATTTCATCTATCAACAAGTTTGCCAAGAAAAAGGTTGATGTAAACACACCAGCCCAAAAACGCTCTGTATTTGGACGCTGGAAAGATGTTACGTTATCCGAGCTAAACAAGTTTTTCGCTGTGCTTATTTATATGGGCCTTTACAAAAGACCAGCTATTGCTGACTATTGGTGTATGACCGCTGAGTCCTACTTACCATGGATTCATCACCTTTTCAATAGGGAACGGTTTCAAGACATCTTTCATACAATGCTGCATTGTGGAGATGAGGCGGCCGAAGGAAAAGATAAAATTGAACCCTTCATGAACCAGCTACTTAATAAGTTTAGGAAGGCATTCTATCCGTTTCAAGACCTAAGCATTGATGAAATGGTTATTGGCTATCGAGGCAGATGGCAGTACAAACAGTATAATGCCTCGAAGCCAAGCAAATACCATATAAAAACCTTTGGTCTTTGCGACGCAGCCACCGGCTATGTCGTTAACATTCTTACTTATTTTGGAGCCAATACATCGTATGACCCAGAAGCTGATCTAGATGGAGGACAAGCGGTCAAGGTCTTCACTACATTGCTGCAGCATGTTGGCACTGGACATAGTATATATGCTGATAGGTTTTACACCACGCGTAAGCTGATAGATTATCTTCTTTCTAGAAGGATGTACTACACTGGAACTCTAAATATGAATAGAGTAGGCTTCCCGAAGAAGTTAAAAACCTTATCATTGCAACACAGGGAAATGAAATGGTTCTTAGAAAAAGATAAAAGTATTCTCTGTGTTGCTTTTCGTGACAAAAAAGCTAAAAAAAATGTAGTGCTTGTATCTACCGACGCAAAGGTACAGACCAAAAAAGTAAAAGACGTCGAAAAGCCAGAAATGATTGATTTCTACAACCAGAAGATGAATGGTTGTGATAAGTTAGACCAGAAAGTCACCTACTATAGTGTGCATCAAAGAAAAACTGTGAAATGGTGGAAGAAAATTTTTTTTTGGTTGCTGGAGGTAGCTCAGGCTAATGCCTATATATTATATAGCTTGTCTGAATCATCGCAAGGCAAAACAACCACACTTAAGGCTTTTAAACGAAGCCTGATCCGTCAGCTGACCAACAATGTGGCTATGGATTTACTTCGACCACCTGGAAAATCTGCAGAAACCGGTCCTTTGGAACGTACACAAGGCAGCCGTCATATAATAGACTATGAGGATAGAGACCGGGCTTGCGTAGTCTGCTCCACTCCTGCGAAGCGTATCTGAACACATTTCTTCTGTTCAGGGTGTGAGTCAAAGCCACATCTACACCCTAAAGGATGCTTTAAGGCATTCCATTCATCATAGAATCATAGAGTACTTCAAGTATGCCTTCTATTGTATATATTGTGTAAAAAGTGATTTTTTTTTTAAAGTGTAAATATTTTCAATTGCATGTGTGTGTACAAAAAAATTCACAACTTTTTTATTTCTGGATGAAATCTAATGAAACTTGACAGTTGTGCTACATGTGTATATAGTATTCTTTGTGCAAAAAAAAAAAATTCATTTGGATTATTATAACTGGAGCTGTGAACTGGTAAGTTGACATTTACATTTTTTTTTTTCTTGCACATTTTCATATTTATAACTTTGCAACCCAACTTATCCTTCCCATTTACTTTTTATTCCCAATCCATCTATGTTTTCTGAATCCTTATTCTATTCTGAACAATTTGATATATCATATGTCATAGTTAAAAAAACATAAAGCAATTTAAAATAGAAATTACAACGCGTGTGTATTCAACATTTTTCACAAAAATATTTTGCTCCGTTCCATTGCTAAAATCTTCCGTATAGAAAGAGTTAATGTTATAATTAATAATATATAGATTATATAGACTTAGGAGTCTATATTTTATTATGGCCATGGACGAAAAATTCCCTTACCCTAGCCTAGTTCCGATTGTAATTTTTAGTATTTTTTGTTTATTACAATTACTAGATACACACATAACATACTTAACTAGACAAGACAAAAGTAAAACAAAAAAGGAAAGGTTCAAAAATGATGAATCATTCTATCTAATCCTAGTAGTAACCTACTAGTTACTAGTCTATACTATAGGCTACACTTTCACTTAGCTGACTCATATACAGGCTACGTCGCAGCAATGAATTCCTAATAATATGAATAGGCGATTTATGATACGTACTTTTTATTGTATAATTCCTCAAGAAGCCCCCATTCCGTGGCAACATCACCGGTGCTCTTTCTTTGTTGTTCTGCTAAATATCCAGCTACGTTAGGCATGACTGTTTAACTCTTTTTAATTGCCAAGGGGAAGTCGATTTCTGACACTGATCATTTAGCGGAAGTTCCACTGAACTATATAATAAATAGCTGCAAGGCGCTTGTTGGCTTATCTCACGACTCACGATTTTCATATTACGTCTTACCCCAAACGATTCTTTTAAAATTGCCGAACGATTAGCTACTTGGACCAGTTTATGGTAGATTTTGGTTAAATTCATATAAAGGATTAACCAAAATTCTCTCGCGTTCAAACCAATACCCTAAAGAACCAGAAGACAAAAGAAATGAATAAATACGTTTGAGCGGTAACAAAAAAAAAAGCACAATGCACCATAATATATATATATATATATATATATATATATATATGCCTATATATCCATATATCTTCAAAACAAGATCAAAATAGTAAGTTTCAACGAATCTGATAGGATATAGTCTAGAAGTAGGCCTATTCGCCCGGCAGAAAACATGCAATTATTTTTTTCAGTTGGGATTGGGTCACTTTCTAAGAAAATGTCAGAAATAATAGGCTATTATTTTTTTCTAAATCTGTCAGTGCAACTTCTGCTGCTGCATCACAGAGATAGCTTTTGCCACTTTTGGGATCTGCTCTGTCATGTTTCGGAAGATCACTGATGTCAGTGATGTGCCTCTTTGTCACATTTGGACTTAGGAATAGGTAGGCCTACAAACGCAAAAAAACACTAATAAAATAGCTTCTACTTTTAAAACTATGCCTGATTTGGGATTTTAGTGGTAGGCCCTAGGCCTAAACTACAGCCATTCTCCTATAATTAATGTCTCGTGTATACCCTACACTTTGCAATGTATAATATATAGTTGACTGTGTGTGTGCTTAACCAATCATATTAGTTAATTTAAAGACACGTGATCTTATTGTCTCATATTATACTTTTGCAATTTCAGTTCGGACATGTCATCGCTAGCTATGTGGTTTACGTATCGGACTGCCATACGGGTGACCCGGGTTCGTTTCTCCAGTTAGTCTAATGCTTTTTTTTTCCTACATTTTTTTTTTCAATTAATATTACTTTAAACAAAAAGGATTGTGAATCTACGAGCATCATAAAAAGGATTTTTTTTTATAAATGTAGGCCCTAATAAGAATATAAAACTAAAATGCTATCTCACATTAGTTAGGCTTATACTAGAATATGAAGCATCTGTATAGGACCCATCAGCTAAAGAAAACATTAAAAAAATTAGAACAAATTCAAAAAAGAGCTGGAACGTTCATAACTACCGGTAGTGAATATTCCCAATTAACAAGAGTAAAACCATTAGTCAAATCACTAAGCCTAGAAACACTAGAGGACAGAAGGGCAAAGAGTAAAGTAGTAATAATACACAAGAAATTAAACTCCAATTTAGAAATACAACCCATTAATAACCTGTTGCAAAGCCCAGATAAACATAAAGAAAAATAAATTTTATAAATTGTAGCCTACTTATGCGAAAACAAATGCATTTAAGTACCTTTTCTTCAATTACAACAAGCTTATATTTTTATTTTAAATTACTTTCCTAAAAGTCTTCAGTAGAAAAAAATAGAATTTTATTGATAATTAAATTTTATCGCTTTCTGTTCGTTGTAGTATTTACAATTTTTATCTGTAGCTTATATACAGGCCTGTTTTATTTTCACCCGGGCTATTTAGCTTGTTTACTATTTTTATAGAGCGTTCTCAGTAGGCGGAGCTTAAGTTTTTTTGTGTAAATTTAGTGACGTATTTGTGTAAATATAGAACCCACTAGAGGTACAAACGTAACGTGGTGAAAGTGAAGTACTTCTTTATCATGCAAAATTCACATCTGAATATTGGCTATCCTACTCAAAAATAAGGAGGTAAATAGTAGTACTGTAGATTAATTGATTAATGCGATTAGGCTAGGGCCGGCTAGACCTATTTACACTTTCAATTTCACTTTATAGGCCTACACTTTTAATGTTTCGTAGGCTAGGCTACGATGTCAAGCGATATTGTTGGTGAATAGGCTATCTAGTCAAGTAACTATTAGGCTCACATCGTCTATGATCTATGTCAATAATAAAATTGCCTATTTTATTTAACATACATAATACAGCTTAAATCTTAATGTAAGGGGGGGAATGAACTGAGGGAAAGTTTAAAAGAGTGTGTGTGTTATTGAATTATATAACACACAATATTAAATTAATATACATCTATTTACATTTATATACAAGGGGAGGGGACGGGTATATCTGTGCATACCTATATTGTGGTAGGCAGGTAGGATTAGCTACCTGGATGAACCAATACTAAAGGCTACTATTACTAGCTAACTATACTAAATACTAAATTACTAAGCTAAACACAGAACAGCAAACCAACTACAAATAAACAAACATAAACAACGCACACTACAACAATGTATCTATCAAGGGAACAAATAAATTTTTCATAATACACAAGTTTATTCAAATATAAGCCCTAACCATCAATATCAACAACAACTAACTCCATCGTCTACCAACTCTTAATACACATACTACAAAATCATAATTCAAATCTTCTCATCACTTAACACACTATCTAATATCTAACTAAGAAAATAAATACAAGAGACCTAGCAATTTCTAACATCTAACTTAAACCAACATATAACAAGAGACTAATTTAAAACCAACATATAACACGAGACTAATTTAAAACCAACATATAACACGAGACTAACAAGGTAGGTTTTATCCGACCTAATTAATAAGAATAAATATAAAAAGCAAACATTAGGTCAACAAAATTTGAACAATAATAAATATATTCTACACAATGCGGCGGAAACAGAGGAGACCATTAAAAAATGGCCGCCTCCTTGTATGTTCGCTGTCCATTTAATGTACTTTGAAAATCCCCATATTATCTTACCCATCACACAAAATAACTAATCATCCTGTCAAATTGTTAACGTTAAGATAACAATGAACAGTTTATCGTACATATTTTAACAATGAAATTCATAGAACTATAAAATAAACTCAAAACTTACGGGACTCTTAAGAGATGCAAAGCTGGGCCACACACAACAAAAAGAATTTACTGCTGACCAGCAGGGGATTAAATAGCCCTCTAGGGTGAATCGACAACTATTACTGAATTACTGACCAATCCGATTCAAATAGGATTAAATAACAGACCAATCAGAACCAGGCAAGGTGACCAGGCGCTCAAAAATAATTAGTTAAAAAAATGTTAAAAGTGTGCTTCATATTATAAGTAAAACGAAGACCTCTAAATATATAAACAATCTAATTAAACTAAACTATATATATATACAAACTACAATACCTTTCCTACTAATTACCAATAACCATCTTCCCCAACAATAATCGTTAACAAAGTTATTTACCTAAAACGGACAAGTTTTGGTACAGAATTTAGTAATTAACAAGGAAAATATAGCAAAAAAACACAATCATACACCGTAGACTGGTATAGTAAAAAAACAACAAAAATACAACGTAAACTGGTCACCAGTTTACACACTTCCCGCCGGACTTTTTTTATCGCCCTCGATAAAACTCTTACCTACTACACAAGCGATAGTTAATCAAAAATGCTACAAGACCAATCAACAACAGACTCTTGATTACCCACCCCTATGCCCGACATTCCTAGAATGTCTACACAATAAAAAAAAATCCATGTCAGTAAATAAGCAGACGCCACTGAAGGCACTGTTCTGCAATTTATGAAGAAATACAACATAGGCGGCAACCACCATGAACAAAGTGAGCCTTGACGACTTCACAATGACATACAAAAAGTCTCGGTGAAAAGGAATGCATCATTAATAACACACACGCTCACTCATGTTATCTCACACACAATCCGGCAGCCAATTATAATTATATACCATCAAAACGGAAAATAAACAAAATAAGACATCAGGGTATCATAAAACATCATAAAAACCGTAAATTATAACCATTTGCTTCCTCAGTCCGCAACTGGTGTGGACAAGAAAAAAAATATCTTATTTGGACAAGAACGAACAGCATCCGTTCCCCAAGAACAATACTGCCAGTTCACAAAGAACCTAACTACAGTTCACAAAGAACAATAAAACATACATAAAAAATTTTGCTATAAAAAAACATAGAAATTATTACATTTTGTTTCCTCAGTCCGCAACTGGTGCGGAAAAGAAAAAAATATTTTGACCAGAACCAACAACGTTAGTCCCACATGAACTACACCGCCAGCTCACGAAGAACCTAGCTACAGTTCACAAAGAACGACACCACCAGTTCACAAAGAACTTAGATGAAAAAAATGTACGCCTCTCACAAGAGAGACAAAAAAACATTGACCTATTCGAACAGTTCATAAAAATAAAAATACTGCATGTAAAATTTAAAAAATTATTCCGGTCATGAAAAAAAACAGTAGGTTAACACACAATAAATTCAATAATCAAGGGTGTGTTAACAACTACGGTTGCATTATTTACATATTAACATAGGAAAAAAAAAAGAGGTTCACAAAAAAAAGCAGTAAATATATTTACAGGTGGTGACAAAAAAATGTATGACGAAACAAAACACAACATGGCAAAATTCCTCTGGTAGGCCCAGGTCAGAACGTCTGAAATCATCAAATTCCTGGCGTCTGAATGAAAAACACTTCTTTGGTCCATCTGTCCACTCTTGGACACAACACTAGCCCCTCCAGGGCAATACACTAGCCCATCCAGGGCACTACACTAGCCCATCCAGGGCACTACACTAGCCCATCCAGGGCACTACACTAGCCCATCCAGGGCACTACACTAGCCCATCCAGGGCACTACACTGGCCTCTCCAGGGCACTACACTGGCCTCTCCAGGCACATCCAGACAATCCATGGCTCCCCCTTGGCCGAGGGAAACCAGGCAGGTGGCCCTGGTCGGCACACCTCTCGTGGTGGTGGTGGGGCAAGAAGGTGGTACTTGCCCCAGTTGCATCTCTCCGGCAGCAGCCATCGTCACTGTCGCCCGAGCCCAGGACCCTGGTGACCCATATGGAGGTCCCAACGCCAAGGCCTGGCCCAAGCATACACCGCCAGCTTCCAGGCTCCAACAGCTACAGGATGCCGGACCCTGGTGACCAAAGTGTAGGTCCCAATGCCAGGGTCTGGCCCAACACACAGCTGGCTGCACAGCCCCAATGGTCACAGGACGTCCACTGCTGCCGTAGTCTCCGTCGGCCCTACCTATGTTGGTCTGTCTCCTACCTACCGCTAACTGCCAAAACAACACAACTAAGCCTAACACACTAATACCAAAAATCAACAACCAACCTAGGTCTAACAACTATCCTGCATTACTCACAACAACCTAATCCACAGAGAACTACTACTCAACCTAGATCCAACTCCTATATACCAAACAACTATACCACAAAATACCACTCCTAGTCAAACAAAAATAAACCATCAAAACTATCCTAACCGAGACCCTAATCTACACAACTGAGGCCTAACCAAAAAGAAACTAACTATATAGGTCCATCCAAGCACAGATCCCCACTTCATGACACCATTTGTAAGGGGGGGAATGAACTGAGGGAAAGTTTAAAAGAGTGTGTGTGTTATTGAATTATATAACACACAATATTAAATTAATATACATCTATTTACATTTATATACAAGGGGAGGGGACGGGTATATCTGTGCATACCTATATTGTGGTAGGCAGGTAGGATTAGCTACCTGGATGAACCAATACTAAAGGCTACTATTACTAGCTAACTATACTAAATACTAAATTACTAAGCTAAACACAGAACAGCAAACCAACTACAAATAAACAAACATAAACAACGCACACTACAACAATGTATCTATCAAGGGAACAAATAAATTTTTCATAATACACAAGTTTATTCAAATATAAGCCCTAACCATCAATATCAACAACAACTAACTCCATCGTCTACCAACTCTTAATACACATACTACAAAATCATAATTCAAATCTTCTCATCACTTAACACACTATCTAATATCTAACTAAGAAAATAAATACAAGAGACCTAGCAATTTCTAACATCTAACTTAAACCAACATATAACAAGAGACTAATTTAAAACCAACATATAACACGAGACTAATTTAAAACCAACATATAACACGAGACTAACAAGGTAGGTTTTATCCGACCTAATTAATAAGAATAAATATAAAAAGCAAACATTAGGTCAACAAAATTTGAACAATAATAAATATATTCTACACAATGCGGCGGAAACAGAGGAGACCATTAAAAAATGGCCGCCTCCTTGTATGTTCGCTGTCCATTTAATGTACTTTGAAAATCCCCATATTATCTTACCCATCACACAAAATAACTAATCATCCTGTCAAATTGTTAACGTTAAGATAACAATGAACAGTTTATCGTACATATTTTAACAATGAAATTCATAGAACTATAAAATAAACTCAAAACTTACGGGACTCTTAAGAGATGCAAAGCTGGGCCACACACAACAAAAAGAATTTACTGCTGACCAGCAGGGGATTAAATAGCCCTCTAGGGTGAATCGACAACTATTACTGAATTACTGACCAATCCGATTCAAATAGGATTAAATAACAGACCAATCAGAACCAGGCAAGGTGACCAGGCGCTCAAAAATAATTAGTTAAAAAAATGTTAAAAGTGTGCTTCATATTATAAGTAAAACGAAGACCTCTAAATATATAAACAATCTAATTAAACTAAACTATATATATATACAAACTACAATACCTTTCCTACTAATTACCAATAACCATCTTCCCCAACAATAATCGTTAACAAAGTTATTTACCTAAAACGGACAAGTTTTGGTACAGAATTTAGTAATTAACAAGGAAAATATAGCAAAAAAACACAATCATACACCGTAGACTGGTATAGTAAAAAAACAACAAAAATACAACGTAAACTGGTCACCAGTTTACACAAATAAGACTTAAAACACAACACATCATTTAAAAAAAAGCTCGAGCCTATATGAAACTTTATTAATACAATGTGCCACAAAAAGGGGGGGGGCGTTGTCTTTGTGTAGGGCGAACACATTTGTACCGGTACTGAGGTGGGGGCGTTGTCTTTGTGTATGGCGCACACATTTGTACCGGTACTGAGTTGGGGGCGTTGTCTTTCAAAGAGTCTTTGTGTAGGGCGCACACATTCGTACCGGTACTGAAGTGGGGGCGTTATCTTTGTGTAGGGCGCACACATTTGTACCGGTACTGAGGTGGGGCGTTGTCTTTGTGTAGAAAGAACACATTTGTCCCGGTACTAAAGTGGGGGCGTTGTCTTGTGTAGGGCGCACACATTTGTACCGGTACTGAGGTGGGAGGCGTTGTCTTTGTGTAGGGCGCACACATTTGTACCGGTACTGAGGTGGGGGGGGGCGTTGTCTTTGTTTAGAGCGCACACGTTTGTACCGTACTGAGGTGGGAGGGGGCGTTGTCTTAGTGTAGGGCGCACACATTTGTACCGGTACTGAGGTGGGGGGGGCGTTGTTTTTGTGTAGGGCGCACACATTTGTACCGGTACTGAGGTGGGGGCGTTGTCTTTGTGTAGGGCGCACACATTTGTACATGTACTGAGGTGGGGGCGTTGTCTTTGTGTAGGGCGCACACATTTGTACCGGTACTGAGGTGGAACGTTGTCTTTGTGTAGGGCGCACACATTTGTACCGGTACTGAGGTAGGGCGTTATCTTTGTGTAGGGCGCACACATTTGTACCGGTGCTGAGGTGGGGGCGTTATCTTTGTGTAGGGCGCACACATTTGTACCGGTACTGAGGTGGGGGGGGGGGCGTTGTCTTTCTGTAGGGCGCACACATTTGTACCTGTACTGAGGTGGTGGGGGGCGTTGTCTTTGTGTAGGGCGCACACATTTGTACCGGTACTAAGGACTTATAATTTATTTCTTTTGTTACCTGGTTTGATCTGCATGGTTAATCACAGAAGCTGCTAGTATCTACTACTGGTATCTACTACTGGTATCTATTGCTGGTATCTACTGCTGGTATCTATTGCTGGTATCTACTGCTGGTATCTACTACTGGTATCTACTACTGGTATCTATTGCTGGTACATACTACTGGTATCTACTGCTGGTATCTACTACTGGTATCTATTGCTGGTATCTACTGCTGGTATCTACTACTGGTATCTACTACTGGTATCTATTGCTGGTATATACTACTGGTATCTATTGCTGGTATCTACTGCTGGTATCTACTACTGGTATCTACTACTGGTATCTATTGCTGGTATCTACTGCTGGTATCTACTACTGGTATCTACTACTGGTATCTATTGCTGGTATCTATTGCACTACTGTACCCATGGGCCTCAACGCGGCGCAGTGTGAAAACCGCCAGTAATTTTCTTTGAAAACACCGGCGGGCTAACGCATGGGGGACAGTCCCCGCAGCATGTCCAAGATCCATTGCACTGCCAAGAGGCCACAGGGTCTCGGTGGGGAGGAAGCAATGGATGCTGCAACCCCGTCTCACGACCCACCCGGTGCCTGGATGCCTGTGCCTATAGTACAGGATTTGTGCTACCGGGTGACAATGCAGAAATACGGGAGAGCCACCACGATAATGATCCTTAGGGAACCGCAGTGAACGGTCGCTGGCCTGCGGAATCCTTCCCTTTTACATGGCACGCCACGCCTTCGGCGTGCCGTGGGGTGGCTGGATCCCGCACAGAGTTTTAAATAACTCACTTCTATTGCGTTACGCCCCGGCTTAAGAGCTTCGGATCGTCCGGGTTTTGAGACTTTTTACAAGGTATCTATTGCTGGTATCTACTGCTGGTTCAAGACATAACAATATCAAGGCACAACAGGCAATATTTATGCCTAATCAGGAACAGAACTATACTATACTAGAATATGCATCTTCTGTATGGGACACATCAACTTCAACTAAAGAAAACATAAAAAAATTAGAACAAATTCAGAAAAGAGCTGCAAGGCTCATTACTGGTGAATAATCACAACTGACAATAGTAACACCAATAGTTAAATCACTAAACCTAGAAACACTAGAGGACAGAAGGGCAAAGAGTAAAGTAGTAATAATACATAAGGCATTAAACTATTTTATAATTAAGAATTACAACACAAAAACAATCTGTTACAATGCTCAGGTAAACACAAGGACAATCTGTTACAATGCTCAGGTAAACACAAGGACAATCTGTTACAATGCTCAGGTAAACACAAGGACAATCTGTTACAATGTTCAGGTAAACACAAGGACAATCTGTTACAATGCTCAGGTAAACACAAGGACAATCTGTTACAATGCTCAGGTAAACACAAGGACAATCTGTTACAATGCTCAGGTAAACACAAGGACAATCTGTTACAATGCTCAGGTAAACACAAGGACAAAAACACTTCCCTTATTTCTTATGTGAGAACAAAATGCAATAAATGCATATACGTAAGTACTCTTTCTTCCCAAGTGGAATCCGGGCATGTCTGAACAAACCAGGAAAACCAGTAACTTTACATTTAAAACACTAAAAGACTAAATCCACGGATGTGCGTAGTATGCAATAATCTTCTTTATAGGAGTGTCTGTAATGTATAAGATAAGACAAATACAGGAGATGGTTACATGTATCAGAAAAAAAAATTGCCATGCTCACTTGGGCACATTTGCCAAGGGTTGTCCACCTCTGCCCTAGGAACCACTAGGAGAATAGATATCTGTGGCACTACGCAATACGACAGCTAATTATTTAATAAATATTAACTTTTACAAAATGCTGCCGCTTATGTTTTAATTTTCATTTACACTCAATAAAATCTATTCATGTAAAACACTTTCATCAAGAGCTACACGAAAAATAAGATTGTGATTTAGAACTGTTAATTGATAAATCTTCAGCAAAAGCAGTGAAGAGTCATTGAAATGATATACGTAGCAGATGTTGGTATTTTTCAATCGGACATTAGTAATTCACTGAAACTGAAAAGAACTTCAGAGTTGCCACAAAACCTTAATGTTATGTTAATTCAAACCTTCATAAGTTTTGTTCATGTAATCTCTATCTGTAATAAAACACACACTGGGGAATTTTGTAACTACATTCTGTAGATTTATTCTTTCTTCCAACAATTTTTGAGGCTCTTTTGCTTGTCATTAATGTCATTGAAAATTGCTGTGCTAAGTACAGAATATGAGAATAGGTACATTTATTCTGTGGTGCTAAGTGTGTTATGATTTGCCGACCAATGAACAATGACAATCTTTTTTTTTATATTTTGAATGAATCCATCTATATTTTGAATGAATCCATCTATATTTTGAATGAATCCATCTATATTTTGAATGAATCCATTTATATTTTGAATGAATCCATCTATATTTTGAATGAATCCATCTATATTTTGAATGAATCCATCTATATTTTGAATGAATCCATCTATATTTTGAATGAATCCATCTATATTTTGAATGAATCCATCTATATTTTGAATGAATCCATTTATATTTTGAATGAATCCATCTATATTTTGAATGAATCCATCTATATTTTGAATGAATCCATCTATATTTTGAATGAATCCATCTATATTTTGAATGAATCCATTTATATTTTGAATGAATCCATCTATATTTTGAATGAATCCATCTATATTTTGAATGAATCCATCTATATTTTGAATGAATCCATCTATATTTTGAATGAATCCATCTATATTTTGAATGAATCCATCTATATTTTGAATGAATCCATTTATATTTTGAATGAATCCATCTATATTTTGAATGAATCCATCTATATTTTGAATGAATCCATCTATATTTTGAATGAATCCATTTATATTTTGAATGAATCCATCTATATTTTGAATGAATCCATCTATATTTTGAATGAATCCATCTATATTTTGAATGAATCCATCTATATTTTGAATGAATCCATCTATATTTTGAATGAATCCATCTATATTTTGAATGAATCCATTTATATTTTGAATGAATCCATCTATATTTTGAATGAATCCATCTATATTTTGAATGAATCCATCTATATTTTGAATGAATCCATCTATATTTTGAATGAATCCATCTATATTTTGAATGAATCCATTTATATTTTGAATGAATCCATCTATATTTTGAATGAATCCATCTATATTTTGAATGAATCCATCTATATTTTGAATGAATCCATCTATATTTTGAATGAATCCATCTATATTTTGAATGAATCCATTTATATTTTGAATGAATCCATCTATATTTTGAATGAATCCATCTATATTTTGAATGAATCCATCTATATTTTGAATGAATCCATCTATATTTTTTAATAAAGATTGCCAAGTATGATTATACTTTGTATTTACGAGGCACATAATTAATGATAAATTTGTTATGTGTTTTGAAAAAAAAAATTCTACTTTTTTCAATTTCTTTTATTGTAGACCCAATAAAAATTTGACATCTGTAGATTTTAGCAAATAGTTATTATTGGAGCAAAGCAATGGTTAGTTCTAATTCATTTCTAATGACACACACACACACACTAGAATTTCCACATTTATTTTAACTTTTGTTAATTTGAAGTACTGTATTTTGCTTACAGAAGAAATTTTAAAAAGTTTCTGCAAATACAAAGATGAGCTACTCTCAATGCTACTACATTTTTTTTTACTTTCATACTTAGTAAATAGAAAATAAAGCTAAATGATAGTACAATGTTGCTTTATTTACAGTAGGATCAACTTTCGGGGAAAAGGGAAAATATTCAATTTCGTCACAATAAATAAACATTGAAATATGTCATATTCTTTTTTTTTCCAGCATAGGACAAACTTAACTAGCAGACTAGAAAAAAGTCTAGTAGTCAACAAGTTAAGAAAAATCCGGTAGTTTCTATGAAATCAAACACTGATTTAAGCTATTTGTGAACAAACAAAAACAAAAGAATAAAACTGCCAAAAAAAATCTCTGTAATGTAAATAAATGTAATAATGAACTTGATCTAGAAATGAGGAAATATTAATAGAGACATACAAACATTGTCTTCATGTCTGCATCATACAACACTAGCCATTAAAAAAACTTTTTGAATTGAAGTATTTCTTGTGTTGCTCTATAAGAACATGAACACAATAGAGAGAGACATGAAATAAAGACACAACAAAGTCAATAAAAGAGCAAACAGTTTGTAAAAAAGTTCAGCTGTATTCAATACACAATACATGCTAGTGAAAGTTTCACATGATATTTAATGCTGGGTTGATAAGTTACAAATCAAGTAGTACCAGTACGAAAAGTGTGTAAATAATTATAGAATCATGTTCAGAATTATGTTTTTCAAATGTTCAGTTTACCTTGTTAAAAACACATACAAAAATAAAATCAACACAATTCCTATAACAAAATAAAAACACATTTTGAGCTAGCATTGAAATTGTTTTCTGTGTATCTAGTTTTTATTTATAAACATATAGATGATACACTTGATATTTAATTTGATATTATTTCTTCAAGTAAAAACAATGTTATTGACTTATTCTTTTTTTTATCCCTACAGAAACTAATAAGAAACAACAAACAGTACACACACTGTACACACACAGCACAGTGCACACAGCACCGTGCACACAGCACCGTGCACATACACTGTACACAATCACACTTTGGACTCACTAATCCAGTTATATCAAATTGTTTGTTTTGCTAATGTTTGTTTAATTCAAATTGTGGGTTGTCATTTAAAATTGCAACCTCTAGTCTGAACTTTGATTCCAGAAAGTCATGAATTCATAGCAATATTAACTAAAACATGATCTAGAGCGTTTGAAATATTACATACAGTAATTAAACTCTGTCCAATGATGCAAAGTCAACTAAGAGATACCAGCATTAGTCATTGTTCCATTTCTTCAATACATCAATCAAGAACAACATTTGTTATGTATCTTAAAGTTCAATCAATAGATATGTCTAATTTTAAATTCAGATTTGTTACTGCACAATAATGAGTATATATACAATCGACATTTGGTGACCTTCATAAAGTAAAATTGCAAACTACAAGTTCTCTTATACTTATAGGCTCAACAATAATCATCTATACAGTATATCATATAGATCATCTATACAGTATATCATATAGATCATTTATACAGTATATCATATAGATCATTTATACAGTATATCATATAGATCATCTATACAGTATATCATATAGATCATTTATACAGTATATCATATAGATCATTTATACAGTATATCATATAGATCATTTATACAGTATATCATATAGATCATTTATACAGTATATCATATAGATCATTTATACAGTATATCATATAGATCATTTATACAGTATATCATATAGATCATTAATACAGTATATCATATAGATCATCTATACAGTATATCATATAGATCATTTATACAGTATATCATATAGATCATCTATACAGTATATCATATAAATCATGTATACAGTATATCATATAGATCATCTATACAGTATATCATATAGATCATTTATACAGTATATCATATAGATCATTTATACAGTATATCATATAGATCATTTATACAGTATATCATATAGATCATTTATACAGTATATCATATAGATCATTTATACAGTATATCATATAGATCATTTATACAGTATATCATATAGATCATTTATACAGTACAGATCCACTAGAAAATATCAATAAATATACAAATACAACAAGGAAGTTGTGTATACTTTTTGTGTAATCTGTGTGTATTTGTGTGGTCTGTGTGTATGTGCATGTTATCTGTGTTGATGTGTGGTCTGTGTCTTGATGTGTGGTCTGTGTCCTGATGTGTAGTCTGTGTCTTGATGTGTAGTCTGTGTCTTGATGTGTGGTATATGTCTTGATGTGTAGTCTGTGTCTTGATGTGTGGTATATGTCTTGATGTGTAGTCTGTGTCTTGATGTGTAGTCTGTGTCTTGATGTGTGGTATGTGTCTTGATGTGTAGTCTGTGTCTTGATGTGTGGTTTGTGTCTTGATGTGTAGTCTGTGTCTTGATGTGTAGTCTGTGTCTTGATGTTTGAAAAGTGTGGCCTCTGTTGGAAATCTTTATTTGATTAAAAGGACACCTTTTTTCAACTTAACTCTGTTATGAAATGTTCTGCTTGATGGCTGGTGATGTCATTGACACTACCAGTAGTCTCTTCCTATTCTGTTTCTCAGCTAGAGTTCATGTAACTATATTGAATACTTCATTCATCAGCAGATATATACTTCACTCTATTTAGTTCATGTAACTATATTGAATACTTCATTCATCAGCAGATATATACTTCACTCTATTTAGTTCATGTAACTATATTGAATACTTCATTCATCAGCAGATATATACTTCACTCTATTTAGTTCATGTAACTATATTGAATACTTCATTCATCAGCAGATATATACTTCACTCTATTTAGTTCATGTAACTATATTGAATACTTCATTCATCAGCAGATATATACTTCACTCTATTTACATTGTATTTATTTACACACCCACTAGACAATCATGGACAATCCTAATTGTGGGATTGGACAAATACAATTAACTGTGATGTAAGTGAATATATACCCAGTTCAATGCGCATTTGCTATCGTTTCTCTGCTTTAAGCTTGGGAGGTTTTAAATTTCCTTTTGACGTCTTTTTAGCTTTCTTATTCCAACTTCTCCAACTATCAACTCGGCCAGTACGGCTTTCCTGAAAAGAGTTGGGGAATCAAAGTTTAAAATTATTAGAAAGCTTCTTTAGAAGAAATATAAACTAAAAATATTTTTTTTTTATAAAGAACAAAAACCTTAAAAAAATATTTTTACACCTTAACCCACAAACTGTGGACGGCATATTTTTTCAGCCGCACTTCCCGTTCCGTAGTGTGGCTGCCAAAAAAATCGGCCGATCAAAATTACGATGAAATAGCAATTTCCAATAGAGTATTTTAGAAAAACTATAGCTACTTCCTTTTACTAATTAATAAACTTAATTTTTTGCGCTCTTCTGCGCGATTTTCATAATTTTGATGTTGTTTTCACGATGATGGTTTTCAAACTATTTTGCGCTAGCCATTTTTAGTGAAATGCAAGTTGCTATAGCTGGACCATCAGGCTTACGTAATTAAACAGTTATGAATATTTAAGTGATGATATATTGATTCAGAAGATGATTTTTCAACTTCATATGAAAATAATATTAGTATTAGTTTAGGTTCATCTTTTAGTGAGTTGGAAAGCTGAAATCCGATGCTTTAGTGTAGGCGCGCCTAGGCCTAGAACTAAATAAGATGTCGCCCGAAAATCGGTACCCTTTAGTACCTATTATTATTGATTATAGACCATTGTGGCAATTCATTAAACAAAAAATGGATGTTATTCAGTCTTCTAATACTATTTTTTTATCAAATTAAATCATTTTAGACAAGCTTTTGTCATTTTTTGTGTTGATTTCTACTTTTTTATGTCCGTAATGTCATACTTTGTTGTTTTCAAATAATTAGAGATATCGGGACAAATATTTTGTTCAAAGGTTATTAATGTCAGAAACCAATGTAAATAGTACATTTTCTAAAAGGTAAATAAAATAGCTATTATATTCAAAAACAATTTTAATAATGTGCCAATCAAGGAGTTAGAGGTAATTAAAAAGAAGATTTTTGTTTCATTCTTCATTCTTGACCACTCTAAGGTCAAGGCCATGGCAAAATTATTATTTTTTATTAAATTTTCGCCATTCATTCTACTTTAAAAAAATATAATTTATGGGGTGTAGCAATAGTATTAGCATGTCAATAATTACATTTTCAAAGGTACCCAAAAAGCTCTTAAAAGCCCCAACACTACACAATGATTCTATACCACAGTTCGGGGGTTAAAAAGTGAAGTTGCTTTCAGTAAAGTACACTTCACCAGTTTCTGTGGCTGCAGTATGAAATGGAATTGTGTAATCAGCACAATGCCTAGTTGTCCAGCAAAGAATGTCCTTTCAACCTAAGAAGAAATCCTGGCTTGTACCAGAAATTTTACCTGAGACTTTCAGGTTAGAAAAAGAAGGGAGGAAAAAAATCAAAGATAACACCTACCAACTACAAAACTTCAACTCCTAACACCTGCCAACTACAAAACTTTAACTCCTAACACCTGCCAACTACAAAACTTCAACTCCTAACACCTGCCAACTACAAAACTTCAACTCCTAACACCTGCCAACTACAAAACTTTAACTCCTAACACCTGCCAACTACAAAACTTCAACTCCTAACACCTACCAACTACAAAACTTCAACTCCTAACACCTGCCAACTATCAAAGTTACAATCAATTCAAATTTTGATAAATTCACTTCTGAAAAAAATATTCTAGTTAAAAAACAAAATATTTTTTTAGTACATTTCAAATTTTACTGATAAATTCCAGGTGGTTTTAAATTTCCCTTATTTTTTAGAGCCTTTTTTCTATTGAATTGGCAGATAAATCTACCTGTTTAACAATACAGAATGACAAAGTAGTGACAAAGTATGGAGTGCTTGTGCTGTACCCAGGAGTGACAAAGTATGGAGTGCTTGTGCTGTAGCCAGGAGTGACAAAGTATGGAGCGCTTGTTCTGTACCCAGGAGTCGGTACCCAAAGAGTTGTCTCTGGGCCTTGTGGTGCAATCTTCAGCTAGGAGGCAGAGATGGAGGCCATTAGACATGCCATCAGGGTAATCTGGAAATGGTTTGAAGAGGATCAGAAGTGGTAGCCGATAGAGCTTTCTTCACCGATAGAGCTGTCTTCACTGAATAGAGCTGTCGTCACTGATAGAGCTGTCTTCACTGAATAGAGCTGTCTTCACTGAATAGCGCTGTCTTCACTGATAGAGCTGTCTTCCTTAATAGAGCTGTCTTCACTGAATAGAGCTGTCTTTGCTGAATAGAGCTGTCTTCACTGAATAGAGCTGTCTTAACTGAATAGAGCTGTCTTCACTGAATATAGCTGTCTTCACTGAATATAGCTGTCTTCACTGAATAGAGCTGTCTTCACTGATAGAGCTGTCTTCACTGAATAGAGCTGTCTTCACTGAATAGAGCTGTCTTCACTGAATAGAGCTGTCTTCACTGAAAAGAGCTGTATTCACTGAATAGAGCTGTCTTCACTGAATAGAGCTGTCTTCACTGAATAGAGCTGTCTTCACTGAATAGAGCTGTCTTGACTGAAAGAGCTCTCTTCACTGATGCACTTTCAGTGCTCCAGGCCATTGACGGCTTGGGAACCTGGCCCAAGCAACTCTCTTGGCTATTTCAGATGTGATCTCTAGGCACAGAGTGATAGTCAACCTCCAGTGGATACTGGGTCATGAAGGGTCTCTGGAAACAAAATAGGGGACTTCTTAGCCAAGAAGGCCAAGTCATCATCAGAACATTATAAAGTTATTTATAGATGTGACAGTAACAACAATAGAGGTAGTAAAAATCTCCTATTTTGTATTACTACAAAGGATCCAAAAAGGTTATCCAAAACACACAAATATGAATTAAATAACTTTCTTTAAAACTGATCCAATTTTCTTCATAACACTTAGTAGGTGTTTGTAGCGTAAATGTGAATGTAGTAATTGGTGCGCAAGAGAATGCACATTGTGAACGAAATAGTGATGACGTCAGTTGTTTTGTGGGTACACATGTTTTGGTTAGAAGAGATAGCAACGGGGTTAGTATAGGCTAGTAGTTTGTTGAGGCCGGTTGTATTGATATAGAGGACGGTCTTAATAGATAATTGTTTGGCTGTTAGAATTACTGTTTTATACATCGCATCTTTGCATGTTATTTGGTAATTAAAGTTTGATTATTGTTTACTAGATTGAGAGTTATTATCTGATGTCATTGTTACGCACCCTGAGTAGTAAGAGAGCTAGCCGTGGTTGGATATAAGAATACCTCTATGTGATGTTTACAGTTACATAGAGAAGACAGACGTAACATATTGGCAGCCCAACATGAAATACAGCCTAACGTGAAATACAGCCTAGGGACTATGTGCACAACAAAAGTGAAGAAAGGGAATTTGAGGAAAAAGCTAAAGACAAAGAAAAGGCAGAAAAAGAGAAAGAAAGGGAATCTAAAGAAAGGGAACTGAAATTGCAGTTGGAAATACTGAATAGACAGGCCGAGATAAACATGAATGTTGGCATTGTATCTGCGCCGCTAGTAGTGGGAGGTAGGAGAGAAGATAGGGGGTTGTTAAATGCAATGGCCAGGTTTACGATGCAGACATACAATGAAAAAGTGTGTGATATAGACACCTATATAAGGAAATTTGAGAGGGAAATTGAGTTAAATAGGTTTCTGGAGGACCATTGGTCGGGGTTGTTGGGGAGAGGTTTCTCATCGGAAATCCCTTCGAAAATTTGCTTAGAACAAAAAGAGTACATACATGCTAAGACACAACTGCTTATTCATTACGGCAGTACAGAGGCCAATTATAGAAAAAAATTCTTTGAAATTGTATTAAATCAATCGAGTGATCCCAGGGATTATTTTGATATGTTGGAAAATGCTTTAGACAAATGGTTGCAATGCGCAAAAGTAAACAATACAGTTGAGGATTTAAAGAGGTTTTTTATCATGGATAGGGCTATTCATACACTGGACACTGGGTTAAAGGCATTCATACAAGAAAGAGTACCTAAAACTATTGATGAATCGGTGAAATTGATTAGGAATTATAAGTTGGCTCACCCAAATGCACCAGTTTCAAATAAAGATATTAGCCAGGAGATAGTGTGTTTCAGCAGGTATAATAATAATCAGCCCATGAGAAGAGTTAGGCGTAAATCATTGGATGGTAGGAAGGGTTTTCAGTGTTTTATATGTGGAAAAGAAAATCATTTGGCTAGGAACTGTAGAGATAGGACTCAAAGAAAAACATATTGTTACATATGTAAGTCACATTACCATAATGATAGAGAGTGTAAACAAAATAATGGTAGCGTGGGGAACAAAGGCAGTAACTATTTTGGGAATGATAAAGATAGGAAAGATCATAGGAAGCATAAAGAGAACAGAAATGGTAATGATCATTGTAATGCTATTGTGTCAGGGAAACAGGGTATTCAATTGTACCCTGGATATGTAAATAATAGGCCGGTGAATACTTTGAGAGACAGTGGTAGTTCTGTTGTATGTTTAAAATCTGAATTTGTGAGGGCAGATCAATATACAGGGGATTTTGGGAAATGCCAATCTTTTGATGGGAGATACATAAATTTACCAAAAGCATATGTGGATATAGACACACCATTTTTGAAGGGAAATATATTGACATATGTTGTTGAAAGAGCACCAATAGATTTAATTGTAGGAAATGTAGAGGGAGTTAAGTGTTGTTCGGATGAAGAAATAGAAAAATGGAAAGAAGAAAATTGCACAGGAATACATAGGAGTAGTGAAAAGGAATGCCATAGTAATATGATTGTCAGTCATGAGTTGGTTAGTGATAATAGTGTAGCTATAGAACAATGTGAACATATTACTGATAGCAATGAAATGGATCAGGGAGATAGAGAAGTAGAAAACATAAAGGAAAGTGAAAATAACATAAATAATAATGTTATTGAAGGAGATATCAACAGTTTACAAATAGATAAAATGACATTAGCTAGAGAACAAAGGGAAGATCCTGAGTTAGAGGGATTATTTAAAGCAGCAATGAAAACAAATAAATCAGGGGGCAAAGCTCATTTCATAATAGACAAAGAAACAAATATATTGATCAGAATAGCACATGATGAAGGGAAAGATTTAAAACAGGTGGTAATTCCAATGAAATATAGAGGCATGATTTTGGATTTAGCTCATTCATGGTGGATATTTGTTCTAGATGGGTTGAGGCTATTCCACTTAAAAGAATAGAGGCTAAAGATATAACACAGTGTTTGTATCTTATATTTACTAGAATTGGGTTTCCAAATGAAGTTATTTCAGACAGGGGTACACAGTTTACATCAAGTTTAACAAAAGAATTTTTGGAAATGTTTGGGGTAAAACAAAAATTCACTACACCATATCACCCTCAGTGTAATGGGATGTGCGAGAGGTTTAATAAAACTTTGAAAGAATCTTTGTCAAAAATATCAAACGATAAACCAAAGGATTGGGATTTGGTTATTCCATCCATTTTATTTTCTTATAGGGAAACCAAACATGAAAGTACAGGGTTTTCACCTTTTCAATTGGTTTATGGTGCCAATCCTAGAGGACCCATGGCAATTTTTAAGGATTTAGTGGATAGTGGTGAAAAGGGAAATGATAAATCTGCTTATGAAATGGTGATAGAAACCAGAGAAAATATCATAAAATCTTGTGAAATAGCTAATAAAAACACAGAAAAGAAACACATGATGTGTTATGATAGAATTAATAAAAATAGAAAATTGAGAGTATTAAAACCTGATGACTTAGTGTTAGTTTTGTTGCCCAGTAAAGAAAACAAGTTTTTTACACAGTGGTTGGGACCATATAAGGTTACTAGACAAATTAATGATGTAGATTATGAGGTGTTGGTTAAGGATAAACTAAAAGTGTTGCACATTGATTTGCTAAAAAAATATTTTGAGGAACCTTTGGAGATTGTTAGTGGACAGGACACTAATGGTAGATTGTGCTGTGGTATATTGGTTGAAGATGGGGAGGAAGAAGATACCAAAGTGATACAAACAGTAGAAATTAAGAAAAAACAATCAGAGAAAGATGTAGATTTGTCTAAATTAGAAGTAGATAAAAGGTTAAAGGTTAAGGAATTAATGCAGGAGTATGAGGAAATATTTTAAGATTTACCAGGGCATACTAGAGTTATTGAACATGACATTGTGTTGACAGATAATAAACCAATAAGAATGAAACAATATCCAGTACCTATACACTTTGAAAAAGAATTGAAAAAAGAAATAGATGAGTTGTTACTTATGGGTATGATAGAACCATCAGACTCACCTTATGCATCACCTATGGTACTGATAAGAAAAAAAGATGGGACACTTAGACTTTGTGTAGATTATAGAAAATTAAATAAGATTACTCAGTTTGATGCTTATCCAATGGGGCACATGGAAGTCATGTTTACTAAGTTGGCTAATGCTAGGATTTTTACAAAGCTGGACATGTCAAAGGGTTATTATCAGATATCACTCACTGATAGATCTAAACCCTTTACAAGTTTTATCACTCCTTTTGGTTTATTCCAATGGAATGTCATGAGTTTTGGTTTGGTTAACGCTCCGGCTACATTTAACAGGATGATGAATACTTTGTTTGGGCATAGGGATGATGTAATTTTTTATCTGGATGACATATGTATTTTCAGCAACTCTTGGGAGGAGCATTTGAAGAGTTTAAAGGAAAGTTTTCAGATATTGAGAGATAATAACTTAACTATAAAGCCCACAAAAATTGAAATAGGGTTGGAGGAAATAACTTTCCTGGGACATAAAATTGCTGGTAATTCTATTAAGCCTTTGGATGAGACAGTTTCCAGGATTTTAAATATACAGATACCTAAAACTAAAAAGGAAGTTAGGAGTTTATTAGGTTTATGTAATTTTTACAGAAAGTTCATTTCAAATTTTGCTAACATAACTGATCCATTGACAAAATTAATAAAAAAGGGAGAACCTAACAAAATCAAATGGTCAGAAGAATGCAATAGGGCATTGGAATTAATTCAGAAGGTGTTTTCAAATAAACCGATTCTTAGAATTCCTGATGTGAACAAACCTTTTGTATTGTGCACTGATGCATCAAATACTGCAGTTGCGGGATGTTTGGCACAGGAATATAATGGTATTTTACACCCTGTACAATATATTAGCAGGAAACTTAGAAAAGGGGAACTTAGGTATGCCACGGTGGAAAAAGAGGGACTTGCAATTGTTTGGAGTATAATTAAATTTGATAGATATTTATTGGGGGTACATTTTACACTGTGTACTGATCATGCTCCTTTGGCATTTATTACTTCAAAGAAATTAAAGAATGGAAGGGTTGATAGGTGGAGTTTGATTTTACAGGACTATAACTTTACGGTGCAAACGATACCTGGGAAGCAGAATATAGTGGCTGACTGTCTTTCTAGATGTACATAGTTATATTTACAGTTGTATTGGTGTTTATCGTATGTTTTAACATTTACACCAGATTTCTTTTTCGCGTTACGTGTTTAGTGTATTAAAATGTTTGTTCAGTTACTATAATGGGTTACATTTTGTGTTTTTCCATAGCTTGGTCTGTGAGAGGACGGGTTCGGATGATCCGGAAGTGTCTTCAGTTGTTGCTTAGTATGGGTCGTTTGTCCTAAAACATCTATAAAAAAACTGCTTAATACTGGAAAGCCATTCTGGTACGTCACCACCGTTCGTTATTCGTTTGGGATTTGAATCGTGATGTCAAAGGACTGATTCTCACTAAGGGTTATATTTATATAACTATGCATCCAGGTGAAATGACATGGCTTATGGATGTGTGTTCTTCATATTACAATACGAGTTAATGTACAGTGGAACTACAGGTTTATGAACTATAAGACAATTATAACTAAGTGGTACAGAAGAAATGGAACTGAATGGCGTTTTTTTTAATAAACTGGAATAGGACTGGATTCAATTGTACTTGAAATAAATGGACCAAATTGACAAGGTTGATTAGTGTTGTGATTTTTCAAACAACGTCATCATAACAGACTCGCTATAACGAACATTGTTGTTAATTGGATTAATTAAGCTTATTATTTAATATAATAATTGGTTGATATTGATGTTAAATGATTTTGAGTATGAATCTTGATTATATATATATTTGATTATATATGTGGTAGATTGGGTAGTATTTTGTGTATGAAATACAGGAAATTGTATATAATAGAAATATGAAAAAAAATTGTAAACAATTTTTTTTTAGGGGGTGAAGGGGGTAATGTAGCGTAAATGTGAATGTAGTAATTGGTGCGCAAGAGAATGCACATTGTGAACGAAATAGTGATGACGTCAGTTGTTTTGTGGGTACACATGTTTTGGTTAGAAGAGATAGCAACGGGGTTAGTATAGGCTAGTAGTTTGTTGAGACCGGTTGTATTGATATAGAGGACGGTCTTAATAGTTAATTGTTTGGCTGTTAGAATTACTGTTTTATACATCGCATCTTTGCATGTTATTTGGTAATTAAAGTTTGATTATTGTTTACTACATTGAGAGTTATTATCTGATGTCATTGTTACGCACCCTGAGTAGTAAGAGAGCTAGCCGTGGTTGGATATAAGAATACCTCTATGTGATGTTTACAGTTACATAGAGCAGACAGACGTAACAGTGTTACTCCGGAACTAGAACTAGTTAATTTCTCACCTCAAAATTCTTCTGCCATTCCTTCTCCATTTTCTTTTTCTCTTCTTCAGCAGCCTCTTCTTCTGCTTTCCGTTTTCTTAAATACAAATTTGTGTTTAGTTTACAAAATATATACACTTGAATGACTGAAGAAAAATATTCTGTGACTTGTTATAAAGACTTACCTGTCATGCATATCTTTAGCTTCCCTTTCTTGTCTCAATCTTTCCAGATCAGCAAACAGTTTACAGGTCTGTACATAGATGGCATGTTTGTACTGTAAAAAAATTGATTAGTGTGTCAACATTAGAGATGTACATTTGAATTATACTTATTCACCACAACCAAAGAATTCCTTTATCCATGCTTTTAGTAGAGTTTACATTTGGTGTGTGTTTTAATGCTGTTGTATTTCTAGTAGTAAAACCACTGAATCAAGCATGACCTTATATTACTAATTGGCTTGTTTGTAGCATATTGAATTGAGTGATTTACTTTGGTAAATTTTGGTACTTAAGTATCACTTCTGTACTCATGGGCCTCAAAGTTAGCGGTGTGTAAACCGCAGATACGATCACCATAACATTACAGCAGCAGGCAAACGCATGGGGGGGGGACATCATGGGGGTGACAACTCCCACAGTGGATCAGGGTGACCTGCTATCCATTGCACACCGGGTAGTCCTGTGGCCCCTGTGGGGAGGTAGAAAGGATGATGCTAACCCGTCTCAAAGGCCCTCCTAGTGCCTGGGGGGAGGTAGAAAGGATGATGCTAACCCTTCTCAAAGACCCTCCTGGTGCCTGTGGGTAGGTAGAAAGGATGATGCTAACCAGAAGACCCTCCTGGTGCCTGTGCCTATAGTAAAGGATTTGTGCAACCGAGGGACATTGCAGATATACGGGCGAGCAACCACAATAATGATCCTAGGGGACTCCGCAGTGAATAATAAGCGGGGCTGCGGAAACCTTCCCTGTTGCACAGCATGCCACAACTTCAGTGTGTTGTGTGGTGGCTGGAGCCCAGACAGATCTTTAGTGTGTCCTCACTCCTAATACATTAAATTAAATTAAAATTAAATTGGTTACTTATATAGCGCTTCTATCCAAGCTATTTCAGCATGCTCAGTGCGCTCTGTAAACACACTGCTGCCTGCTGGCGCAAATATGTTTACAGGCCCAAAACTCCTGCAGGGCGACAGGGATCCGTCGGTGGCCGGGCTAGAACCCGCGACGTGTCAGATGGTTTTTGGTTGACAGTCCGGTGAACTAACCGCTAGGCCAGCCGGCTTCACATCCTGGACTATAGAATAATAGAGCCCTTTGGCCTTGTCAGTTTTTTTTTAAACAGATTTATAAATTCGGTACTTTAGTATCGGTATATTGATGAATTTTTTTAAGCAGTTAAATGTACTTATCTTGATTCAAAATATACAGCAGGTTTTTACATTAAGTGTGTTTATAAGAAAATATTCACTCTTCTTTCTTTGATCTCTCTATATATAAAGTACACTTTTTATATGTTGTCCTGTTGAGAAGGATTTTATGGTTCCTTTCAAGAGAGAGAGAGAGAAAGTCTAGCACGTATAATAGTTTAAGTGTTAGGTTACCAAAAAGTACACAAGAAATTTGTGAGCCCAAAAGCCCTAGACCTAACTTTTAAAATTAAATTGATGTTTTTTTAACCTGAGCCATACTCAAAATATTCATAGATTCCCTTTTAGAATTGCCTGTGTAACAACCTTCTCTATATCATCTTCATTCAAATGTTTATAATTACCTTCTCTATATGATCTTCATTCTAATGTTTTTAATTACCTTCTCTATATCATCTTCATTCTAATGTTTATAATTACCTTCTCTATATGAACTTCATTCAAATGTTTATAATTACCTTCTCTATATGATCTTCATTCTAATGTTTATAATTACCTTCTCTATATGATCTTCATTCTAATGTTTATAATTACCTTCTCTAAATCATCTTCATTCTAATGTTTTTAATTACATTCTCTATATCATCTTCATTCTAATGTTTATAATTACCTTCTCTATATGATCTTCATTCTAATGTTTATAATTACCTTCTCTATATCTTCATTCAAATGTTTATAATTACCTTCTCTATATCTTCATTCAAATGTTTATAATTACCTTCTCTATATGATCTTCATTCAAATGTTTATAATTACCTTCTCTATATCTTCATTCAAATGTTTATAACTACCTTCTCTATATCTTCATTCTAATGTTTATAATTACCTTCTCTATATGATCTTCATTCAAATGTTTATAATTACCTTCTCTATATCTTCATTCTAATGTTTATAATTACCTTCTCTATATGATCTTCATTCTAATGTTTATAATTACCTTCTCTAAATCATCTTCATTCTAATGTTTATAATTACCTTCTCTATATCTTCATTCAAATGTTTATAATTACCTTCTCTATATGATCTTCATTCTAATGTTTATAATTACCTTTTCTATATGATCTTCATTCTAATGTTTATATTTACCTTCTCTATATGATCTTCATTCTAATAGTTATAATTACCTTCTCTAAATCATCTTCATTCAAATGTTTATAATTACCTTCTCTATATGATCTTCATTCTAATGTTTAGAATTACCTTTTCTATATCTTCATTCTAATGTTTATAATTACCTACTCTATATGATCTTCATTCTAATGTTTATAATTACCTTCTCTATATCATCTTCATTCTAATGTTTATAATTACCTTCTCTATATGATCTTCATTCTAATGTTTATAATTACCTTCTCTAAATGATCTTCATTCTAATGTTTATAATTACCTTCTCTATATGATCTTCATTCTAATGTTTATAATTACCTTCTCTAAATCATCTTCATTCTAATGTTTATAATTACCTACTCTATATGATCTTCATTCTAATGTTTATAATTACCTTCTCTACATGATCTTCATTCTAATGTTTATAATTACCTTCTCTAAATCATCTTCATTCTAATGTTTATAATTACCTTCTCTATATGATCTTCATTCTAATGTTTATAATTACCTTCTCTATATGATCTTCATTCTAATGTTTATAATTACCTTCTCTATATGATCTTCATTCTAATGTTTATAATTACCTTTTCTATATGATCTTCATTCAAATGTTTATAATTACCTTCTCTATATGATCTTCATTCTAATGTTTATAATTACCTTCTCTATATCATCTTCATTCTAATGTTTATAATTACCTTTTCTATATGATCTTCATTCAAATGTTTATAATTACCTTCTCTATATGATCTTCATTCTAATGTTTATAATTACCTTCTCTATATCATCTTCATTCAAATGTTTATAATTACCTTCTCTATAGCTTCATTCAAATGTTTATAATTACCTTCTCTATATCATCTTCATTCAAATGTTTATAATTACCTTCTCTATATCTTAATTCAAATTTTATAATTACCTTCTCTATATCATCTTCAGGCACATCCTGAGGTTTACCTTCTTTTTTCAACTGTTTCTTTTTTTGACGAATCTGTTACATAGAAAATTTATTTTAAACACAAACAACATTAGGCAATATTAAAGTAAGTAAGTAGTTAAGTACCCGTCGGACCGAATTGATCCATAGGTCCGATGAAGCAGCGTTCACCAGTTTCTGTGGCCATGGTATACTAGGTGATTGTGTGGCCAGCACTGTGCACAGCCGCCTTTACTTTACCCCAACTAAGGTCAGGTACCCATCAGAGCTGGGTAGACTCAGGGACACCCTCCAGACCCGGGAAAAAATCCTAGCCTGCACCAGGATTCAAACCCGGGACCTTTGGCTCGCCAGTCAAACACGCTGCCGCTCGGCTACTGTGCCCCATACATTAGGCAATAAGTACAGCAAATTATTCATTAGTTTAAACAATCCATCATGATTCTTTTTTTTCACGGCTACTCTTTGGTAGTATCATCACGGCTACTGTTGCTATTATCATCACCTTTGAAATCACCTGATGGTAAGGTAATTCCACTATTTTTATGAAATATGAAAGTGTGTATAGACCGCCGAATAACTAATAAACAAAAACACTCATACAACACAGACACAACTATTCTTGTTTAACTCAAGTTGTGTATCTATAATTGATAAAACCCTTCAAGACCTTGCACACACACGACAGCTACATCAGATCTAGTTGATGTGGTTGGCTTGTTTTAATAAGGGCAAGAACTGAGAGATTTAGGAACTCTTTGTTCCACTGTCAGTGAGAATTTTCCAGTGGAATCACCAGTCAGTCAGAACTACAAAAGCTGACTACTAATGTGTGTGTGTGAGGGGAGGGGGGGGGGGGGGCAAAACAGTTGAACAACAGAAAAAATAAAAGTACACAATCACATAAATATACTTATAAAATAAACATGCATGCACACTATCAGTATCATTCCATTTTTATTTTATAAATGTTGTTCATTTCCCCCTTGTAGTCGCAGTATATCGCCTCTATTGGCAGACACTTAGAGTCACTGTGCGTCACCATTTAATTGTTTCGTTTCTGATAGCAATGAGAGTTATTAAATGCAGATCATACACCTTTTCAAGCTTTGACCAAAGAGAGCGCTAGCGATGCTATTTTTACACCTTAGTTTGGTATTTTTATTTTTAACTTTATCTACTGAATTTTAGTGAATTATAACAAATAACGCATTTAAAAAAAAAAAAATTGATAGCATTTCGGAAATATTTAGAAACGCATTGGGCTAGGCTGATGGAGAAAGGCTTTTTTTTTTTTATAATGACAAGATAACAGAGTTATTTATTGAAAGCCTTGTAGAAGTTGAAATAGCTTTGAATTTAAGGATTCGAGTCTGATATGATGATTTCAAAATTCCATGACAAAATATCGGAACTGATAGATGGATGCTTAGTTATTTATTTTATTTTCATTTTTACTGGTTTGAATTTAAACTTTATTTTTTTACTATGAAGAATTTGATTAAGTTGCTTTGATTGTTTTTTTTGTTTGTTTTTTTAAAAGTTTTGTCAGATTTTTTTTCAATATACGGAGTTATGCAACTTGATTCAAGACTTGTAGGATTATAGGCTGGCAACTGCTTATGGGTGAAAGGTTTAAAATATTGTTCCTTGATGCTGCAATATGGAACACTTGTAATATAATCAAATTCCATTGTTTGGATCAATAAATGAATTTTTATATTTATCCATGTAATGTAGAGTAATAATGACATATTAATGAACAAACAAACAACTGACTACTTACCATTTCATCTGTCCTGGTTTTGGCTTCTTCTACAATTTCTTTACACCGTTTCAAACCTTCTTCATTTTCCAATGTTTTATAGGCTTTATTCACAGCTTTCAACAAAAGAATTCAACAGTTTTAAAAGTTCTTAACCTATCAGTCATAACGCAATAAACACAATAAATTTATTATTTGATATAGAAAGAATCATAAATTAGGCAGCCAGACAAATAGATTATTATAAAGATAGTTGCTATAAAGCTACCAGAAAAAATCTCCAAAAGTGTAATTGTTTATACCGTTACTCTTGTATAAGCCGCACCGGTGGATAAGTTGCACCCCTAGTTCACCTATGTATGCCATGTTTTCCCAGATCTCTATTTCTCCACTCTCATTGTCTACCTTCACCTACTACAAGCCAGAGTTCACCTATGTATGCCATGTTTTCCCAGATCTCTATTTCTCTACTGTCATTGTCTACCTTCACCTACTCCAGGCCAGAGTTCACCTATGTATGCCATGTTTTCCCAGATCTCTATTTCTCTACTGTCATTGTCTACCTTCACCTACTCCAGGCCAGAGTTCACCTATGTATGCCATGTTTTCCCAGATCTCTATTTCTCTACTGTCATTGTCTACCTTCACCTACTCCAGGCCAGAGTTCACCTATGTATGCCATGTTTTCCCAGATCTCTATTTCTCTACTGTCATTGTCTACCTTCACCTACTCCAGGCCAGAGTTCACCTATGTATGCCATGTTTTCCCAGATCTCTATTTCTCTACTGTCATTGTCTACCTTCACCTACTCCAGGCCAGAGTTCACCTATGTATGCCATGTTTTCCCAGATCTCTATTTCTCTACTGTCATTGTCTACCTTCACCTACTCCAGGCCAGAGTTCACCTATGTATGCCATGTTTTCCCAGATCTCTATTTCTCTACTGTCATTGTCTACCTTCACCTACTCCAGGCCAGAGTTCACCTATGTATGCCATGTTTTCCCAGATCTCTATTTCTCTACTGTCATTGTCTACCTTCACCTACTCCAGGCCAGAGTTCACCTATGTATGCCATGTTTTCCCAGATCTCTATTTCTCTACTGTCATTGTCTACCTTCACCTACTCCAGGCCAGAGTTCACCTATGTATGCCATGTTTTCCCAGATCTCTATTTCTCTACTGTCATTGTCTACCTTCACCTACTCCAGGCAACATTACTCTACATTACTTTGAGAATATCTTATAATGCATCATGATTTACTGTTTTAAAACACAATATTTTAAACAAAGGATTTATTGTATAGAAATGTTCATACCTTCAAAAGATTTCTGTGACCTTTCTAGGTCATCTGGGTTTTTATCTGGGTGGACTAGAATGGACATCTAGGGAATATGTATTTATGAAAATTGTATAGTATACTCTTTATTCAAATTGACGATGAACTTTTAATGTCATTAAACAATGAAAGTAATTTTAAAATACCCTTAATTAAGTTAAAGTTGTAAGAAAAAAATAAATTGTAAAATTAAACTAATTTTATAAATAACACTAAACTGTTATACACACTCCACAAACATGACATACACACTCCACAAACCTGACATACACACTCCACAAACATGACATACACACTCCATAAACATGACATACACACTCCACAAACATGACATACACACTCCATAAACATGACATACACACTCCACAAACATGACATACACACTCCACAAACACTACATACACACTCCATAAACATGACATACGCATTCCACAAACATGACAATGACATACACACTCCACAAACATGACATACACACTCCACAAACATGACATACACACTCCATAAACATGATATACGCATTCCACAAACATGACATACACACTCCACAAACATGACATACACACTCCATAAACATGACATACACACTCCACAAACATGACAAACACACTCCATAAACATGACATACACACTCCACAAACACTACATACACACTCCATAAACATGACATACGCATTCCACAAACATAACATACACACTCCACAAACACTACATACACACTCCATAAACATGACATACACACTCCACAAACATGACATACACACTCCATAAACATGACATACACACTCCACAAACATGACATATGCATTCCACAAACATGACATACACTCCATAAACATGACATACACACTCCATAAACACTACATACACACTCCATAAACATGACATACACACTCCACAAACATGACATACACACTCCACAAACATGATATACACACTCCACAAACATGACATACACACTCCACAAACACTACATACACACTCCATAAACATGACATACGCATTCCACAAACATGACAATGACATACACACTCCACAAACATGACATACACACTCCACAAACATGACATACACACTCCATAAACATGATATACGCATTCCACAAACATGACATACACACTCCACAAACATGACATACACTCCACAAACCTGACATACACACTCCACAAACCTGACATACACACTCCACAAACATGACATACACACTCCACAAACATGACATACACACTCCATAAACATGACATACAAACTCCACAAACATGACAAACACACTCCATAAACATGACATACACACTCCACAAACACTACATACACACTCCACAAACATGACATACGCATTCCACAAACATAACATACACACTCCACAAACACTACATACACACTCCATAAACATGACATACACACTCCACAAACATGACATACACACTCCATAAACATGACATACACACTCCACAAACATGACATACGCATTCCACAAACATGACATACACACTCCATAAACATGACATACACACTCCATAAACACTACATACACACTCCATAAACATGACATACACACTCCACAAACATGACATACACACTCCACAAACATGATATACACACTCCACAAACATGACATACACACTCCACAAACACTACATACACACTCCACAAACATGACATACACACTACATAAACATGACATACACACTCCATAAACATGACATACACACTCCATAAACACGACATACACACTCCACAAACATGACATACACACTCCACAAACATGACATACACACTCCACAAACACTACATACACACTCCACAAACACTACATACACACTCCATAAACATGACATACACACTCCACAAACATGACATACGCATTCCACAAACATGACATACACACTCCACAAACATGACATACACACTCCACAAACATGACATACACACTCCACAAACACGACATACACACTCCACAAACACGACATACACACTCCACAAACATGACATACACACTCCACAAACATGACATACACACTCCACAAACACTACATACACACTCCACAAACACTACATACACAGTCGACAAACATGACATACACACTCCACAAACACTACATACACACTCCATAAACACTACATACACACTCCACAAACATGACATACACACTCCACAAACATGACATACACACTCCACAAACATGACATACACACTCCACAAACATGACATACACACTCCACAAACACTATATACACACTCCATAAACACGACATACACACTCCACAAACATGACATACACACTCCACAAACATGACATACACACTCCACAAACATGACATACACACTCCACAAACACGACATACACACTCCATAAACACGACATACACACTCCACAAACATGACATACACACTCCATAAACACGACATACACACTCCACAAACATGACATACACACTCCATAAACACTACATACACACTCCATAAACACGACATACACACTCCATAAACACTACATACACACTCCATAAACATGACATACACACTCCACAAACATGACATACACACTCCATAAACACGACATACACACTCCACAAACATGACATACACACTCCACAAACATGACATACACACTCCACAAATATGACATACACACTCCACAAACATGACATACACACTCCATAAACATGACATACACACTCCATAAACATGACATACACACTCCACAAACACTACATACACACTCCATAAACATGACATACGCATTCCACAAACATGACATACACACTCCACAAACATGACATACACACTCCACAAACATGACATACACACTCCATAAACATGACATACACACTCCAAAAACACTTCATACACACTCCATAAACATGACATACACACTCCACGAACATGACATACACACGACACAAACATGACATACACACTCCACAAACATGACATACACACTCCACAAACACTACATACACACTCCACAAACATGACATACACACTCCATAAACATGACATACACACTCCATAAACACTTCATACACACTCCATAAACACGACATACACACTCCATAAACACGACATACACACTCCACAAACATGACATACACACTCCATAAACATGACATACACACTCCACACACATGACATACACACTCCATAAACACTACATACACACTCCATAAGCATGACATACACACTCCACAAACATGACATACACACTCCACAAACATGACATACACACTCCATAAACATGATATACACACTCCACAAACACTACATACACACTCCACAAACACTACATACACACTCCACAAACATGACATACACACTCCACAAACACAACATACACACTCCACAAACATGACATACACACTCCACAAACATGACATACACACTCCATAAACACTACATACACACTCCATAAACATGACATACACACTCCACAAACATGACATACACACTCCACAAACATGACATACACACTCCACAAACATGACATACACACTCCATAAACATGACATACACACTCCACAAACATGACATACACACTCCACAAACATGACATACACACTCCACAAACATGACATACACACTCCACAAACACTACATACACACTCCACAAACATGACATACGCATTCCACAAACATGACATACACACTCCACAAACATGACATACACACTCCACAAACACTACATACACACTCCACAAACATGACATACACACTCCATAAACATGACATACACACTCCATAAACACTTCATACACACTCCATAAACACGACATACACACTCCATAAACACGACATACACACTCCACAAACATGACATACACACTCCATAAACATGACATACACACTCCACACACATGACATACACACTCCATAAACACTACATACACACTCCATAAGCATGACATACACACTCCACAAACATGACATACACACTCCACAAACATGACATACACACTCCATAAACATGATATACACACTCCACAAACACTACATACACACTCCACAAACACTACATACACACTCCACAAACATGACATACACACTCCACAAACACAACATACACACTCCACAAACATGACATACACACTCCACAAACATGACATACACACTCCATAAACACTACATACACACTCCATAAACATGACATACACACTCCACAAACATGACATACACACTCCACAAACATGACATACACACTCCACAAACATGACATACACAATCCATAAACATGACATACACACTCCACAAACATGACATACACACTCCACAAACATGACATACACACTCCACAAACATGACATACACACTCCACAAACATGGCATACACACTCCACAAACATGACATACACACTCCACAAACACGACATACACACTCCACAAACATGACATACACACTCCACAAACATGACATACACACTCCATAAACACTAAATACACACTCCACAAACATGACATACACACTCCACAAACATGACATACACACTCCATAATAATGACATACACACTCCACAAACATGACATACACACTCCACAAACATGACATACACACTCCACAAACATGACATACACACTCCACAAACATGACATACACACTCCACAAACATGACATACACACTCCATAAACATGACATACACACTCCACAAACATGACATACACACTCCACAAACACTACATACACACTCCACAAACATGACATACGCATTCCACAAACATGACATACACACTCCACAAACATGACATACACACTCCATAAACATGACATACACACTCAATAAACATGACATACACACTCCATAAACACTTCATACACACTCCACAAACATGACATACACACTCCACAAACATGACATACACACTACACAAACATGATATACACACTCCACAAACATGACATACACACTCCACAAACACTACATACACACTCCATAAACATGACATACACACTCCATAAACATGACATACACACTCCATAAACACTTCATACACACTCCATAAACACGACATACACACTCCATAAACACGACATACACACTCCACAAACACTACATACACACTCCACAAACATGACATACACACTCCACAAACATGACATACACACTCCACAAACACTACATACACACTCCACAAACATGACATACACACTCCACAAACATGACATACACACTCCACAAACATGACATACACACTCCACAAACACGACATACACACTCCACAAACATGACCTACACACTCCACAAACATGACATACACACTCCACAAACACTACATACACACTCCACAAACATGACATACACACTCCGCAAACATGACATACACACTCCACAAACATGACATACACACTCCACAAACATGACATACACACTCCATAAACATGACATACACACTCCAAAAACACTTCATACACACTCCATAAACATGACATACACACTCCACAAACATGACATACACACGACACAAACATGACATACACACTCCACAAACATGACATACACACTCCACAAACACTACATACACACTCCACAAACATGACATACACACTCCATAAACATGACATACACACTCCATAAACACTTCATACACACTCCATAAACACGACATACACACTCCATAAACACGACATACACACTCCACAAACATGACATACACACTCCATAAACATGACATACACACTCCACAAACATGACATACACACTCCATAAACACTACATACACACTCCATAAACATGACATACTTACTCCACAAACATGACATACACACTCCACAAACATGACATACACACTCCACAAACATGACATACACACTCCATAAACACGACATACACACTCCACAAACATGACATACACACTCCACAAATATGACATACACACTCCACAAACATGACATACACACTCCACAAACACTACATACACACTCCATAAACACGACATACACACTCCACAAACATGACATACACACGCCACAAACATGACATACACACTCCATAAACATGATATACACACTCCACAAACACTACATACACACTCCACAAACACTACATACACACTCCACAAACATGACATACACACTCCACAAACACAACATACACACTCCACAAACATGACATACACACTCCACAAACATGACATACACACTCCATGAACACTACATACACACTCCATAAACATGACATACACACTCCACAAACATAACATACACACTCCACAAACATGACATACACACTCCACAAACATGACATACACACTCCATAAACATGACATACACACTCCACAAACATGACATACACACTCCACAAACATGACATACACACTCCACAAACATGACATACACACTCCACAAACATGACATACACACTACATAAAAATGACATACACACTCCACAAACACGACATACACACTCCACAAACATGACATACACACTCCATAAACACTAAATACACACTCCATAAACATGACATACACACTCCACAAACATGACATACACACTCCACAAACATGACATACACACTCCATAATAATGACATACACACTCCATAATAATGACATACACACTCCATAATAATGACATACACACTCCACAAACATGACATACACACTCCACAAACATGACATACACACTCCACAAACATGACATACACACTCCACAAACATGACATACACACTCCATAAACATGACATACACACTCCACAAACACTACATACACACTCCATAAACATGACATACGCATTCCACAAACATGACATACACACTCCACAAACATGACATACACACTCCACAAACATGACATACACACTCCATAAACATGACATACACACTCCATAAACACTTCATACACACTCCATAAACATGACATACACACTCCACAAACATGACATACACACGACACAAACATGATATACTAACTCCACAAACATGACATACACACTCCACAAACACTACATACACACTCCACAAACATGACATACACACTCCATAAACATGACATACACACTCCATAAACACTTCATACACACTCCATAAACACGACATACACACTCCATAAACACGACATACACACTCCACAAACACTTCATACACACTCCACAAACATGACATACACACTCCACAAACATGACATACACACTCCACAAACACTACATACACACTCCACAAACATGACATACACACTCCACAAACATGACATACACACTCCACAAACATGACATACACACTCCACAAACATGACATACACACTCCACAAACACGACATACACACTCCACAAACATGACCTACACACTCCACAAACATGACATACACACTCCACAAACACTACATACACACTCCACAAACATGACATACACACTCCACAAACACTACATACACACTCCACAAACATGACATACACACTCCACAAACATGACATACACACTCCACAAACATGACATACACACTCCACAAACATGACATACACACTCCACAAACATGACATACACACTCCACAAACATGACATACACACTCCACAAACATGACATACACACTCCACAAACACGACATACACACTCCACAAACATGACCTACACACTCCACAAACATGACATACACACTCCACAAACACTACATACACACTCCACAAACATGACATACACACTCCACAAACACTACATACACACTCCACAAACATGACATACACACTCCACAAACATGACATACACACTCCACAAACATGACATACACACTCCACAAACATGACATACACACTCCACAAACATGACATACACACTCCACAAACATGACATACACACTCCACAAACATGACATACACACTCCACAAACATGACATACACACTCCACAAACACTACATACACACTCCATAAACATGACATACGCATTCCACAAACACTACATATGCAATGATGACCCATTCTAATCAACATAGGAAAGTCAGGTAGATGTAAGTCATACAAGAAAAACCATTTGGAACAATAAGAAAGCTAACTGGACCACAAATACACAAGAAACAGACTTAAAACTTTCAAGCATTCCAGAACTGACTTTAACACAGCCTTACACACACATTGTAAACATAATTCTTGATGCAGCTGTGTAGCAGATGGTCCTGCGGTTACTATAACAGACTGTCAACCAAGAGGCCCGGGTTCTAGCCCTACCGCTGATCAATCTCTGCCACCCTGCAGGAATTTTGGGCATAAGATGTAATAATAATCTTCGATCTAGAAGGAATGTCTGTAAACGTTTACTTCAAGACACACTCCATAAGGTCACACACAAAAAAACTTAGTCTCTTTTGCAGCCTGGTTAGTAGAAGAAGAAAGAATAAACAAAAGCAGAAAACAAAACATGTACCTGTCGATATCTTTTTTTCACATCAGCTAAAGGTGTATCAGGATCAATTTGTAAAACCTTAAAGAACAAAACAAATATATTTTTAGACTTTGCAAAACAAAAAAATTTTATACTTGGTTATAATTCAATTTTACCTGAATTTTACATGAAAAATATTGAGAGGTACCGTATATACTCGCTTATAAGTCGCACTTTTTTAACCGAAAATTTCGACAAAAAGTAGGGGTGCGACATATACACCCGACACTGTTTTTGAAAAGTCCGAAAAACATCACTACTCTGTCATACAGTTTCCTACATAACCTATATAGTTGACTGTAGTGATGTAGAATTACTAGGATATGCGTAGGCCTACATTTTACATTAAGAAAACTTTTGTAGGTGTAAATATACTATCTTTATATAAATGAAATTGAAATTGACAAATATTTTTGTTTTTTTTCAGACCCCCCCCCCTCCCCACTCTTGTTTCTTTTTAACTTTTGTATTGCCGAAACATAGCATAAGCTTAGGGCGGCATTTTTCTTAGGCATACTGAACGCAAATTACAATATAGAAAGAATCGTAAATGTGTGAAAATCCGTCTATAAATGTAGGTATAAGCTTGTAGACTAGTAGCTTAAGATGCATTTTATTTGGGACCTATGGCCTAGGCCTAGGCCTATAGGCTATATAGTCTACTATAAAGGCAGTGTTTGGCATTCCAGAAAACCACGCCATGTCTAAGCAATGTTTCCAAAACAATAATCGTCGGCTGATCGACACAGGAATTATTTTTTTTAATCTATATATAAATAATGCGTATAATGACAATAGTGTGCTTCATTTTTCATAAGTAGCATGTAAGAGTTGAATAAAAAAACACAGCTTATTGTCGGCCACACAGTCGAGTTTGAAATCATTACAAACAATGTTAATGGTAATAAAAAAATTTTTTATGTCGGCCCACTATAGTGCGACTATAGGGATAGAAACTTGAGTAAAGACAGGGACTTCAATGAAGAAACAGATTGGCTACCTTACTTTCTTATATGACTAATGGCTGTATTGATCGGTTGTTTAAAATAATTGAAGCGCTGCCTTTATTTGATTATTGAAACCATTTTTAAGGAAAGTTTCCCAATAAGGGTGAATATTTAGTAACTTTTATGTTTCAATGGTATGCATTTTGGAGAAGTTAAAACCCTGAAAGTCGGGTGTGACTTATCCACCGGTGCGACTTATACGCGAGTATATATGGTAAATTGTAAATGTACAAATGATTAAACATTTTTTTAAACTTTAAATATCCTACTTTCTAGAAAGAATTCTTAACAAAAACTTAAAACTATAATCATTGAGTGCTTACATCATAAGGATTCAAATTAAAATATGTAGCCCCTGGCCTGGTCAGTCGATCTATTTGTTGCTTGGAAGTCAAGACAGAATCTCGTTTTTCTATAGCTTTCACCTACATGACAAAGATTTATTTCAGAAAATTTGAAGTTAGTTTTGATAAATGTTTCCTTTGAGGACATTGCACATGTAAAATAAAGTTTGTGTTCTAAGCTAGACCAACTGCTAAAATAATTTGAAGTGTCATTCAGTTATTTATATTTATGCCAAAGGCTTATTATAATTAGGTAATGTCAATATATTGATAATTTGTATTGACATGAGACAACCATTTCTGAAAAAACAAGAATGTGATTTGCAAAAACAAGAAAAATGTTTGTAGGTTTAAAAGTATATTAGATAGTACATTACAATATTAAAAAACATAATCTAGACCCACAAATACTTGTATAAAGACATAATCATAAACCTACAAATACTTGTATAAAGACATAATCATAAACCTACAAATACTTGTATAAAGACATAATCATAAACCTACAAATACTTGTATAAAGACATAATCATAAACCTACAAATACTTGTATAAAGACATAATCATAAACCTACAAATACTTGTATTAAGACATAATCATAAACCTACAAATACTTGTATAAAGACATAATCATAAACCTACAAATACTTGTATAAAGACATAATCATAAACCTACAAATACTTGTATAAAGACATAATCATAAACCTACAAATACTTGTATAAAGACATAATCATAAACCTACAAATACTTCTATCCATATATATAAATCTTGCTCGTGTGGAGTTTCTGATCTCCCATCGAGCGCCTCCCCGGGTGGCGGATTGGGGGACGCCCACCAGATATGGTAGGTACCGGAGAAATCAAATACCCGGGGCGGACCAAAATCAGAACCTGCTGCCTTGCAGGAAGTGGAGGGATCCACAAAGGCTAGGGAACCTTACCCAAAAATAAGGCAGCTATCCAGAGAGCTGTAAAGGGAATCATCCCAGACGGTTGTGCGCAGGGCTAACAAGCCGGCCATGGAAAAAAAAAACATTACAGAAACCAAAATCAAAGCGAACTTACAAAACAAAGTCAGAGGCGAGAGTAGGGCTCCACAAAGGAGATTTATGAAGCTGTGTGGGGAAATTCAACAGAATCCCACAAGGCCGACCACCCTACTCAAACCGACGAAAAAGAAACATTTCCTAATGCAAAAGGCACCCTTCAGCTTGGGTACATGGAATGTCCGAACCCTGCTAGAACCAGGCAGATGCGCCCAAGTCGCCAAAGAGATGGCTAACTACAAATTGCAAATTTTGGGACTGAGTGAAGTACGGTGGAACACTTTTGGAGAAACTAGGCTTCAAACAGGTGATGGAAAACGAAGAGGACACCCATGAAAATGGAGTGGCACTCCTATTGAACAAAGATTCATTTAAAAGTCTCCTGGAATGGGAGCCTGTTTCAGACAGAATTATTAGAGCAAAATTTCTATCAAGATTCCAAAATGTTCACATCGTCATGTGCTATGCTCCCACCAACCTTGCACCCGAAGAAGATAAAGTTGCATTCTATGAACCACTTCAAAGTATAGTGGATAGAATACCCAAAAGAGATATACTGATCCTAATGGGAGATATGAATGCTAAAATAGAAAATGAAAACAAAGGGAGAGAGAAGACAATGGCCATACACGGACTGGGCAATATGAACGATAATGGGGAGATGTTTGCTTACTTCTGTACATTCAATGAACTGGTGATCGGAGGCAGCATCTTCCCACACAAAAAATGCCACAAAGCAACGTGGGGCTTACGAAACAACAAAACAGAGAATCCGATAGACCACATCGCTATATGCCATACTTGGAGGAGCACATTACAGGATGTACGAACGAAAAGAGGAGCAGACATTGGATCAGATCACCACCTGGTAGTGGCCAAGCTAAAAATAAAGTTAGCCAAACAAAGGTAAAAAACAAACAGGAGAACCAAGTTTGACCTAGACAAACTCCAGAATTCACAGAGGAAGTGTGAATTACAATTAAACCCTTAAAAACCGATTCTCTGCACTACAACCAGATGATACTGAGGAAAGCATAGACAAAACCTGGGATAACTTCAAAGAAATTTTTATAGGAACTTGTACTAAGACCTGCCCCAAAAAACAAAAAACATTGGATTAGCGACGAGACATGGCAAATAATTGAAGACAGGAAACATGCAAAACAAACAGTAAACCAAGCTAAATCAAGAAAACATAAATAACTAACACAACAAGAGTATCATACAATTTCAAAAGAGGTCTCAAAAATGCTTAGACATGATAAAAGAATATTTTATAATAAACTAGCTGAACAAGCAGAAGAAGCAGCAGGAAAAGGAGACCTAAAAGAGTTATATAAAATTACTAAACTCTTGAGTGGCAAGAACGCTAACTACAATGTGCCAGTCCGAGACAAACAAGTTTAACTCCTCTCTTCCATAGATGACAAGCTCAGAAAATGGAAAGAATACTTCCAGGAAGTGCTAAACAGACCAACCCCTCTAAATCCACCGATCTGACCACAGGAAAAACACTGGACATGGAAGAAATATCCAAAGAAGAAATAGAGAAGGCCATCAATCAAATGAAGACAGGCAAAGCAGCAGACATAGACGGTACCACCTGAGGTTTTAAAAGAAGGAGGAGCTGAAATTGTTAACCAACTCCACAATATCTTTAATAAAATTTGGTCACCCGAAACCCCTCCTGCAGAATGGAAAAAAAGGCCTACAGATTAAAATTCCAAAGAATGGGGATCTGTCAAAATGTGATAAATGGCGAGGAATTACCCTACTCTCAGTAACAAGCAAGGTCTTCAGCAGAACAATACTCAACAGAATGAAAGAAGCCTGCGATGATCTCCTAAGAGAAGAACAGGCTGGGTTCAGAAGAGGAAGTTCATGCATTGACCAGATAGCAACACTCCGGATCATTATAGAACAATCTATTGAATGGCAATCTCCAATCTATGCTACATTTGTGGACTTTGAAAAGGCTTTTGATAGCATTAATAGAGAGACAATATGGTCAATCATGAAGCACTATGGAATACCTAATAAAATAATAACCATCATCAAAAGTCTCTATGAAAACTTTACCTGCCAAACAGTACCTAATGGTAAGATGTCAGATGAATTCCATGTTACAACTGGAGTCAAGCAAGGATGTCTCCTTTCACCACTTCTGTTCCTTCTAGTACTAGACTGGGTCACAAAAGAAGCTTATGCTAACTCAGGAAAAGGAATACAATGGACCCTAATGCAAAAACTAGAAGACTTAGAGTTAGCGGATGACCTGGCCATTCTGTCCCACAGATTACAAGATATGCAAGAGAAGATCACAGCTTTGAGTGAGACTGGAAAAAGAGCAGGGCTCAGTATAAACCATCAAAAAACAAAATTTGAAAACAAACCACCAACAAGATGGCGACAGACAAGTAGAAAACCAAAGCTTAGACCAAGTGAATCACTTTGTATACCTTTGGAAGTGTGGTCAGTGCATCAGGAGGAGCAGACGAGGACATCGAACATTGAATAAATTTGGCGCGACAAGCCTTTGCCAACTTGAAACAAGTCTGGAGATCTACATACATTTCTGTCAAAACTAAAGTAAGCATCTTTAACACAAACATTAAAACGGTCCTACTTTATGGGTCCAAAACATGGCAAACAACAGAGATAACTAAAAATAGACTCCAGACCTTTGTTAACAGATGCCTAAGAAATATACTCAAAATAAAATGGTTCGACAAGGTAGAAAACTCCAAGCTGTGGGAGAGGTGTGGACAAAGAACAGTAGAACAACAAATCACGGAAAGAAAGTGGAGATGGATTGGACACACCCTCAGGAAAGATAACAACAACAGAGCTAGACAGGCCTTAGAGTGGAATCCCCAGGGTAAACAGCATAGAGGAAGACCCAAGCGAACATGGAGACGAAGCATATTGGATGAAACCAAAAGAACTGGAAAGAGCTGGGAAGAATTGAAGAGACTAGCAAGAGACCGTGAAGAGTGGCGTGCTTTGACAGAGGCCCTATGTTCCACAAGGAACCCAAAGGACAGATGATGATGATATATATATAAATACAGCATGTTTATTTATGTTCAATATGTTTGTCAATATGAAGTCCTTTTTTGTAAAAATGTCAGATTTTTATGTCTCTATTTGTTGTGATTGATTGATTGTGGTGCATTTGAAAATGTATTTCAGTATAAAGTTTGATAAATTCACACTAGATTGAGTGTTCATAAAATAATATTTTCCCTACTTTATGTACATTTGTTATGTATCGTAGGTCACATTTTCTTAGGATTTTAATCCATTGAAGTCAGCCATTCTGCTCAGCAGTAAATTAATAAATGACTGGTTTGTTAGTAGCATTCAAAACTTTTCTGGTTAGTAGATAAACATTTTACCTACCGTAAATACTTGCATATAAGTCACACTGGTGGATAAATCGCACCCCTAGTTAAAGATTATTTTTCTTATATTTCAATCAAAAGTAGGGGTGCAACTTATACAGTGGACATAGTTTTGAAAAAGTTGCATTAAGTTGCAAATATCACCTGTATCCAGGGCAGTGGAGTTGGAGGAAATTTGGTGTACCTGGAGTCGGCAAACATTGCCCCGACTCCTACTAAATTTAGATTGGAGTTTTAAAAAAAAGCAAGTTTAACTGTCCCAATTCTCAAAAAGTTATTATTAATGACTTCTCTACTGTAAGAATAAAGACCAATGTATGCAGTGCATCACATAAACGCAATACGAACACGTTAACTTCTGCCCCCAGCAAACAATGGAGCATGAGCCAAAGTTGGCACTTTTTATGGGATTAATTAAAAAAATGAAAAGGTCTATAGTCTATAGTTGCCTCTTCGGTAATCATCCTCCTAATCCGATCCTACCTTACTCTTACTGTCGATGTCAGTAAATGTTTGTTGACTTAGGATAAGTGCAATGGCCTTAGGCCTTAGGCAACTTAAGTTTAGTTTAGTTAGCTGAATTCTAATACTAATATTCTAATGACTAATGAATTCTAATGATAGTTGGAAAGGCCTGCAAGTTTAAGTCTAATTTAATACTAATTACTATAAAGTAAAGTAAAAAAAAGTATGTAAGTAGGCCTACCCCAGTAAGCAGTAAGTAGTCAGTAGTAGTACCAGTAGTCTGTAGTCAGTAGGCTACCGCCTACGCCTACAGACTACACTACACTAAAACTACAGGCCTACTACAGTCTACATCTATCATCTAGTCAATCTAGTCTCTAGAATCTAGATCTAGACTAGGACTATACTTATACTATATTTATATCTGACTAGTCTATACTATTACTATACTAGCCTATATCATAGTATATCTATACTCTATACTATAATCACTATGTGACTTATATCATAATAATCTATATTGACTAAGCCCTATCCCCTATACTTATAATATAACTATAGACTATAGTCACTATAGTTTAGACTACTGGTCACTACTAACTACTATTACTTACTATACTATTTACTATATAATATAGTATATTACTATACTTAGACTATACTGTATACTGTATTAACTGTATACTATATACTATATATATAGCCTACTATATGATACTATATCAGTATATCATCTACTCATGCAGAACTAACAAAAAAGTCCATTGTCATTGTCTTCAACATTTCTTTGACATAATTGGATAGACAAAAAATCATACCTCATCATAGAATTCTGAAAATGCTGCTTCGACGTGCACTTTTACGTCAGTTGGTGGCCCAATCGAAGAACCGCTACTTTCACCTCCTTGACAGTTATTGTTTAGGGACGCCATGTCTGTCGCCATATTGTTCTATATAAAATATTGGGCGTTCAACTTTCAACAATATTAATGTAATGCTATTGGCACGTAAAATAAATAGCAAGCTGTCCAATTTAGCATATTATTGGTTTATCTAATTATTAGTAATTATCTTATTAGTAATTTTCAAATTTAATGCTAGTGACGTCTAAGCTCTGGGACTGAGACAAAAATATTAAATATCGTGTTCAAATATATAAAAAATAAAAATATATCTGCTTTGGGCTAAATTTAATATTTAGATCTATTGATTGCTAGTCTTATCTTATACATTACAGACGCTCCTTCTATAAAGAAGATTATTGCGTCCTACGCTCATCCGTGGTCCGAGTCTAGTCTTGCATTTTTATTAATGATATTTAGAAATAACTTTTTTAATTAATTTGATAATGATGGTGGCAAGAATAAAAATACTCTATTTATAACTAAGTTCCCATAGTCTTATACATATCTAGTGCTCAATTATAAATACTTTATTGTTCTTAATGTTTTGGTTATTAAAATTTTAAAACATATTTATATTTTTGCATTTTTGGAAACTTAGTTATAAATAGAGTATTTTTATTCTTGCCACCATCATTATCAAATTAATTAAAAAAGTTTTTTCTAAATAATCATTGACCAATGCAATTAAAAGCTATATGTGTCAATTCGACCCACTAGTAGATATAAGAAGTATTTAAAAAAAAAAAAAACAAGGTGTATGAGTTACATTGTGGCCGAATACAGTTAAAACACGAAGAAGGGATGGCGCTAGTGAAGTGGATAAGTGGATTATGTAATACTGGCCGTCCGATTGCTGGTCTGGGCAGCCACGCGTGAACTTCAACTTCAACTAATAAATGTCGGCACACGGGTTTGCAATTGTGCCATATATATCACTATTGGTGGCCAGCCACTAGAAGTAGTTGACGAGTTCTGCTACCTTGGGGCCAAAATCTCAAGCGATGTGCTTCTAGATGGGGAGACCAACAGTAGAATAGCTAAAGCCATGGGCACTATGGCAAGATAAAAAAAAACGAGTCTGGATGAACCCACTGCTTACACGTGTTCCACTAAGTCACTAGTTTATCGAACCTGCGTTCTGAGTATCATAGGCCTACCCTGCTGTTCAGCAGTGAGACATGGAGCACATGATCTGGCAGGAGAGAAAACTGAACACCTTTCACCTCAGGTGTCTCAGACGCATTCAGACATATAAGATGGCAGGACATGGTTTCAAATGCAGAGGTCCTACGAAGAGCAGGGTGTCAAGACATCCGCATTAGGCCTACTCTCAGCAACAGACGTCTCAGCTGGCTAGGTCATGTACACCGAATGCCACAGGGTAGACTCCAGGAGGACATATAGATCTAATCCTTTACGGAACGTTAGCTTCGGGACAGAGACCTGCTGGACGTCCAAAACTGAGATTTTGCGGATGTCTGTAAACGTGACATGAAGCACCTCCAAACAGTGCCTTTACAAGCTTATGTGGCGCCCCAGGGCAAACGTTTCAGCACCGCCCCCTTGCATACTGTAACTGCTTGTTTAGTGCTATATTTAGACTAGGCTACAATTGCCGCCCCCTGGAAGTGCCGCCCCAGGGCATATGCCCCCTCTGCCCGCCTCTATGTGAGGGCACTGCCTCGAAATTGACCCAAATAGTTGGGGGGTCATGGCGCAGGATAGGCCCACCTGGAGGGCAGAAATAAAAAAAAAGTTCCCGGCTTGCAGGAGAGGAGCGCGCAAGGGAAAAGAAGGTGGAGAAAAATGTGATATTCTCCGCTGCATTCATCTGCAGTCAGTGTGACCGTGTCAGTACTTCCAGGATTGGCCTCTTTAGCCACATGAGGGCCTGCAAGGGAAATGGATCGTCTTTCGAGACGTAAAACGCCGACGACCAGGGCCCTCGAGAGAAAAAAAAAGATGCCGGTACGAGATCTTTTCTGGCCCCCCCCCCCCCTCAAACATCTTTTTTTTCTCTAACACTAGTCATATCTAGATGATTTATTTGTATTACATATGTTTGAAAAATCAGGAATCTTTTCAATAGGTCTGTGGACCATTTTGTGAAACTGTCATTAGTGTTACCATTTACCATTAGAGTGTAATCATTTCATTCACAGCCTTACAGGTCTATTACAAAAAAGTTCATAGTTCTTAGTTTAAATTATTGTAGATCTAATTGTTCCTCAGCTTCAGTATTAATCAGATTTGATCTTGCAAAAAATATTTAAAAAATGTGTAAAATGGGAATAGTAGCCTATCTCTCGCTGATGATTGAGGAGTAGTTTGGTTGAAAAGAACTAAAGAAGTATTGGAGGTTGTAGTTGGACAATTAAATTGTCAATTAACTTGTCATAATTCATTTTAATATGGATTAATTTGAATGTGAAAATTGAGAGAGTAAATGGAAAATATGAGACACATGTTAAGGTAAGCTACTACCGTTGTCACGGCTACTTGATTTAATAATTTGGGACATGTCTATGACAGTTGAAACTCTGTAATAAATAAATAGCAATATATCAAGTCAATTAAAAATACTTCAAGTTCAATGCGTTTTAAATTGTATTTACATAAAGTATAAACGATTAACAACTTCACAACTTTTCAATACGGTACTATGACAAAAAAGTACATAAATATACATCTTAATCGCATTTTATGCATGCCTGTCGAAACATTAATTATTTACAAATGTACCCAAATCATTATTAATCTTTTAAATGCCTACTGTTTCGTGAAAAGAAATACTTCAATAGGCCTACATAAATGATAAAACTAAAGCAAGCGGTCCATGTATATTATAGTCTATGGTAAAACTACGAATTACAGTGTCAATGTTTTTTTTGTCTTGCAATGCCAGACTCAATACTGAGCCGAGCCAAGTTGTTCAGGCGATCCTGACTTATGGTGGACCTAGGGTAATTTAGGATGAGCTTACGTTTACTGAATCTCCTCTCTGCTAATGCTACTGTGGCTGGTGCTGTAGTAAGGGACATCCTGGAACTGACACTTATGTTAGGAAAAATATTTTCTAATTTGGAATTTGCCAAATCATTTAACAGTTCCAATGCACCCAACTGTTCTTTACCAAAATTTGCATTGTGAACTACGGTTAGGTGAATTATTTCCTGAAGAAAGTCTTCACAACTTATGTCATTATAATACTTTTCTGCTAACTTAGCAGCTTTATACTTCAAGTCTTCTTCTGACATCTGTTGGTAGTTCCAAAGAAAGCTGAATGTGCCAGAAATATATTTGGCTGAACTGTAAGAGCTCCAATAAATAACACTATCAATAAAGCATACAATATTTGTTTTCGAAAGTGGGCTTTCTCGGGGCATTCTTCTGTTTCATTCATCTCATTCACATTTTCATCAGGTGTATCCTCATCTTTTTCTGGCAGTTGTATTACTGTTCCTAAACAATTGTACTTCTATGTGCAGCTTGGCTGCAATAAGCTTAGCTTATTCCACATTGCTTTCCAACTGTTTCGCAAAGCCCCTAGTTGTGCATATTATAAGCTTTCTATGTTTGCAACTTCCAAATCTATAGTCGCATCACAAGCTTGAATGACTTTGTTGCAGAGGTCAATAGGTACTAGTATACTGAATACTGTGCTACACGACTGACATTATGATGCAATTGTACTGTTCCACACGACTGACAATATGATGCAAGTGTACTGTGCCACATGACTGACATTATGATGCAAGTGTACTGTGCCACACGACTGACATTATGATGCAAGTGTACTGTGCCACACGACTGACATTATGATGCAAGTGTACTGTGCCACACGACTGACATTATGATGCAAGTGTACTGTGCCACACGACTGACATTATGATGCAAGTGTACTGTGCCACACGACTGACATTATGATGCAAGGGTACTGTGCCACACGACTGACATTATGATGCAAGTGTACTGTGCCACACGACTGACATTATGATGCAAGTGTACTGTGCCACACGACTGACATTATGATGCAAGTGTACTGTGCCACACGACTGACATTATTATGCAAGTATACTGTGCCACATGACTGACATTATGATGCAAGTATAATGTGCCACATGACTGACAATATGATGCAAGTATAATGTGCCACATGACTGACATTATGATGCAAGTATAATGTGCCACATGACTGACATTATGATGCAAGTATAATTTGCCACATGACTGACATTATGATGCAAGTATACTGTGCCACATGACTGACATTATGATGCAAGTATACTGTGCCACATGACTGACATTATGATGCAAGTATACTGTGCCACATAACTGACATTATGATGCAAGTATAATGTGCCACACGACTGACATTATTATGCAAGTATAATGTGCCACACGACTGACATTATGATGCAAGTATACTGTGCCACATGACTGACATTAAGATGCAAGTATACTGTGCCACACGACTGACATTATGATGCAAGTATAATTTGCCACATGACTGACATTATGATGCAAGTATAATGTGCCACACGACTGACATTATGATGCAAGTATACTGTGCCACATGACTGACATTAAGATGCAAGTATACTGTGCCACACGACTGACATTATGATGCAATTATAATTTGCCACATGACTGACATTATGATGCAAGTATAATGTGCCACATGACTGACATTATGATGCAAGTATACTGTGTCACATGACTGACATTATGATGCAAGTATAATTTGCCACATGACTGACATTATGATGCAAGTATAATGTGCCACATGACTGACAATATGATGCAAGTATAATGTGCCACATGACTGACATTTTGATGCAGTATAATGTGCCACATGACTGACATTATGATGCAAGTGAAAGAACCGACATAACGAATAGATTTCATGTTTTTCGTTTCATGTTTTCGGAGTAAGATTCAGATTTAACAGGTCTTACAAAGCCAACTCAACCCCTGGTAGATGAGCTACAACTGGTTTTACACTTTCAATGCGATCTGACCATATGGTGCTAGAAATGTCATGAAGCTGTGACATTATTTTCCACCTCTTGAGGCTGGAACTGAATAATGTGTATTTACATTTGTCTAAAATTATGATACCTTCAACCTCCCTCTCTTGGCTACCGCACAGGAGATCATTAAAGTGCAAAAGGATCGACTAACTGCCGTACGAGTATGCAGCGATATAGAGTTAGAGTAGATGTAGCTAGGCCTTCGCTACTAAGCTAACAGGGATAACTGTAAGCCTGTAAGGCTCATAGGTCTATATCTGTAAGTGTCTCTACAGAAAAATAATAAAAAAGAGATCCTAAATGCTATCGAAAATAATTAGGCCCTATATTACAACTAAAGGCTTCATTGCATATTTAACAAAATGTTCAAATAAACATTCAAAGAATATCAAAATTAAGGGCTTCCAAACGCCACGTGAGATTGTAGGAGGTTTTAGGGCATCTCCTCTTAGCTTAATAGCAACAATTAAAAAATACTTGCGTTATTGCCAATTTAATTTTTAATTTTAATTTTCATGGGCTTCATGGGCCCCCTAAACTCTCATGGGCCCCGGTACGGCGTACCGGCTGTACCCCCCCCCCTGTCATGGGGCCTGCCGACGACAATTAGCCTACATTTGTAATTAATAGGTTATAATTAAGGAGCAATCATATCCGCAGATGAACGCTGTTACTGTTAGTCACAAATTCGAGCAAGGATTGGGACTGCGATGGCGGCAATGGCTCGCCTAAACAGAATCTGGACCAGTCAAAGCATTGGTCTCCCAACAAAGCTCTGACTTTACAGAGCCCTTGTCAGAACTATTGTTCTGTATGGATGTGAGACATGGACGCTTCTATTAGCAACTGAAAATAAGTTGCAGGCTTTCGAAAAAAAAATGCATGAGAAAAATACTTCGAATCTCCTTCTTATAGAACACAGGACTAATGCGTATGTTTGGGACAGAATATCCTCAGGCCCTCAAGAAAACATGGCAACAATCAAACTGCGCAAACTGACATGGTTCGGTCATGTATTTTTTTGCGGCACAATGGCCTGCCAAAAACAATCCTCCAGGGCACGGTGGAAGGTGGGCGTAGGAGAGGCCGTAGGCGGAGATGCTGGTTAGACAATGTAATTAGGTATTGGACAGGGTTGCAGTTGAGTCAACTATAGACGACCGCTCGACAGAATAGGCAAAATTGGAGAAAGCTGACTGCCGAAGTTTCCATTCGCTCCCACCAACGGTCATAGGATTGATGATGATGATAATTAAGAGACTATTCACTTATATTTGTTAAGATATCTATGCTAGCACTGTATGGAGCTGTTCCATTTGAGATATACGGTATACGCAGCATTTGAAATAATATTAGGATATTCGTATCTGATTAGTAATCTTGGGTAAAAAAAATGTAAAGTTACATTACAAATACATTGTTTATTCGAAAAAATGAAGGATCCCAAATCACGTGACGTGCATTTTTTTTCTCTTTCCACAAACAAGGCAGCCATCTTGTGTTGGTGAACTAATTACCACCCCTTCCTGCAGTCCGCAAGGTGTCAGGCGGTGGATAGTCAACTGCCTCAGTTTTTTGGAGGCTCCAAATAAAACATAATTTGTGACAAGGTTATTTATTCTCTTGATTTCATAATGGCGGGCCAAAGCATTATGGATCGTGTCGTCGCCGCGAGACATAGTATCGCTGGTCAGGGTCTTGCTAAGTCTGTTTGTAAGGCAACAACAGAGGAAATTATCGGGCCGAAGAAAAAACATCTTGACTGTGAGTATTTTCACAAGTAGACACGCCCCCTCTTTCAATCATGTCATAGGCCAATACGCATTCGTAATATATTATGACCTTTATTTTTTAAAGGTATATATGGAATTCAATAGTGAATAGTTCCGATAAAAAACAACAACAGGCATTTGACTTGACCTAGTCCTAGTCCTAGGCTACTACTAACTACTAGGCTAGGAAGCAGGATAGTCCTACTAATGAATTACTAAACTAAATTTTATTAAACAAACTAATGAGACTAATGACACAATAGTAATACAATAGCCTATCAATAGCCTACTTATCAATACAAACAATAGGCTAATCAATTATAAGCCTAATAAATTAAAATATATAGATTTATAGGCCTAGATTATTATTATAGGGCCTAACAAAAAAATTAAATGTAAACCCTTCTCGCACAGACCTACTTTCTTGCTAGGTTGCATAGTATGCATACCTTCATTACCAGCAATAAAATTTTTACTAATTACCCCCCACGGCCCTTTATTTTAGAATGGCTGAAACATCGATAGTTAGGGTTCCAAAATTAAATTTTTACTTTTTTATTTGTAAAAAGTGATAATAACATGTCAAAATGTAGAGAGTAAATTGTTTGAAACATTTATTAACTTTTCTTATATTTAGAATAAAATAATTCTTAAAAATAATTGTATTCATTTGTAATATTAATTTAATTCATAAGAAAAAGTTTTGTCAACACCTAAAGCCATAATAGATGGGGGTAAATAGCTATCGGACATTAGATTAGACATTAGACCTGCACATTCAATTTCAACACAAAAACTAAATAATTGGTCAATTTTCATAATTTAAAAAGCAAAAAAAATTCTACTATTCAGCTATCAAAAAATAATTTTTTTCCGAGACTATGGTGACAGGTCAGATCCTGTTTTTTTGTTCTTTAAATAGACACCCTTCATTGAGCGAAATATACCAGCCTGGGCCACAGTGAAATACGTCGGATGTTGAAAAAATTCACGCTCGGGACGGAGGGAAAAAATAAATCGATGGGAAATATACACACCCTGGGGTTGTAAGGGTTAAACTTCATACAAATAAATTCGCTGTTTGTAATGTAATTGCTGCATTTAATAAAACTACATTTCTTTTTTGGATCCATAAAGAAATCTTATATCTTATCTTATAACTTAAAACTTAAACTTAATTTATGACAAAATTATATATACCGTATATACTCGCGTATAAGTCGCACTTTTTCTAACGAAAATTTTGACAAAAAGTAGGAGTGCTACTTATACACCTGACACTGTTTTTAAAAAGTTTGAAAAACATCACTACTCTGTCATTATGCTGCAAATATCACAAGTATCTGTGGTTGTTATGATGTAGAATTACTAGGCTAGTGCTTAGGCCTACATTTTACATTTTAAAAACTTTCGTAGATGCATTATATTTAAAATGAAATTGAAATTGACAAATATTTTAGGTTTTTCAAACTGCCATACCCTTTGCTTTTGAACCGATATTGTGTTGCCGAAACTGAAACGTAGCATATTTATAAGTTAAAGGCGGCATTTGTTTGTAGGCCTATTGAACGCAAATTACATTATATGGAAAGAATTGTAAATGTTGTAAAAAGCCTCTCTAGGTCTATAATATAGATATAAGCTTGTACACTAGTAACTAGTAGCTTAAGATTATGATTCGTTTTATTTCTTATGGCCTAGGCATATAGCCTACTAAGGCAGTGTTTAGCATTTCGAGAAAACCTCGCGCGCCTTGTTGCATGTCCTAGCTAAGTTTCCAAAACCATGATAGGCCGATCGACACATTTCAAGACATTTCGGAAACATTCTGCACTCAAACTTTTTATTTCAAATCTATATAAAAATAATGAGTGAAATGTCAATAGAGTGTGTAATTTTTCCCTAGTTCCATGTATGAGTTGAAAAAAGACAGCTCGGTGGTGAAGCCAGCACACCCTCCGCTAGCCAGCCCTCTCCCCGTAAGTTTAAAGGCAGCATTTTTTGGTAGCCTTAATTATTGAACTCAAATTACAGTATGGAATGAATCATAAATGTGTGAAGGCCTGTCGAGGCCTATAATGTAGGCAGGCCTATATAAGCTTGTAGACTAGTAGCTTAAGATGCGTTTTATTTAGGACCCAAGGCCTAGGCTTATATAGGCTATAGCCTACTAATAAGGCAGTGTTTAGCATTCCGATAAAACCGCGCCATGTCTAAACAATGTTTCCAAAACTCCGATCGGCCGATCGACGCGTGAAATGTAAATAGTAATTTTGTTTGTCATTAGTTGCATGTAAATGTAAGATTTGAAATAAAAAAGCTTATTGTGGGTCACGCAGTCGTGCTTGAAATCATTACCAACAATGTTAATGGTAATTAGGGCACATGTATACAGTGCCCTCACATAGGGAGGGCAGAGGGGGCATATGCCCGGGGCGATACTTCCAGTGGGGGGGGGGGGGCGGCAAATGTAGACTAAATATAGCAAATATAGTGCAAAACAAGCAGTTACAGTATGCAAGGGGGCGGCGCTGAAACTTATGCCCTGGGGCGCTACATATGGTTGTAAAGACTCTTCATGTATAGCGCAACTATCAATACCGGCTCCACTCAGTCTAGGGCATAGGTTCTCAACGGGGGCGATATCGTCCCCCGGGGGGCGGTGAGAAGCTTTAGGGGGGCGCTGACATTCCCGGGGGCGATTGGGAGGCGGTGAAGGGCAAGTGGGCGGTACAAACGTACCTGATATATTTTAACACCTCAGCTATTTGAATCGATTAGTTTTGATTGAAATGTGATGTAAACGCAAGTACTGCTAAATATCTGATATCCCCCGACAGTATGCTTACATATTATTATATTAATAAGAAAAGGGAATCGCAGTTTCTTTTCGATGAAGGAGGGGGTCAGTATTTGGCACATATTTTGTGCAGCCGGCTGGTCCTGTGGTTGTTTCACCGGACTGTCAACCCTGCTGACTGATCACTGTCGCCCTAACATCTGCTAATATTAATGATATTTTGATCTCAGTTTAACCGAGATGTCCTTAATGTGTTTCAACCCGACGTGTGAAGAATCAAAATATTTTTAAACGGTATGGATAAGTAGTAATCATACTAACTGGGTAGTTTTTGTAATGCTTGAAAATATGCATATAAATTCTTTAGTCATATAATATTTATATAATTTTCAAATACTTTTACAGTTTGATCATTTCAAAGTTATAAATTGTAAGCCATTTAATTTTAATAAAAAAAATAAATGAAATATTAGCTCAAATAAAACGTTTTTTTTATCTCCCTTAAATAAAAAAATGTTTCCACATTTGATTCAATAGTGATGCCGAACAAGTTCTGTTTTGTAATATAACAAATATTACTGATTATTAGACCAAAGGCTTTTGCGACCAAAATTGAAACAAAAATAGACAAATTGCTAGCAACACACCAGGCAATTGATTCACAATAATATTGATTTATTTAAATCTTTTGTTTAGGCAATTTTTTGATCTAATTATTCTTACAATATGTAATTCGTACAGTTTTTTTAAAGATAATTAATCACACAAAAAGTCTAGACCGCCTAAAAAAATCGCGGAAACTATAATCCAGATGGGCGGAAAGGGGGAGGGGCACTAAAAGAAAGTTGGCGGGGGGGGGGGGGGGAGGCGGTGAGCGGAAACAAATTGTAAAAGGGGGCGGTGAGCCGAAAAAGGTTGAGAACCTATGGTCTAGGGGAAGTTCAGTCTAATGAATGACGCACTTCAAAGACTTTTAGTGTGTGTCGACTCACTATAGTATGATAAAAAGGATAAAAACTTGAGTAGGGACGGGGTACTTAGATGAAGAAACAGATACCTTACTTCTCATATCACTAATGTCTGTAGGCCTATTGATCAGTTGTTTAAAATAAATGAAGCCCTGCCTTTTCTAAATTAGGATGAATATTTAGTAACTTTTATGTTTAAAAGGTAGATCTATGCATTTTTGAGAAGTTTTATAAGACAGTCTAACCCCTGGAAGTCGGGGTGCGACTTATGCACCGGTCAATGACAACATATTAAAAAAAAATCTTAAACTAGGGGTGCGACTTATCCACAGGTGCGACTTATACGCGAGTGTATATACGGTAGTTGTTACTGTTACTAGACATAATTATAGTTAATAGCCTACCAATGCTAAGTATTAGGTGGGCCTATGTGACATAAACATTTATCAATAAATGAACACAAAACTTTTCTATCAGTAGGATTCATTATTTAGAAAGTCCAATGGTAGGCCTCTATGTCCATGACTAAAGACTATTTATTAAAATCAGTTTGTTGCGATGTGACAATTAACATGTATTAGGTTTTGTGTTCAAGCTGAGTACATGAGCCAGTCTGATAATAATATACTAATATGATATACTATGATTTTAATATGGTTTCATAATAGAATATTTTAAAAGATAACAATGAAATTGATGCTGTATTAACATTCAATCAAAGCTCACCATACAAATTTACTAAAAAAAACTTTTTTTTGACATCTCTGGTCCCTTACATCTCTGGTCCCTTTCATCTCTGCTCCCTTACATCTCTGATCCCTTACATCTCTGGTCCCTTTCATCTCTGCTCCCTTACATCTCTGGTCCCTTACATCTCTGGTCCCTTTCATCTCTGCTCCCTTACATCTCTGGTCCCTTACATCTCTGGTCCCTTACATCTCTGGTCCCTTACATCTCTGGTCCCTTACATCTCTGGTCCCTTACATCTCTGGTCCCTTACATCTCTGGTCCCTTACATCTCTGGTCCCTTACATCTCTGGTCCCTTTCATCTCTGGTCCCTTACATCTCTGCTCCCTTACATCTCTGGTCCCTTACATCTCTGGTCCCTTACATCTCTGGTCCCTTACATCTCTGGTCCCTTACATCTCTGGTCCCTTACATCTCTGGTCCCTTACATCTCTGGTCCCTTACATCTCTGGTCCCTTACATCTCTGGTCCCTTACATCTCTGGTCCCTTACATCTCTGGTCCCTTACATCTCTGGTCCCTTACATCTCTGGTCCCTTACATCTCTGGTCCCTTACATCTCTGGTCCCTTACATCTCTGGTCCCTTACATCTCTGCTCCCTTACATCTCTGGTCCCTTACATCTCTGGTCCCTTACATCTCTGCTCCCTTACATCTCTGCTCCCTTACATCTCTGCTCCCTTACATCTCTGCTCCCTTACATCTCTGCTCCCTTACATCTCTGCTCCCTTACATCTCTGCTCCCTTACATCTCTGCTCCCTTACATCTCTGGTCCCTTACATCTCTGGTCCCTTACATCTCTGGTCCCTTACATCTCTGCTCCCTTACATCTCTGCTCCCTTACATCTCTGCTCCCTTACATCTCTGGTCCCTTACATCTCTGGTCCCTTACATCTCTGCTCCCTTACATCTCTGCTCCCTTACATCTCTGCTCCCTTACATCTCTGCTCCCTTACATCTCTGGTCCCTTACATCTCTGGTCCCTTACATCTCTGGTCCCTTACATCTCTGGTCCCTTACATCTCTGCTCCCTTACATCTCTGCTCCCTTACATCTCTGCTCCCTTACATCTCTGCTCCCTTACATCTCTGGTCCCTTACATCTCTGGTCCCTTACATCTCTGCTCCCTTACATCTCTGGTCCCTTACATCTCTGCTCCCTTACATCTCTGCTCCCTTACATCTCTGGTCCCTTACATCTCTGGTCCCTTACATCTCTGCTCCCTTTCATCTCTGCTCCCTTACATCTCTGGTCCCTTACATTTCTGCTCCCTTACATCTTTGCTCCGTTACATCAGTGGATTCAAGACTTTCTGAGAGGTCTAGTACAAAATAATTAAGGCAGGTTTCACAAAACTGCCACCAAGAAAATGCCAACTTAGAAAGCTAGGCTGTGGAGTCGGTAGATAAATGTTTTGACTCCGACTCTGACTCCCGATTCCAACTCCTCTGTATTACTATGCAAATGTATTGCCATATAGTGAGGCACACAAAAAAGCATGCTTCTTCACGGTCACTTAATGTGTTCGCTTTGCAGTTACGTGAGGCACTGCATGCATTGGTCTTTATTCTTACAGTAGAGAAGTCACTAATTATAACTTTTTGTGAATTAAGACATTTAAAATTCCAAACTAAATTTAATAGGAGTCGGAGTCGGTGCATTGTGTGACCCGACTCCAACTCCGACTCCACAGCCCTGTTAGAAAGTGACTTGCATTTTTTATTTAATACTCTAGATACAGTGTAGCTAATAATACTCTAGATACAGTGTAGCTACTATTGTTCAATACTCTAGATACATTGTAGCTACTATTGTTTAATACTCTAGATACATTGTAGCTACTATTGTTCAATACTCTAGATACAGTGTAGCTAATAATACTCTAGATACAGTGTAGCTACTATTGTTTAATACTCTAGATACATTATAGCTAATAATACTCTAGATACATTGTAGCTACTATTGTTCAATACTCTAGATACAGTGTAGCTAATAATACTCTAGATGCAGTGTAGCTACTATTGTTTAATACTCTAGATACAGTGTAGGGATGTTAAAACCGGTTTGTTTTCAAAACCGGTTTTTGGTTCTATAAAACCGGTTTAAAACCGGATTTTGATTCCCCCCCCCCCCCCCCCCCCCCCCGCAATGTCACAAGTCACAGGCCGGAAAAGACAAATGTGCGTAGTTTTGTAGGTGTATTTGAAAAATAGTTCAAACTTAATACGTGTTTGCAGAGCATTCAAGAGGTTGATTTTTGTGAATACATTATGATTTTGTACACTTTACCATAACATTCTTTAGAACTAAAAAAAAGGGCTATTTGATTAAAACCGATCATAGCTTTCAATAGTGATAATTTGTGCACTGTGCTTTTAGACTGACTTGTAAAATAATGTATTGAATAGGATCACGTAGCATCAATCTAAAGTAAAAAGAATGTGTATTTAATGCTGCCGTTAATAATAAAGCACAGACGCGGTATCTAGCCGAATTGTTCAGGGTCACAGGACAAAAGTAGTTTGCGTACATCAAAGAGTCGTCGTCGGCATCCGTCCGTCTCGAGAGATGATGGTGTAGCTTCATGGGTGAGGTATCCAACTGCACCGCTGAGAATGGCTTTGTGAGAGGGGCAATCCCTGCCGCATTGGAGGCACATCAAACAGTAGCGCACATCTAAACGATGAGCCAACATTTGGTTTGATGTTGTTTTTATCGCAAGCCATAGTTGGTATTTGGAGAAACAAAAAAAGAAACACAATATCTAAGACTAATTTTAATAAGGTTAGCAAGGCATTTCAAGAATTGTTTTGCGTGAATCCAACATTTTTTTAAAAATAATTCTATCAGAACCAATAAAAAAAATTAAGAGTGTGCTACTTGAATTAATGATTACCTTCCAACCAAGAAACCGAAATCCGGTTTTAAAAATCAAAACCAGTTTTCAGATTCAAAACCGGAATCCGGTATTCCGGTTTTCGTTTAACATCCCTAATACAGTGTAGCTACTTTAATACTCTAGATACATTGTAGCTACTATTGTTTAATACTCTAGATACATTGTAGCTATTATTGTTTAATACTCTAGATACATTGTAGCTACTTTAATACTCTAGATACAGTGTAGCTATTATTGTTTAATACCCTAGATACAATAGTAGCTACAATGTATCTAGATACAGTGTAGCTACTTTAATACTCTAGATACATTGTAGCTACTATTGTTTAATACTCTAGATACAGTGTAGCTACAATTTTATTGTTTAATACTCTAGATACAGTGTAGCTACTTTAATACTCTAGATACAGTGTAGTTACTATTGTTTAATACTCTAGATACATTGTAGCTACTATTGTTTAATACTCTAGATACAGTGTAGCTACTTTAATACTCTAGATACATTGTAGCTACTATTTTTTAATACTCTAGATACATTGTAGCTACTATTGTTTAATACTCTAGATACAGTGTAGCTACTTTAATACTCTAGATACATTGTAGCTACTATTGTTCAATACTCTAGATACAGTGTAGCTATTATTGTTTAATACTCTAGATACATTGTAGCTACTATTGTTTAATACTCTAGATACAGTGTAGCTACTTTAATGCTCTAGATACAGTGTAGCTATTATTGTTTAATACTCTAGATACATTGTAGCTACTTTAATACTCTAGATACATGGTAGCTATTATTGTTTAATACTCTAGATACAGTGTAGCTAATAATACTCTAGATACAGTGTAGCTATTATTGTTTAATACTCTAGATACAGTGTAGCTAATAATACTCTAGATACAGTGTAGCTACTATTGTTTAATACTCTAGATACATTGTAGCTACTATTGTTTAATACTCTAGATACATTGTAGCTACTATTGTTTAATACTCTAGATACATTGTAGCTACTTTAATACTCTAGATACATTGTAGCTACTATTGTTTAATACTCTAGATACATTGTAGCTACCGGTACTATAATACTCTAGATACATTGTAGCTATTATTGTTCAATACTCTAGATACAGTGTAGCTACTATTGTTCAATACTCTAGATACAGTGTAGCTATTAATACTCTAGATACATTGTAGCTACTATTGTTTAATACTCTAGATACAGTGTAGCTACTATTGTTCAATACTCTAGATACAGTGTAGCTACTTTAATACTCTAGATACATTGTAGCTACTATTGTTTAATACTCTAGATACATTGTAGCTACTATAATACTCTAGATACATTGTAGCTATTATTGTTCAATACTCTAGATACAGTGTAGCTACTATTGTTCAATACTCTAGATACAGTGTAGCTACTTTAATACTCTAGATACAGTGTAGCTACTATTGTTTAATACTCTAGATACATTGTAGCTACTATTGTTTAATACTCTAGATACAGTGTAGCTACTTTAATACTCTAGATACATTGTAGCTACTATTGTTTAATACTCTAGATACATTGTAGCTACTATTGTTTAATACTCTAGATACATTGTAGCTACTATTGTTTAATACTCTAGATACAGTGTAGCTACTTTAATACTCTAGATACAGTGTAGCTACTATTGTTTAATACTCTAGATACATTGTAGCTACTATTGTTTAATACTCTAGATACAGTGTAGCTACTTTAATACTCTAGATACATTGTAGCTACTATTTTTTAATACTCTAGATACATTGTAGCTACTATTGTTTAATACTCTAGATACAGTGTAGCAACTTTAATACTCTAGATACAGTGTAGCTACTATTGTTTAATACTCTAGATACAGTGTAGCTATTAATACTCTAGATACATTGTAGCTACTATTGTTTAATACTCTAGATACATTGTAGCTAATATTGTTTAATACTCTAGATACATTGTAGCTATTAATACTCTAGATACATTGTAGCTACTATTGTTTAATACTCTTGATACATTGTAGCTACTATTGTTTAATACTCTAGATACATTGTAGCTACTTTAATACTCTAGATACATTGTAGCTACTATTGTTTAATACTCTAGATACATTGTAGCTACTATTGTTTAATACTCTAGATACATTGTAGCTACTTTAATACTCTAGATACATTGTAGCTACTATTGTTTAATACTCTAGATACATTGTAGCTACCGGTACTATAATACTCTAGATACATTGTAGCTATTATTGTTCAATACTCTAGATACAGTGTAGCTATTATTGTTCAATACTCTAGATACAGTGTAGCTACTATTGTTCAATACTCTAGATACAGTGTAGCTATTAATACTCTAGATACATTGTAGCTACTATTGTTTAATACTCTAGATACAGTGTAGCTACTATTGTTCAATACTCTAGATACAGTGTAGCTACTTTAATACTCTAGATACATTGTAGCTACTATTGTTTAATACTCTAGATACATTGTAGCTACTATAATACTCTAGATACATTGTAGCTATTATTGTTCAATACTCTAGATACAGTGTAGCTACTATTGTTTAATACTCTAGATACAGTGTAGCTATTAATACTCTAGATACATTGTAGCTACTATTGTTTAATACTCTAGATACAGTGTAGCTACTATTGTTCAATACTCTAGATACAGTGTAGCTACTTTAATACTCTAGATACATTGTAGCTACTATTGTTTAATACTCTAGATACATTGTAGCTACTATAATACTCTAGATACAGTGTAGCTACTATTGTTCAATACTCTAGATACAGTGTAGCTATTATTACTCTAGATACAGTGTAGCTACTATTGTTTAATACTCTAGATACAGTGTAGCTACTATTGTTCAACATTTATCAATGGTAGAGAAATGTAAAGATATAAATGATTCCATTTTCTTTTTTTCTGCTGCTAAACAGACTTGTTACAGTGTACCAATGAACCAAATGTGTCAATCCCACAAATGGCAGATTTATTGATTGAAAGAACACAACATCAAAGCTGGGTGGTTGTCTTTAAGTCTCTTGTATCCATACACAATTTAATGAACTACGGCAATGAGGTCAGTATATCTTTGTGTTGTTGCATTTAGTTGAGTATTTAGTTGCATTAGTTCTGTGGGTATTTTGTTGCATTAGTTCTGTGGGTATTTTGATGCATTAGATAAAGTTCTGTGAGTATTTTGTTGCATTAGTTCTGTGAGTATTTAGTTGCATTAGTTCAGGGCTGCCTACTGTTACGCTTTTGGCCGTAACATTACGATTTTAGTACCCAAAATACGGTGTTACGGTAAGGTTAAAATCAGTTATGCTTTTTGTGGTCCAGTGGAAAAAAATATTTTTGCTACAAAAAAATATCCGAAAATGTCCGTAAATTGATTGTACTGTCCAATACGGTAACAAGTATTCTCGAATTTTTCAATAATTTTTTATATCGGTGAAATATGTTTCTGTTTTCTTAACGACGCTTAAACCCCCCACAGAAAATGACCCAAAAATACAGTAAACGGTCTCTACGGTCCAATGCAGTAGTTGGTATTATTAATACTATTACCGTATATTTCCAACTTTCTTTTATTGTCGGAATATATTTCCGTTTTCTTTATAAGTTGCACAGCGCTGTGATGTTTGACATCTTAAACATGAGTTTCTATAGACTTTTTTCAAGAATGTATCATCTATTTTTATCGACCAATCAAATATATCTTTCTGTAGCACATGTGTTTTTGTGGCTCGCTAAGCGGCATGCTCATAGGATAGGCATAGTTTGTTATCTCTTGGTTGGTCAGTTTGCTAACGAACAATGGCATTATTTTTGACATATTGAGGCCTACATAGCCTTCAATAGGCCTGGATCTATACATAGCCTAGCCTAATAACAAAAACACACTGATGGCCTGTCAAAAGTTTCCACATAGGGCAGGGGTCGAAAAACTTTTTGTTTGAGAGAGCCATGGACACCACATATTTTGAAAAGTTATTCTGTGAGAGCCATACATTATGATTAAAACTATTATTTCAAGTAAATGTGTGCAATTTGTGTAATTTCAACACTAAAAGTACCGGTACAATAATTATGTCTCTAAATTCTTTTTAATAACAGTGTTATGCTGTTGCTAATCAATAATGAGTATTTCTTACCATTAATGCGACTTCTGGTGCTGCAATGCAATTAATATGTGGATCAAAGTAGTGTAAAGAATTTTTTTATATAATCGAACATTTGTCTGCAAGCCAGATGCAGCCGTCAATAGAGACACATCTGGCTCGAGAGCCATAGGTTTCCGAGCCCTGATATAGGACCTAGTCTACTCGTTAGCTTAAACAGGTTTAGGCCTACGTGTTGAATATGTAAAAAAGACGCATTTAAAATTTTTAGGTTTCACTGCAGTGCGCAAACGATAAATAGGTCAATGGTCTTTAGGCCTACTATTAATTAGGTTTAGAGTTTGAAATTATTTGTTTAAAGTATAGATCTAGACTGACCCTAACCATCCGGCCTTTCACTTTGCTCGGGACGAATGGGGGTGGGGAGACAAAAGTTAATTTATGATAGGATTTTGGGAGACAAAAATAAACCGATAGCCCTATTAACATCCCTACCAGGAATATACATCAGCTTAGCCAGAGAAGGTGATATTTTTGCGTGAAGTGTGTTATGTGGAATTAAATATTTACCATGCAGGCCGAGAGTATTGTAGATGACATGTGTCAATAAAAAGACATGAATATTGATCTGGCAAAATCTATTTCAGTAAAGTTTTTATATACCTACTGCTTTGTCACCACTATCTAATACTATCTGCTTCTAAGTGCAGCGCATACGTTCACTTCTGACTTTATAGAAATGTTTCCAGAGTCATTTATAACTACATTTCATTGTAGCAAATCAAACTATCTGTTTTAAAGGAGATGTCAGCTGCGTGTAAATAGTCCCACTACCAAAGGACAAAACAGTTCCATTACTGTTTCTACAAAAGGTAGCAATGATATTGGATCATTTCAACAATTACCCGTAGCTATTAAAACTGTAGTTAAATAACCAGAGATAAGCCACTCTGTTTAAGAAAATTAGTTAATTATAAAGCTTGAGACATTTCTACAACTTCAAAAGTAACTATTGATATCACATGAAGAGAACTATTGATGAAGGACTAGTTCTTATTAAATATCTGTCTAAAGTCAAGCTTTTATTAGCCACCATTCCATTCAGCTCAGACCACTGTGAAAGGATTTTTAGCTGAATCAGACAAAGAATGACCAAAGAGTTTCTTAAGGAAACATTGGAAGTTTGTATAGCTCTCGTCTGATGGAGACAAAGTTTTCATGAAAAAATATATATATATGTGTGTGTGAGAGTCTGATTATATGTCGTTACAAAACGCTTATTCAGTGTTTGATTAAAGTGTTACGGACAAGACGGTTTTGTTACTGACAATTCAGTCTTATGTTACTGAGAAATTTTTTTGGCGGTAGGCAGCCCTGTTAGTTCTGTGGGTATTTAGTTGCATTAGTTCTGTGAGTATTTAGTTCTGTTAGTTCTGGGAGTTGTTAGTTGCATTAGTTCTGTGGGTATTTAGTTGCATTTGTTCTGTGAGTATTTAGTTGCATTAGTTCTGTGAGTATTTAGTTGCATTAGTTCTGTGAGTATTTAGTTGCATTAGTTCTGTGGGTATTTAGTTGCATTAGTTCTGTGAGTATTTAGTTGCATTAGTTCTGTGAGTATTTAGTTGCATTAGTTCTGTGAGTATTTAGTTGCATTAGTTCTGTGGGTATTTAGTTGCATTAGTTCTGTGAGTATTTAGTTGCATTAGTTCTGTGAGTATTTAGTTGCATTAGTTCTGTGACTATTTAGTTGCATTAGTTCTGTGAGTATTTAGTTGCATTAGTTTTGTGAGTATTTAGTTGCATTAGTTCTGTGAGTATTTAGTTGCATTAGTTCTGTGAGTATTTAGTTGCATTAGTTCTGTGACTATTTAGTTGCATTAGTTCTGTGAGTATTTAGTTGCATTAGTTCTGTGAGTATTTAGTTGCATTAGTTCTGTGAGTATTTAGTTGCATTAGTTCTGTGAGTATTTAGTTCTGTTAGTTCTATGAGTTGTTAGTTGCATTTGTTCTTTGAGTATTTTTAACCTTGAGCCTATGTTGAAAATATTAAGATTTTGACTTTGTGCCTATGTTAATTTTAAAACAACATGTGATGATTAGGGTTTCTCAAATTGTGTTTTCCAGAGGTTCACCCAATACTTGGCTTCAAATAATTGTTCTTTTAATCTGAGTGGATTTGTGGATAAAGGAGGTGTTCAAGGTGAGTACATCTTGTAGGTGTGTGTTTAAGGTAGTACATGTAGGTGTGTGTTCAAGGTGAGTACATGTTGTAAGTTTTGTTCAAGAAGAGTACATGTTGTAGGTGTGTGCCCAAGGTGAGTACATGTTGTAGGTGTGTGTTCAAGGTGAATACATGTTGTAAGTTTGTGTTTCAAGGTGAGTACATGTTGTAGGTGTGTGTTTCAAGGTGAGTACATGTTGTAGGTGTGTGTTTCAAGGTGAGTACATGTTGTAGGTGTGTGCCCAAGGTGAGTACATGTTGTAGGTGTGTGTTCAAGGTGAATACATGTTGTAAGTTTTTGTTTCAAGGTGAGTACATATTGTAGGTGTGTGTTTCAAGGTGAGTACATGTGGTAGGTGTGTGCCCAAGGTGAGTACATGTGGTAGGTGTGTGTTCAAGGTGAGTACATGTGGTAGGTGTGTGTTCAAGGTGAGTACATGTTGTAAGTTTGTGTTCAAGGTGAGTACATGTTGTAGGTGTGTGTTTCAAGGTGAGTACATGTTGTAGGTGTGTGTTCAAGGTGAGTACATGTGGTAGGTGTGTGCCCAAGGTGAGTACATGTGGTAGGTGTGTGTTCAAGGTGAGTACATGTTGTAAGTTTGTGTTCAAGGTGAGTACATGTTGTAAGTTTGTGTTCAAGGTGAGTACATGTTGTAAGTTTGTGTTCAAGGTGAGTACATGTTGTAGGTGATTACTGTCTCTTCCACCAAGTGAAAATATTTAACATTAATTGTTAGGGTTCCCATGCGGTCAGGAAAACTGGGCATTTGGGCAACTGAAAAATGTAAATTGACAGGGTTGTCGAGAAATTGGTTACAGTGCATATGCATTCAAAGAGCACCAAAGATGCATCTTTACAATTTTCTTTTTTAAATATACTTTAAAAAAACTTATTGTCTTAGGCCTAGATTTAAAAAAAACATTTTTGATAATATTTTCTTAAATATATTTTTTTCCTTGCCCTCTCTGCCCCATCCCTGTACTAGGTTATGACATGTCAACATATATACGCCGCTATGCAAAATACCTGAATGAAAAAGCAGTGTCTTACAGACTGATGGCGTTTGACTTCTGCAAAGTGAAAAGAGGGTAGACTTTATAATTAAAATAATTTTTTAAGCCATTTATCCCCCTGGGAGTTGCAATTTTAACTCTGTTCTTATTTGTAAACAAGGTGTATAGTTTAAAATTTCTATTATTTGTATAGATATATTTAGTTGATTATCATCATTACTGATGAAACTATTAGAAAACAATTTTATTCAATCTGCATCCAGTATAAATGAAAAATACCATTTATTAATACATTTTTTATCTAACCATAGATGTAGTTATTTTAATGGTAGAATGTAAAACAGAAGAATGGATAAATATAATTATGTTAAATATGATATTAAAAATTATTTTGAAATCGTAATTGACGTAACATGAAATATAATACAATATTTGAGTTAGCATCATTTTTGTTGATTTAATCCCAAATCAGTTCTCATTAAAATTAATTCTTTTCATAGTAACTTTTTACTCTAATTACATTTGTAGGAAACTTTAAAAAATTACATAGAATGTACAGTTTTAATAAAGTTTTAAAAAATTACATAGAATGTACAGTTTTAATAAAGTTTTAAAAAATTACATAGAATGTACAGTTTTAATAAAGTTTTAAAAAATTACATAGAATGTACAGTTTTAATAAAGTTTTAAAAAATTACATAGAATGTACAGTTTTAATAAAGTTTTAAATAATTACATAGAATGTACAGTTTTAATAAAGTTTAAAAAAATTACATAGAATGTACAGTTTTAATAAAGTTTTAAAAAATTACATAGAATGTACAGTTTTAATAAAGTTTTAAAAAATTACATAGAACGTACAGTTTTAATAAAGTTTTAAAAAATTACATAGAATGTACAGTTTTAATAAAGTTTTAAAAAATTACATAGAATGTACAGTTTTAATAAAGTTTTAAAAAAGGAGAGACAGAATAATGTTACCCTATGTAACAGATTTGATAATTCTGAATCAGAAGGGTATTTCACTTATCACGAGGAAAGTGAAATACAGTAATTTTGGTTAGTACTTGAATTAAAGAATGTATATTCATGTGTCTCTTATTCCTAAATTATTTACATAATGTTAAAATTATTTGTTGTTTTCAGGGTTGGGGAGTTTAGTACTAGTTAGTATTATTAGGATGGAAAGAGTCGCTAGTAAAAAATAAAACAAACAATATCAGCAAATTATATTGTTTATATTTCATAGTTAATACATATGGATGTTTTTTATGAAGTGAATCACATTTTGTTAGAGAAGTCAAAGTTTATTCTTAGTAAATCTATTATTGAGTATTGTGAGTATTCAGTATTCTAGTGAATTTGTAAAATATTTTACATTCAAAAGTTACTATGCATCCCCACCATGTCTTAAGAATGCTGATCTTTAGCACAACCTTCAAATAGTTCTAAGTCTTCTAATATATATTTGATAGAAAATAGGAAGCACTTTGCAAAATATGCTACATTGTGACTTAAAAATCAATTTCTGTAAAAAAAAAATCAGTTTATATTGACTTAGCACCATTTAAAAGTGGAGAATTCATTCATTCATTCACATAGTTTCATCATTCATTATGAAAAGTAAAAGTATATTCCAAATAAAAATATATTTATTAGAAAAGTTAAAATATATTTCTTGATAAAAGATCTCATTGTATATATTAACAAAATTTTTTTTAGAAAGGAAGATGGCTTACTTCGAACAATGAACACAGACAAGGTAATAAATTAGACCAAACAATTAGAATGTTTTGTTTTCAAGTTAATTGCTCAATTATGATTATCTCAAAATGATCAGATTATGATTAAAGTTTAAACACCTTATTTTATTTCTTGACAACATTTCTATATTTATTAAAGTAACAAAAAATGTCAATAAATCTCAAGATAATGTTTCCTAATTTCACACAAAATTGTTTATTTCTTAGCTGATATATCAAACTTTGACCTTTACCTTGGTCAAGAAACATGACATAAACAATTAAGGTCTGCACCACAGGAAACAATTGTCCCAATTCTCTATTTTTCTCATGGTTTTACCCACTGAGCTATAATATATGGAGTGCTCAAGCAAGTCAATTGACAAGTCTTAATGAGGCGTGAACTTTTGAACCCATATGTTCGTGAACTTCCTGTTCTATTTTTAAACTAATAAACAAAAAAAACATGCTTTTGCTGGTGTTTGACAATTGATTTCAACCTCGACGGCCAGTTCTAGTCTTTTAGAATTATACAAAGGATACAATATTAGTTATGAGGAATCCCTTTTTAACATCAAAAGTGAGTAGGCGATAACTAATACTCAAGTGTTAGTCGCGTGAAGTTAAATATTTATTTGTTTACAAAATAAATTAGTCAAGAGTTGCGTTTTCTTGGTTATTGAAAAACAAAATTCGTAGATTCATAAAAACGAATAACAAAAATTCCTTTGCATTTAGCATGGGTGCAAGAGTGCCGGCTATAGCCGGCATGCCGGCCAATATAAATTTTGGAAACATGCACGCCGGCCAATCGCCGTCAAGCTTAATGTGTAATTTCTTGTAGATCTCTGTGCACCGAAATCGGATTTTTTTTGCCATAAAAAACTATAAATGATCAACTTTTTTCTTTCATGAAAACTTAAAAGGCGAAATAAAAAGAGCAACAGGAAAATACCAAAGTATCCGCGCACGCGTGATTCTATATTTATATTTAGGTCAGGGTTTCCCTAGTTTTCGTCGCCCTGTAATTTGCATAGGCCTACTCGTGCCTCCAGAGTTTTAAAAACTTTTTTTTTTAATCGCAATCCCGTAATGTAGCTTTCTTGGACTTGTATTTAGGTCAATCTATACGCCAAGCGTTACTCGCGGCCGCGGCTATTAAAACTCATTGTTTTCATTAGCTCATTAGGCATTAGTCGCATTAGGCTAGGCATTGGCCTCATTAGGCCTACAATAAAATGTTTGTTTATCAGCCTACTAAAACGAAAACAACTATTTATTAATATACTTTATCTCGGCGCAACGTCAAAGTTTCAATTATTGCTATTAATGATGTAAAATCGTCACTATAATCTTGTTTTTGTAGAACACTGAGCTCGCTGTAGGCCCTGCACTACATTGTTACATTGTTAGTAATATTAATATAGTAACCTGTTGCGCGGCGACCTTGACCTGATATCCTTTCTTTTTTCTCTCGCAAATGTCCGAATTATGTCCGAATTCGGCGATCGTAGGCTATTTGTAAAAAAAAATAATAAATATAATACAATAATACGCGGACACGAATGCTAAGTATACTATTTTAGGCAGAAACTTTGCCGGCTTTTTGGCATTGTCAACTCTTACTTGCCGGCCAAATGTGGGTCCAGCACTTGCACCCATGATTTAGCAATAAATTTGAAATTTTAAAAAGGTGATTTTTCACTTCTGACTTTCACAATACATTGTTTTGTTTTGTAAACATCTTTTGGAAATGAAATACATTTTAATCCCCAACAAATTTGAGTACAACCAGTAAAGTAGCACACAGACATGTTTCGAAACAAATGATTTAATTCGACCGGAAATGTTTTTTATTTGTCGACCTTTTATGAATGCATACACGTTAAGACTTGTCAATTGTCTGAGAAAATGCGGACTTTTAAATATAGTTAAGTGCACTGTATGGCACTGAGCTATATATTCATGTCTAAATAATAAATATTCATTAAAATTACTTACTCAGTTAACAAATAAATATATGTGGTATTCAAAGCATTATCCAGAAAAATCATCAGCCATTACATCTTTTGACTTCGCCATTAAATTAATGAATCAGGTGCTATCTAAAATTAACACAATGTACTCAAATTATCGTATAAGAGAGTCTAAGCTTACATATATATATATAATTAATGTTCAGTATAAAAGTGTTCATTTTTATCAAATTTCAATGGCGCAATTACAAAAAGTTATATATTTTTGGTACTTCCATGTATATCTAAGTGCTATACAGTGCACTTATGTATATTTAAAAGTTCACATTTTCTCCTCTTTTTCTGTTCTTAATTTCAATTGCTTGAGCACTCCATGTATATATGGCTCAGTGGCTCTACCCAGCATCAGGGGAATCTATCCTTACATTTTCTGTTGGTCCCTTTTTGTTGTCTGCATAACAGGATTTGGGTTTTCAGTTTTTGAAATGAGATAAATGAAGAAAAGTCCTGTACATAGTTTCATCAATAATTTACATAGCCTAGACAAGAAGAAAAGTCCTGTACATAGTTTCATCAATAATTTATTTGATTTGTCTTTTTTAAATCATCAATTAGCTTGGGCTCCTAGCCTAGAGTAATATCCGTGTTCTTAGTTGTATGTTAAATGCGCTCTGAGCTTACATTATGTTTGTTGGCAGCGCTATACAAATATTATTATTTACATAGCCTAGAGAAGAATACAAAGATTAACTATTACAAAAATGTTTTTTATTATTTTATAGAAGTAAATCCTGCATTAAAATATTAATTCATTACCAGGGCTGTGGAGTCGAGGAGTCGGAGTCGGGGGACATTTTGGGTACCTGGAGTCGGAGTCGGCACATCACGCATCGACTCCTACTAAATTTAGATTAGAAATTAAAAAAAAAAAAGTTTAAATGTCCCTATTCACAAAAAGTTATAATTAATGACTTCTCTACTGTAAAAATAAAGACCAATGCATGCAGCGCCTCACGTAACCGCAAAAAGAGCACATTAAGTGACAGTGAAGAAGCATGCTTTTCATGTGCCTCACTTTATGGCAATACATTTGCATATTAATACAGAGGAGTCGGAGTCTGGAGTCGGAGTCGTGAGTCAGAGTTGGAAGATAAAAAAACTGAGGAGTTGGAGTCTGAAGATTTATCTACCGACTCCACAGCCCTGTTCATTACTATAGGTAGTAGTAGAGTACCTGTTGCTTACACATGGGACATAAAAAGGTTACCTTTTGCGGTTTAGGAGGCCTCATTTCTTTATGGTTTGACATATATACTCACTATACCAAAGTGCAGTGTGTGATTTACTATAACCCTGATGGTTTGCAGCATCCGTCTATAGTCACAATTTATCTTTCTGGACTACTTGCTCCCTGATTAGGCCTAGGCAATGTATTGTAAATTTTGTGTTGATGCAAATAATGAGGTTCTTATACATTAGTTAAGTATAAGTCACGGATCTGATGATGATTATTAAATTAACATGAATTGAAACTTTATCTTACATCTAAGTAGTAAACATATTTTAAAGTATATCGCAATTTTTCACAGAACATTATCTTTCTTAATGTTATGTAATGTATGCTTGGAAACAGAATTACTCAATATCTATGTTTACTGGGTTTAAGAAATGTACATTTTTTTAAAACTACAATTAACATTTTCTTTTTTCTTTCTTTCTCCAAAGCTTTTAAAAACATTACCAGTCTTACAGCAACAGTTAGACGCATTGTTAGAATTTGATGTAAGCTTGATTTTTCTATATAGCTTTCTATTGATTAGTCTTTAACAGCTGTGATATGAGCAAACACAAACAACTTTTAGCATTTTTTCCAAGATGTCCAAGGGATTTAGTGTAAAAAAAAAAGGAATATTACTGATAAAAATACATATGTATCAAAGTCTCTTAAAAAATATTGATACAATTGTCACTTAAGTACATTTGAATGATATTTGCAGCTATATTTGTAATTAATTATTGCTGAAATTTTTGTATTAACTTGCTTAAGTAAATTTATGTAAAATCTGACTAAAGTCTTTTGTATTACAGTAAAATCTCAGTTTAGGCGGCACTTTTTAAACCAAATTTTCAGGTCAAAGGGATGAGGCTTACAAATGTGTAAATAAAATATAATTTTGTTCCTAGGCTAGAATATCAACTGAAATTGACGATGAAGGCTACCGTAAGCAACATTAATGAAAATACTAGACTCGTAAAGAACGGAAAACATCTTGAAATGTACCGTATATACTCGCGTATAGGTCACACTATTTTTGCACTACACCTATACACTCGACATAGTTCTGAAAAAGTTTGAAAACATCACTACTCATTATTAACTCATTTGCTACTAACCTACTTTCCAAAGACACCCCTCAAAGTTCTAACCAAAGGGAGGGAACTCCTCATTAAATTTAGTTAATTATTTGTAAATATTTTTTTTAATGACTAAATATTCCCCAAAGTTAATAACAATTACACCATAAAATAGATAAATCCCTTAGCTTTCTGGAAATGCATACTTTTATACATAAAAAATGTCAAATTATCGTTAGAATCATTCGTTGTGTGTTGAGACACTAGGATTTGGCTAAATATTTGCACTAGGCCTAGCGACGAAGTCCGATAAAGTATCATAAATCCCTTAAATCGAGTTGTAATGGAAATTCAGTTAAGTCTATATCTGAAGCATCCTTATTATTAGAACTTTTGTTAAGTGTTATATTTGGAGGTATAGAGCTATTGATTAATAAACTAAAAAATTAAAGGCAAAGGCTATAAAAAAAATTACTAGACGAAAGGCCAGTGAAAACTCCCCATACTTTGAAAGCACATCGCAAAAAACGAATCATAATAAAAACATCAGTATTTTTTAACAAAACAAACTATATTCCTACTTTTTAAAACCACTGAACGCGTGTCGAAAAAAATAAATAAACGGCGATACGTTAGTCACACACGTGGGCCGCTTTTGGGCGCAGTAGTACGGAGGGGGTAGGCCGCATTCAGTCGCGGTAGTAGCAAATGAGTTAAGTTGCAACTATCACCCGTATCGGAGGTTGTTATGTAGAATTATTAGGCTATTGCTTCAGACTGCAATTTACATAAGGAAAACTGTCATATGTGTAAATATAATATTTTTATACAACTGAAATTGAAATGGACAAATATTTTAAGTTTTCAGACCCCCACACCCTTTTCTGTTAAACTTTTGGGCGATTTTGCATTGCTGAAGCGTAGCATAAGCTTAAGGGGGGGGGGGGGCATTTTTTATATTGATTGCAAATTACAATATGGAAAGAATTGTAAATGTATAAAAGCCTATCTAGACCTATAATATAGGTATAACATTTAGACCAGCAGCTAAAGATGTGTTTTATTTAGGACCTATGGCCTTGGCCTATAAGCTATAGCCTACTAAGGCAGTGTTAAGCATTCAGAGAAAACAGTGCATTGACTTTGCAATGTTCCCAAAACTATGATTGGCCGATGGACACATTTCAGGACATTTGGAAAAAATTCTGCACTCAAATTTAGTTTTTTCAAATTTCTATAGAAATAATGGTTGAAATGTCAATAGTGTGTTTCATTTTTCATTAGTTGCATGTTGAAATTGAAAAAAACACATCTTATTTTTTGCCGCAAAGATAAAAAGTCAGCACTGACAGCTTTGAATTTTTTTTTCGCGCAGTAGCGTTTCAAATCATTAAAAACAATGTTAATGGGTAATTAGGGCACTTTTATAGCGCAACTATCAATACTGGCGCTGTCCAGTCTAGGCACCGTCCAGTCTATAGAGGGCACTTCAGAAGGACTTTTTTTGTGTCGAACCACTATAGTGTGATTTTAGGGATAGTAACTTGAGTAAGGACAGGGACTTAGATGAAGAAACAGAGGCCTTATAAAAATTCTCCCATATGACTAATGGCTGTATTGATCGGTTGTCAAAAATAAATGACATGCTACCTTTATTTGATTATGTTTGCGTTATGCATGATTGAAACTATTTTTTTAGGAAAGTTCCCAAATTAACTTTTATTTTCAAAAGGTATGATTTTTTGAGAAGTTAAAAGGCAATGTAACCTTGAAAGTTAGGATGTAACTCATACCTGGATCAATGACAACATATAAGGAAAAAAATCCTAAACTAGGGGTGCAAATTATCCACCGGTGCGACTTAAACGCGAGTACATATAGTAAGTTACATAAAAGTAACATTTTAATTTCCCTATTACAGCCTCTTTTAACAAGTCGTTTAAATAAAAAAGTAAATTACCCAGAGATCCGTAATAATGTAATAAAAGTGGCAACTAATCTTGTGTGTTTTTATGCTATTCAGCTGTTTTTTAGTCAACAGCTTCAGTAATTTATGTTGTAGATTGGTAACACAGAGACTAACGGAATTTTCCGATCATGGAATTCTTAGTTAATTATAAAAAATTGGAAAGTCAGTGGATTTTATAACTTTCTTATTTGGATCCTGGACTTTTAGTCTTTGAAATGAGGTCTAATAATATATATTAAATATAATATTATAAAGCTGATATTTGATCTTCCATATGACAAATAAATAAAACTTTACAAACAGCAACAGTGAAAAATAAAAATATGAATTAAGAAATTATACAAGTACACCAAATAGATTTTGAGTGTAACTTATACACGTGAACTTAAATTTTACTTGTTTTTTTACCTTCCAAAGTAAACCTGCTACAGGTGCAGCTTATACTCGAGATTTTATTGTAACTTGCTTAAAAGTAAATTTATGTAAAATCTGGTTAAAGCTTTGTAATCCATTTTTTTCTGGAGGTAAATCATTAAATCTTGACTCAAAACAGTTTTAAAAAAAGAAATCATCAGCTAAAAATAGATCTTAGAGAATTGATGGAGCTAATTTGAGTCTTTTTTTTGTTGTGTTTTTAGTGTACACCAAATGAACTGACCAATGGTGTGATTACAGCATGTTTTATGCTGCTGTTTAAAGACCTGATAAGACTATTTGCTTGTTATAATGATGGTGTCATAAATTTATTAGGTGAGTTCATCAAAAATGGGATATTTATATTTACACTTCCTTCATCATGAATAATTTGTTAAAAAATTCATTTGTTCTTTTTTTCCAGAAAAATATTTTGATATGAACAAAAAACAATGCAAAGATGCATTAGACTTGTACAAAAAGTTTTTAGTCAGGATGGATAAAGTTTCTGAGTTTTTAAAAGTTGCCGAGGTGAGAAAAAAAACTAAAAATTACAATTTTAAATTATTATTAGCTTTATATTTTTGTTAAGCCTAGAAATGAAGTGTTTGTTGCAATGTTAAATGCGAGCTGAGCTTACATTATTTTGTTCAAATACAGAACCTTTATATCTCTTTGTATGTCTACCTCTTGTATTCGCTTAAACCATCACAATTGTATTCAATGCAAGGAGAGATGGTTTGTTCACCCACAATTGTATTCAATGCAAGGAGAGATGGTTTGTTCACCCACAATTGTATTCAATGCAAGGAGAGATGGTTTGTTCACCCACAATTGTATACAATGCAAGGAGAGATGGTTTGTTCACCCACAATTGTATTCAATGCAAGGAGAGATGGTTTGTTCACCCACAATTGTATTCAATGCAAGGAGAGATGGTTTGTTCACCCACAATTGTATTCAATGCAAGGAGAGATGGTTTGTTCACCCACAATTGTATTCAATGCAAGGAGAGATGGTTTGTTCACCCACAATTGTATACAATGCAAGGAGAGATGGTTTGTTCACCCACAATTGTATTCAATGCAAGGAGAGATGGTTTGTTCACCCACAATTGTATACAATGCAAGGAGAGATGGTTTGTTCACCCACAATTGTATTCAATGCAAGTAGAGATCGTTTGTTCACCCACAATTGTATTCAATGCAAGGAGAGATGGTTTGTTCACCCACAATTGAATTCTTTGTTCACCCACAATTGTATTCAATGCAAGGAGAGCAGGGTTCGTACGCAAGTCTGGAAGTCTGGAAAAAGTCTGAAAAATCCGATTTTGGTTTTCCAGACCCTCAAAAGTCTTAAATTTTCTTTTTTGTCTTTAAAAAGTCTGAAATTTTAAGGGTAAAAGTCTGGAATCGAAAAATAAACGGTTCTTGAGTCTTTTTGTAACCAACAAGTCCTTTTGTATCAAACCTTATTCCTTCGGAATCCTTCCCCTCCCTCTTAATGTTTTTGCTCAAATAAAAACGTAAGCAGCAGGAGGTTTGTGAGTGTCAACTACGGTACCAGGCGATAGCAGACTCCGCCCCCTCTCCGCTTTTGCGAGTTGTCACGTTGGGTTTAGTAAGCGTTTTAAAAAAGTTCCCGCGGCCTTCTGAAAGGTCAAAAAGTTATTTTTAAAAATACCTTTACCTCCCCGCGAAATGCGAAAAACCGCGAATAGTGTATGCGGTTTTAAAACGCCTATGTATGAGATCATATACGGTACTAAATGCTTCCCAAACACTTTCTAAACACACTCTTACTCATTAATACAGTAGGCCTAAATAATGTATATATAGTAGCCTAATATTGCATGCAGTTATGTATATCACTAATGTAGTAACGATAATGTAAACACATTTTAATTTTGTACTGCAACAATAGGCCAATAGGAGGACAGTAGGCCTAGTCCTACACGTAGCCTAACACCGCATAGCATATTTACCCATACTGTGTTACTGTACCGTAAAGTCATTTTCTATGCGGACAACATATTATTATGTAGGCCTATATGTATTAGAATTGACAAAAATTGAACAAATTTAAAACCCGTTTTACCAGGCATTCGTTTTTGTGACGTTAGGGTGCTAGCTCGGTATAGGCCTACGGGGCATACGATGCGATTCCGTCAATTTAAGAGCCAAACCCGCGAATATGCGGCCGCGAATAGGTGAGGGTATAGGCTACTGTATATGTATTCCTCCTAAAATGTCATAAAATTTGACGATCAACCGATCGGATGTGTAAAAATATTTCAGTTAATCACCAGACCCGGTCTGCTAAACACGGTCTATGTAAAAAAAATTGCGTTCTTTATCTTAAATTAGGCCTACTACAAGCTAAGGCCTATATTTAAGATAGGCTCTAGGCCTAAACTATACATTTTTAATTCTTCCATGATCGTGTTCTCTTTTTTTGCGACCATTATGTAAAATGCCTGCTTAGGCTACTCTATGGCGCCAATAGTCTAGGCTACGTGGAGTCCCGACACATTTTGCTGATTTAATTTATTTTGGAATATATTTATGCCCTTGATCAAAATGCACAGAAAAAGGCAATTTTTTATTAATTAAAAGAGAAAATGGTGACATTTAAGAAACTATTTTATATCTCTTTCAAAAGAATCATCTTTCAGCCAGGAAATACGATGGCTCAATAGCTGACTCCTAAATAATAGGCCTACTTTTTTCTTGTATGATAAATGGTATGATAGTGTGCGTGAATGTCTATTGTGTTTGAGTACAAATGGTTCTTTAATATTGTTTTAGGTATGCTGAAAAACGGAATTTATGTAATCAAGTAAATTTTCCATTCATTTGGATCAATAAAGCAATCTTATCTTATCTTATATCATGTAGGAAGGCCTAGTAACAATTCCAGCATTTAGCCTGGTTCTTGCCTAGCACTACGAGACGAGCCGTTTGCGATGTCGGCCGTACGTCGTTTTATCAATTATGCGTACAATTTTAAAACAGTAGGCCTAATTAGAATATGCGGTAGACAATGAGCTGAACATAATATTGTAATGGAATTATTTTTTTTGAGTGGCACATGCATGTTTTTCGCGGACAATTTTGGTTCAAATTTAAGCCGCGATGTAGCTGACGTCGGCGGGCGTGGGTCTAATCAGACTTATGACTTATGACAAAACCAAGTCACTTTATTATCCCGATAAATTGATGTAGATGAAATGTGCACAATGCTGAAAATATCTGATTAGATTTATGTTTTAGACATAAATTGGCTAAATATAAAATCGTTACGAATTTACCAGAAGCATTTAAATAATTTTAAGTTCATATTAGGCCTAAATAAGGAAAAAAATTCCCGAGAGGATTACACTTTTACTAGAAGTTCTAGTCATTTAGTGACAATTAGGCTTTAGTCTTTGCATGTAAGTAAGCTACACATCTATCCATTTTAAAGAAAATGCGGAGGGGGGGATGTCTGAAGATCACCTATTGTTAGTTACAGGCCCACCTAATCTTGTTCAGACCTCCTCCACCACTTTACTTTAGGCCTACTAGGTAGGCCTATAGGGAGAAAATATATGCACCAGTGTGGCAGTTCAGAATTAGCATACTCTACTGGTTGCACCTTCTTTGATTTTCATCTCCCCGATTGAGCCTACATCTGGATCTTACGGTGACCTTACAGTAGGCTTATTAACGTACGCTATAGTGCTTTCTTGACCGTTAATCTATTGAAGTTTATTTTATAAGATAGCCTATAAATGGAAGCTATAAATATAGAAACTTTAGTATAGCTGGCTTAAATAATTGTGTTAAATAATTACTATTATATTTTTTTTATTTAGTTATAATTGGTAGGACATAATTTCACATGCTTTTATTATTTTTACAGAGATTATTACTTCATGTTCAGTAACAGTATTCATGACACTTGTTTTAGAATTTCTGTAATTCAAAACCACCATAGAAAGAAAGAGATAAGCTTAATGGTGCTTTTATACAGTATCGTTATTCTGCTTTTTAATTTTATAGTTAGCAATTATTTTTAGTGCCTATATACAACTTGTGTATTAAAGACCTTGTTCTTTTTTTAAAAGTCTGAAATTTTTGGTGAAAGTCTGAAAAAAGTCTGAAAAAAGTCTGGAATTGTATTTACTGAAAAGAGTAAGAACCCTGGGAGAGATGGTTTGTTCACCCACAATTGTATTCAATGCAAGGAGAGATGGTTTGTTCACCCACAATTGTATTCAATGCAAGGAGAGATGGTTTGTTCACCCACAATTGTATTCAATGCAAGTAGAGATCGTTTGTTCACCCACAATTGTATTCAATGCAAGGAGAGATGGTTTGTTCACCCACAATTGTATTCAATGCAAGGAGAGATGGTTTGTTCACCCACAATTGTATTCAATGCAAGGAGAGATGGTTTGTTCACCCACAATTGTATACAATGCAAGGAGAGATGGTTTGTTCACCCACAATTGTATTCAATGCAAGTAGAGATCGTTTGTTCACCCACAATTGTATTCAATGCAAGGAGAGATGGTTTGTTCACCCACAATTGTATTCAATGCAAGGAGAGATGGTTTGTTCACCCACAATTGTATTCTTTGTTCACCCACAATTGTATTCAATGCAAGGAGAGATGGTTTGTTCACCCACAATTGTATTCAATGCAAGGAGAGATGGTTTGTTCACCCACAATTGTATTCAATGCAAGGAGAGATGGTTTGTTCACCCACAATTGTATTCTTTGTTCACCCACAATTGTGTTCAATGCAAGGAGAGATGGTTTGTTCACCCACAATTGTATTCAATGCAAGGAGAGATGGTTTGTTCACCCACAATTGTATTCAATGCAAGGAGAGATGGTTTGTTCACCCACAATTGTATACAATGCAAGGAGAGATGGTTTGTTCACCCACAATTGTATTCAATGCAAGTAGAGATCGTTTGTTCACCCACAATTGTATTCAATGCAAGGAGAGATGGTTTGTTCACCCACAATTGTATTCAATGCAAGGAGAGATGGTTTGTTCACCCACAATTGTATTCTTTGTTCACCCACAATTGTATTCAATGCAAGGAGAGATGGTTTGTTCACCCACAATTGTATTCAATGCAAGGAGAGATGGTTTGTTTACCCACAATTGTATTCAATGCAAGGAGAGATGGTTTGTTCACCCACAATTGTGTTCAATGCAAGGAGAGATGGTTTGTTCACCCACAATTGTATTCAATGCAAGGAGAGATGGTTTGTTCACCCACAATTGTATTCAATGCAAGGAGAGATGGTTTGTTCACCCACAATTGTGTTCAATGCAAGGAGAGATGGTTTGTTTACCCACAATTGTATTCAATGCAAGGAGAGATCGTTTGTTCACCCACAATTGTATTCAATGCAAGGAGAGATGGTTTGTTCACCCACAATTGTATTCAATGCAAGTAGAGATGGTTTGTTCACCAACAATTGTATTAAATGCAAGGAGAGATGGTTTGTTCACCAACAATTGTATTCAATGCAAGGAGAGATGGTTTGTTCACCCACAATTGTGTTCAATGCAAGGAGAGATGGTTTGTTCACCCACAATTGTATTCAATGCAAGGAGAGATGGTTTGTTCACCCACAATTGTATTCTTTGTTCACTCACAATTTTATTCAATGCAAGGAGAGATGGTTTGTTCACCAACAATTGTATTAAATGCAAGGAGAGATGGTTTGTTCACCAACAATTGTATTCAATGCAAGGAGAGATGGTTTGTTCACCCACAATTGTATTAAATGCAAGGAGAGATGGTTTGTTCACCCACAATTGTATTCAATGCAAGGAGAGATGGTTTGGTCGAGAGTGCATAAGCGTAAGGCTTCGCGGCACTGCCGACTACTTGTCGAATAATTTTAGGGACACTAAAACTAAACTAATCATTGCTAGCCAAAACAAAATGTTACCTTCTAGTAAAAGTAAATGCTAAATTAAAATTCAAAATAAAGTAAATTATATTTACCCTACTGCTTTAAATCGGTCGGCTAGTAAAACTAAAACTGATGTTGGTGGAATGTAATGATACTAGTGTAAGTGCCTAGTGCATTTAGCTAGGCCTATTGTATTAAATTTGCTTAGGTGTAAAGTGGCATAGACCTTGAGATTTAGTCCTAGGCCTAGGCTTATGAATTTAGTTAGTTTGACCAATATCAAGCATTTAAGTTGATACTCAATTACATTGACCTTAGTCATTAGTTAAGAATATAGATAGGCCCTAGCTAGGTAGACATACTGATTAATTTGAATTTAACCACTTTCTGAGTTTTTGTCATAGGCTTAGTAGATTGAAAGGTTTATTAAAAAAACAACACAGCATTGTAATTATTGAGTAATAGCTTTAAATCATATAGCTACATAAAAAGCCACTATTTTTCCTTTTTTTAAAAATAGGTTTATAACTTTACTTAAACTACTTAAACATAGATAGATGTAATCCCCCTTCCACAATAATTTTCATTTCATAAACTCTATATTGACTTAGATTGTATTCTAGATTTTATATAATATTTAATATATACAGTGTTAATACTGTAAATGAGACTATTTTTCTTACGTATTTTAACAATATTATTTAGCTTATATATTGGCTCAAAAATGCTTCCTCCGCGCTTATGTTCCTCATTTTGGTCCCATGTTCCTCATTTTTACCTTGGGTGTTCCTCATTTTGATATGTGGAGGTAAGCATGTCTGGTGTAGCCTGACTGACTGTGTAGCCTGACTGACTGTGTAGCCTGACTGACTGTGTAGCCTGACTGTGTATAATTTTGTACTCTTTACCATAGAATTCTTTAGAACTAAAAAAATTCTGGGCTAATTGATTACAACTGATAACAGCTTTTAATTTTTCAATAGTGATAATCAAATTACCGATTATTGTTGACCATAATATTAAGAAGCATTTGAAGAGGCATGTATGGTAACTTGTAAAATAATGAATTGAAAGGTTTCGCGTAACACAAATCCAAATAATGTGTATTTAATAGTGCCGTTAATAATAAAGCACAGACGCGGTGTCTAGCCGCATTGTTCAGGGTCACAGGGAAGGGCTTGTTTGCGTCTCTCCATTTCATACATCAAAGAGGTTGAGCCGACAAGTAAAAAGATTAATGTTAATTGTAACTAACTTAACAATTGGTTTGATGTTTTTTTTATCGCAAGCCATAGACTAGTTAGTATTTGGAAAGAAACACACAATACCTAAGACTAAATAGTGTTAGCAAGGAATTTCAGGAATTGTTTTGTGCGAATCCAACATTATTTTTTTAAAATATTTCCATTAAAACCAAAAAAAAGGGTCTTCTTATTGAAGTAATGATTACCTTCCAACTTCCAACCAACAAACTGAAATCCGGTTTTGAAAATCAAAACCGGTTTTAGGTTTCAAAACCGGAATCCGGTATTCTGGTTTTTGTTTAACATCCCTAGTTTGAATTAGATAATTGAAAGTACATTTAGAAGTGACCTGCTTAATAAACTAAAGACTAGTTGTAGCGTGCGGGTCTAAGTTGCTGCGTCACAGAGCCTCTAATTAGCATAGGCTATCGGTGCAGACTTAGTAGATAATTCAACACGACATACAGGGTGATGGGGATGGGTGATTTTGGCAGGTTATCTAGAGGTATCTGGTCCCAAAAGGCTGATGATCTCTATGTGGTGCAAAGACAAATATTTATAAACAGGTTTCTGTGGCTCGCATAAATACGTAGGTTGAGTTAAAACTGCTGACTAGTTGACACTGTCACTGGCATCACACATACACGTATTATATAAATCAAAGCAAGGCGAAGTATAGCACACTGATGATTTTATTCACATGAAAATATGTATTCAATGATGAATGTCATGGGCAAATGAATCATTAGCTTTGAGTTTGATACAACAATGGCGAGGTAGATGGTCAGCCTGTTACTGTTACTTCATCGTTTGAGTTTGATACAACAATGGCGAGGTAGATGGTCAGCCTGTTACTGTTACTTCATCGTTTGAGTTTGATACAACAATGGCGAGGTAGATGGTCAGCCTGTTACTGTTACTTCATCGTTTGAGTTTGATACAACAATGGCGAGGTAGATGGTCAGCCTGTTACTGTTACTTCATCGTTTGAGTTTGATGCAACAATGGCGAGGTAGATGGTCAGCCTGTTACTGTTACTTCATCGTTTGAGTTTGATACAACAATGGCGAGGTAGATGGTCAGCCTGTTACTGTTACTTCATCGTTTGAGTTTGATGCAACAATGGCGAGGTAGATGGTCAGCCTGTTACTGTTACTTCATCGATTGAGTTTGATACAACAATGGTGAGGTAGATGGTCAGCCTGTTACTGTTACTTCATCGTTTGAGTTTGATACAACAATGGCGAGGTAGATGGTCAGCCTGTTACTGTTACTTCATCGTTTGAGTTTGATGCAACAATGGCGAGGTAGATGGTCAGCCTGTTACTGTTACTTCATCGTTTGAGTTTGATACAACAATGGCGAGGTAGAGTCGGGGGAGAGGGGAAGGGTGGGGTACCTGGCAAGGCGGATGGGAGAATGGGTGCGGTGGGATGATGAGGGGGGCATGGCGGCTCATCAAGGGCACTGTTTCCTTGGCCGGCGGCATCTTGACGGTGTACGTCAAAGGGGATTCGACCAGGGAGACTGGACACTGAGAGGTATATTTTATATACATGTTAAATCCTTTGATAAAGGACGATGGGTGGTGGAGGGAGGAGAAGGTCAGGGATGGCGAAATCCATACATGATTGCATCGTGTTTGACCTTGGCGTGTTCCGCACGTGTGTGTGGTATGACCACGAGGGATGATATACACCAATTTAGCATAATAATCATAGCAATAAATGATAACATTAGAAACGATAATAGCAATATCATATGAGAATATTGATATACATGTTAGCATAAAATGAATACTGACAACGAATACGCAATACATAAAATATAGATGTGCAAGAGCTAAATGATTAAGTCATTAAGTGATTAAGTAGAGATAATGATAGGTAGATATGTGCATTCAATCATTCACTCAGTAGTAGCTATAATTGTAAACAAATTTGTACATGCGATGGCTAAACATAGATTAATCTTTGTGAGGGTAAAATATATATACGAAATCTTTCTTAATTTCGCTACACTAGTAAATAAGGCAATGCTAGTGAGTATATACTGTTTCTTCTTAAGAGCATTTAAGGTATGCATAAAAGGAAAATGTGTATCTAGCCAGTCACTCAACACTGCAATGTCACAGCAAACCAAACTAGCCTAGAGGTGCTCTGACTTATCTCAGACATACACTTTTATTTTGGGTTTTATTAGCAAGATTATAATACTCTGAAAATACTCTGAAAAGATCAATTTCTTTAAGAAATCAGAGAATTATCTTAATTATTGACAGTTGTTTAACCTGCATTGATTCTTCTTACAATTCAGTGAAGTTTACTTGATCTCAATATAATTTTTATTTTTTCCATTTTATGTACTCTGTGCAATAGTTTTTGTTAAAAATGTTTAAATGTAGTCTATAGCTTAATTAAACAATTATTCACTTGTATATATTTGCTAACAAAATATTAATGCTAATTCTATTCATCCAAAATGAATTATTAACCAGAATATATTCTGTGCAAATCAAAGAATAATAAAAATTTTACAAATATCTTAATTGTAAGCTTCGCTATAAAGAATTTTTTTTTCTATCAGAATATGGGGATAGATAAAGGTGATATTCCAGATTTAGCAAAGGTAAGTTTCTTTATATGTTTTTATTTTTTTGCTTTTTAGTTTAAATCATGTTTAGATTTTTTAAGTACCGTATATACTCGCATACAAGTCACACATTTTTACTCAAAATTTTGATCAAAAGTAGGGCAGGTTTAAAAAACATCACTACTCTGTCATTTTGTTGATACTATCACCCTTATCGTTCGTTGTAATGAATTACATTTTACATTTATATAACTGAAATTGAAATGGACAAATAGTTTAGGTTTTTCACATCTCACACCCTTTTCTTTTGAATTTTTGGACTGATTTTGTGTTGCCGAAGCATAGCGTAAGCTTAAGGCAGCATTTATGTAGGCCTATTGAACTCTAATTACAATATGGAAAGAATAATAAATTTGTAAAAGCCTATCTACGCCTATAATATAGGTAGGTATAAGCTTGTAGACTAGTAGTAGTAGTAGCTTAAGATGCATTTTATTTACGATCTATGGCCTAGGCCTATAGTCTATAGCCTACTAAGGCAGTGTTTAGCATTCAGAGAAAACTGCATCATGTTTAAGCAATGTTTCAACAAGTATGATCAGTCAATTGACAAATTTCAAGACATTTTGGAAAAATTCTGAATTCAAACTTTTTTTTTCAAATCTATATAGAAATAATACGTGAAATATCATTAGTGTATTTCATTTTTCCTTAGAAGCATGTAAGAGTTGAAAAAAAACAAACAGCGAAGATAAAAAGCCAGCACTCACCGCTATTTTTGTGCAGTCGCTATTTTTGTGCAGTCGTGTTTGAAATCATTACAAACAATGTTAAGGCAAGTCCTAGCTGGCACCATCCAGTCTAAAGAGCACACTTCAAAAGACTTTTTTTTCTTGTCGACCCACTACTGTGTGACTTTATAGGGATAAGAACTTGAGTAGGGACAGGGATGTAGATAAAGAAACAGATGCCTTATAAAAACTTTCCCATATGACTAATGGCTGTGTTAATCGGTGGTTAAAAATAAATGAAACGCTGCCGTATTTGATATGTCTGCGTTATGTATGATTGAAGCTATTTTTAAAGGAAAGTTTCCAAACTAGGGTGAATATTTAGTAACTTTTATGTTTAAAAGGTCTGAGTTTTTTAGAAATTAAAAGGCAGTGTAACTCCCTAAAAGTCATGGTGTGACTTATAAGCGGGTCAATGAAAACTGAAATCATATAAGAAAAAAAAACTAAGGGTGTGACTTATCCACCATTTTGACCTATATGCGAGTATATATGGTAGATGTTCCTATTGTGGCAAATGATCTATTTGTTGAATTGTCACATTGCATGTACACTGCTGTCATAATGTTCTATGTGTAAACAAATTTATTATTTCCATTCAAGCCTCTGTTGTAACTATTATCTAATTGGTTTGTTGTGTTTCTGTATAATTTATGTGTGAACATCTTTAGAAATATCTGATCATTTTCTAAATGCTAGTAATGTTATGTGTATTTAATAAGTTGATAGTTTTCTATTCCTTTAAACAAGTTGACAGTTTTGAAAACCTTTATTTTTGTGATTGCGGCTTGAGAACATAAAAAATAAGACAAAATGTTTTATTATAGGAAGATGATTTAAATATTAAGCCAGCGATCCAGAAGGTTGGTCCCCAACATTTCATTTCATTTTCAAACCAATAATCCACTTCCATGTTCAAGTTGTTATTTATTCAAATGGCTTTTACCTTTTTACTCTTTCCATTCCAATTTTTATTGGTTTAAAATGAACAATAAAACAAAAAGAAATGTTTGTATAAGAATAACCCACTGTACTATAATTTTATGTTTATGAAACTTTTGTTCAAAAATGTTAGTGGTTGAAATGAGATTTCTTGAGAGTGCTTCTTATAAACAAGACAAAGATGTTATAGAGAGTGCTTCTTATAAACAAGACAAAGATGTTATAGAGAGTGCTTCTTATAAACAAGGAAAAATGTATATTAAGACTGTTTCAGGCCATGTTGAGTTTCATTTCATAACTTGATTGTTTTAGAGAACCTCACCTTGTACTACCATAAACATATTGGCTTAAGATATTGAACTCTGCAGTTTATTGTGTAGGAGTTTAGATGCATAATTTATGTATTTTGTTGTTGTGTCTGTGGATTATGATGCTAAGTTGTGCAGTTCATTATGGTTTGTGACTTTTAAGGCTAATCTATTCAGACAATGTATGTTGGTTTCTCTTGGCTTCATGATATATAATATGTATATTAGTTTTAATCCAATAAGTGACAACATCTTTTGAGGATATTTATTCAACAATTTTTTTTTTAAATATTTTAATGACATGGATAATATCCTAGCTAAGCTAGAAAAGTTTAACATCTCACAAGAGAGGTCCTACTTGTAGAATTTAGTTTAATTGTTTAATTTGTTTGAATATAGGGAATGAAAGACAAATCCACCGCAGTAAGTGGTTGAATAGAACAAGTTAGTGTAATATATTCTAGCTAATCACCCTGACATTAACTTAACCTGCCTGAGTCATTTATTAATTCTTTTTTATTCCTTATTCTTCTTTCTATGTTTGTTTTTTAATTGAATGCACATGCCAAGTTTTATGGTGTTTTTTTTAAAATAGAAAATCTAAGCATAGTGTAAGGTAAAAAAAAAAACAAGCTGTAGCACCTCTCTTGTGCACAAGTTTTTATCGTCTTCTTTAAGAAATGCATTTATAAATAGCTAAAATAGTAAAATATATATAATTTTTGCATGGACTCATTTTTTTGGATAATAAAACAATTTTTGTTCTAAGTTACCATAATACTTTCCTTTGCTTATTCATCCTTAAAATAATCACTTTCTTATGCTTTGCTTTATTTCTCCAACTGCTTATTATAATATTATAGTGGGACATATATCTTGACTTATAATTATAATAAAAAATTTTTTTTGTTTCAAGTTTTTTTTTTCAAGAGATAAAATTATTATACAGATTTACTCTTAGTTAGCTTCAGAGATAAAATTATTATACAGATTTACTCCAGTTAGCTTCAGAGATAAAATTATTATACAGATTTACTCTTAGTTAGCTTCAGTGATAAAATTATTATACAGATTTACTCCAGTTAGCTTCAGAGATAAAATTATTATACAGATTTACTCTTAGTTAGCTTCAGTGATAAAATTATTATACAGATTTACTCCAGTTAGCTTCAGAGATAAAATTATTATACAGATTTACTCCAGTTAGCTTCAGAGATAAAATTATTATACAGATTTACTCCAGTTAGCTTCAGTCAATTTTCTTCAATTAGAAAATTAAAAGAAAGATGAAATCTCTTTTATGTACTTTTAATGTCAATACTGATTACCTAACTCCATTAGTTAAATACTTTAAAAATAACACTATTGGCTATATCCTTTTTATATTTTTTTAATAGCTGTAAACACTTAAATCAATTTAATTGGTTATACATTTTTAAAAATGAATTCTACTGGATAGATTCTTTTCTAATTGATTCTATTAACTAGATATTTTTTTAACTGAACTTAATATTCGCTTGATAAAGTTGATTGCATTTTTAGTAAGTACTGTATATACTCACATATAAGTCGCACTGTTTTACTAAAAAATTTTATAAAACGTAGGGGTGCAACTTGTACACCTGACACTGTTTTTGAATTTTTTTTTAAAACATCACTACTCTGTCATAAAGTTTCCAACAAAACACCTGTATCGTTGATTGTAGTGATATAGAATTACTAGGATATGTGTAGGCCTACATTTTACATGAAATTCTTTATGTAAGACCTTTGACTTTTTAGATCTAGCCTGTAAATTTAATTCAAACTTAATAACATAAAAGAACGTTAGGTGTGTCTATTTTGTTTGATAGTATTGCAAGCACAAAGAGAACTAAAAAAAAGTCAGAACCGAGTGAAAGAAAAGTGCTTGCCACTTTGCGAGCCAGTGCGTTTGGTCAGGTGATATCACTCGCTTTGGTGACGTTTCTAAAAATAGTCGGCTCATGCGAAAATATTTTAAAACAGCAGATGATGTAATCATGTTTTACACTACATCTCCAGTTGATCGCGCACAATGTTATGAATTTCATTATTATCTAAGAACTTTATTTTATGATTAAGGGTAACAGTTACAACTATAATATAAATAGTCATTTCTTTAACAAAAAGTTAAAAAAAAGTAACTTACCTGTGCCGAAGGTTTAGGCCTAGGCATACGTAAAAACCATAGCCTTAACATTCAAAAGCACACCCAAATAAAAAAATCAAAAAAAAAAATCTCCAAAATGAATTAGAAGAATTAGACATGTCTTTTTATTAAAATTTATCCTTTTTCACTGAATGGGGCATGCAATTAAATAACAAAATCATTATTCTTTATCACTATTACATACGCACAACGAAAACAACCCCAACTTTAATGATATTTCTTGCAATGAAAACACGCATTAAATATAAAAATCTGGATGTTATTCAAAGGGAAATATTCTAAATTTGATAAAAAAAATATTATAAAAAAGAATAAAATAAAGAAATTAACGAGAAAACCAATATCACATACATCGATGCAGGAAAAGTCAATCTGGATAAAAAATAGTACAAAAAATCATTTTTGAAATTTTCGAGTCAAGATTAGGGATGCTAGTTATCCACCGGTGCTAATTATATGCGAGTATATAAGGTACCGTTATATACTTTTTAATTAATTCAGAAATGTGACTTGTACATTTTATTTGGCAGAATACCATAATTTTTTCTGTCCTGCTCCTTTTTTCTTCTTCCAAAATCGCCTTCTTTGTTATTACAAAATTTTCAGATTTGTCTTCCAGCAACATTTTTAAAAACATCATTATAAATAAAATATAAGAAAACAAGAGCAGTGAAAAATTATGACATGATTAAAAGCCTATTATTGTTTTAATGTTCTTACTATAGAGCAAGATTTAAATACATTTTCCCCTAAATAAATGTGTATAGACTATAGACATAGAGTTATAATATATGTATAGACTATAGACATAGAGTTATAATATATGTTTAGACTATAGACATAGAGTTAGAATAAATGTATAGACTATAGACATAGAGTTAGAATAAATGTATAGACTATAGACATAGTTAGAATAAATATATGGACTATAGACATAGAGTTATAATATATGTATAGACTCTAGACATAGAGTTAGAATAAATGTATAGACTCTAGACATCGAGTTAGAATAAATGTATAGACTCTAGACATAGAGTTAGAATAAATGTATAGACTATAGACATAGAGTTAGAATAAATGTATAGACTATAGACATAGAGTTAGAATAAATGTATAGACTATAGACATAGTTAGAATAAATATATGGACTATAGACATAGAGTTATAATATATGTATAGACTATAGACATAGAGTTAGAATAAATGTATAGACTCTAGAACTCTAGACATAGAGTTAGAATAAATGTATAGACTCTAGACATAGAGTTAGAATAAATGTATAGACTCTAGACATAGAGTTAGAATAAATGTATAGACTATAGACATAGAGTTAGAATAAATGTATAGACTATAGACATAGAGTTAGAATAAATGTATAGACTATAGACATAGAGTTAGAATAAATGTATAGACTCTAGACATAGAGTTAGAATAAATGTATAGACTATAGACATAGTATAGACTCTAGACATAGAGTTAGAATAAATGTATAGACTCTAGACATAGAGTTAGAATAAATGTATAGACTATAGACATAGAGTTAGAATAAATGTATAGACTCTAGACATAGAGTTAGAATAAATGTATAGACTCTAGACATAGAGTTAGAATAAATGTATAGACTCTAGACATAGAGTTAGAATAAATGTATAGACTATAGACATAGAGTTAGAATAAATGTATAGACTCTAGACATAGAGTTAGAATATATGTATAGACTCTAGACATAGAGTTAAAATAAATGTATAGACTATAGACATAGAGTTAGAATAAATGTATAGACTCTAGACATAGAGTTAGAATAAATGTATAGACTCTAGACATAGAGTTAGAATAAATGTATAGACTCTAGACATAGAGTTAGAATAAATGTATAGACTCTAGACATAGAGTTAGAATAAATGTATAGACTATAGACATAGTTAGAATAAATATATGGACTATAGACATAGAGTTAGAATAAATGTATAGACTCTAGACATAGAGTTAGAATAAATGTATAGACTCTAGACATAGAGTTAGAATAAATGTATAGACTCTAGACATAGAGTTAGAATAAATGTATAGACTCTAGACATAGAGTTAGAATAAATGTATAGACTATAGACATAGAGTTAGAATAAATGTATAGACTATAGACATAGAGTTAGAATAAATGTATAGACTATAGACATAGAGTTAGAATAAATGTATAGACTCTAGACATAGAGTTAGAATAAATGTATAGACTATAGACATAGTATAGACTCTAGACATAGAGTTAGAATAAATGTATAGACTCTAGACATAGAGTTAGAATAAATGTATAGACTATAGACATAGAGTTAGAATAAATGTATAGACTCTAGACATAGAGTTAGAATAAATGTATAGACTCTAGACATAGAGTTAGAATAAATGTATAGACTCTAGACATAGAGTTTGAATAAATGTATAGACTATAGACATAGAGTTAGAATAAATGTATAGACTCTAGACATAGAGTTAGAATAAATGTATAGACTCTAGACATAGAGTTAGAATAAATGTATAGACTCTAGACATAGAGTTAGAATAAATGTATAGACTATAGACATAGTTAGAATAAATATATGGACTCTAGACATAGAGTTAGAATAAATGTATAGACTCTAGACATAGAGTTAGAATAAATGTATAGACTATAGACATAGAGTTAGAATAAATGTATAGACTATAGACATAGAGTTAGAATAAATGTATAGACTATAGACATAGATTTTGAATAAATGTATAGACTATAGACATAGAGTTAGAATGAATGTATAGACTATAGACATAGAGTTAGAATAAATGTATAGACTCTAGACATAGAGTTAGAATAAATGTATAGACTCTAGACATAGAGTTAGAATAAATGTATAGACTATAGACATAGAGTTAGAATAAATATATAGACTATAGACATAGAGTTAGAATAAATGTATAGACTCTAGACATAGATTTAGAATAAATGTATAGACTATAGACACAGAGTTAGAATAAATGTATAGACTATAGACATAGAGTTAGAATAAATGTATAGACTATAGACATAGTATAGACTCTAGACATAGAGTTAGAATAAATGTATAGACTCTAGACATAGAGTTAGAATAAATGTATAGACTATAGACATAGAGTTAGAATAAATGTATAGACTCTAGACATAGAGTTAGAATAAATGTATAGACTCTAGACATAGAGTTAGAATAAATGTATAGACTCTAGACATAGAGTTAGAATAAATGTATAGACTATAGACATAGAGTTAGAATAAATGTATAGACACTAGACATAGAGTTAGAATATATGTATAGACTCTAGACATAGAGTTAAAATAAATGTATAGACTATAGACATAGAGTTAGAATAAATGTATAGACTCTAGACATAGAGTTAGAATAAATGTATAGACTCTAGACATAGAGTTAGAATAAATGTATAGACTCTAGACATAGAGTTAGAATAAATGTATAGACTCTAGACATAGAGTTAGAATAAATGTATAGACTATAGACATAGTTAGAATAAATATATGGACTATAGACATAGAGTTAGAATAAATGTATAGACTCTAGACATAGAGTTAGAATAAATGTATAGACTCTAGACATAGAGTTAGAATAAATGTATAGACTCTAGACATAGAGTTAGAATAAATGTATAGACTCTAGACATAGAGTTAGAATAAATGTATAGACTATAGACATAGAGTTAGAATAAATGTATAGACTATAGACATAGAGTTAGAATAAATGTATAGACTATAGACATAGAGTTAGAATAAATGTATAGACTCTAGACATAGAGTTAGAATAAATGTATAGACTATAGACATAGTATAGACTCTAGACATAGAGTTAGAATAAATGTATAGACTCTAGACATAGAGTTAGAATAAATGTATAGACTATAGACATAGAGTTAGAATAAATGTATAGACTCTAGACATAGAGTTAGAATAAATGTATAGACTCTAGACATAGAGTTAGAATAAATGTATAGACTCTAGACATAGAGTTAGAATAAATGTATAGACTCTAGACATAGAGTTAGAATATATGTATAGACTCTAGACATAGAGTTAAAATAAATGTATAGACTATAGACATAGAGTTAGAATAAATGTATAGACTCTAGACATAGAGTTAGAATAAATGTATAGACTCTAGACATAGAGTTAGAATAAATGTATAGACTCTAGACATAGAGTTAGAATAAATGTATAGACTCTAGACATAGAGTTAGAATAAATGTATAGACTATAGACATAGTTAGAATAAATATATGGACTATAGACATAGAGTTAGAATAAATGTATAGACTCTAGACATAGAGTTAGAATAAATGTATAGACTCTAGACATAGAGTTAGAATAAATGTATAGACTCTAGACATAGAGTTAGAATAAATGTATAGACTATAGACATAGAGTTAGAATAAATGTATAGACTATAGACATAGAGTTAGAATAAATGTATAGACTATAGACATAGATTTAGAATAAATGTAGACTATAGAAATAGAGTTAGAATAAATGTATAGACTATAGACATAGAGTTAGAATAAATGTATAGACTCTAGACATAGAGTTAGAATAAATGTATAGACTCTAGACATAGAGTTAGAATAAATGTATAGACTCTAGACATAGAGTTAGAATAAATGTATAGACTATAGACATAGAGTTAGAATAAATATATAGACTATAGACATAGAGTTAGAATAAATGTATAGACTCTAGACATAGAGTTAGAATAAATGTATAGACTCTAGACATAGAGTTAGAATAAATGTATAGACTCTAGACATAGAGTTAGAATAAATGTATAGACTATAGACATAGAGTTAGAATAAATGTATAGACTATAGACATAGAGTTAGAATAAATGTATAGACTATAGACATAGAGTTAGAATAAATGTATAGACTCTAGACATAGAGTTAGAATAAATGTATAGACTATAGACATAGTATAGACTCTAGACATAGAGTTAGAATAAATGTATAGACTCTAGACATAGAGTTAGAATAAATGTATAGACTATAGACATAGAGTTAGAATAAATGTATAGACTCTAGACATAGAGTTAGAATAAATGTATAGACTCTAGACATAGAGTTAGAATAAATGTATAGACTCTAGACATAGAGTTAGAATAAATGTATAGACTATAGACATAGAGTTAGAATAAATGTATAGACTCTAGACATAGAGTTAGAATATATGTATAGACTCTAGACATAGAGTTAAAATAAATGTATAGACTATAGACAGAGTTAAAATAAATGTACATACTCTAGACATAGAGTTAGAATAAATGTATAGACTCTAGACATAGAGTTAGAATAAATGTATAGACTATAGACATAGAGTTAGAATAAATGTATAGACTCTAGACATAGAGTTAGAATAAATGTATAGACTCTAGACATAGAGTTAGAATAAATGTATAGACTATAGACATAGTTAGAATAAATATATGGACTCTAGACATAGAGTTAGAATAAATGTATAGACTCTAGACATAGAGTTAGAATAAATGTATAGACTATAGACATAGAGTTAGAATAAATGTATAGACTATAGACATAGAGTTAGAATAAATGTATAGACTATAGACATAGATTTTGAATAAATGTATAGACTATAGACATAGAGTTAGAATGAATGTATAGACTATAGACATAGAGTTAGAATAAATGTATAGACTCTAGACATAGAGTTAGAATAAATGTATAGACTCTAGACATAGAGTTAGAATAAATGTATAGACTATAGACATAGAGTTAGAATAAATATATAGACTATAGACATAGAGTTAGAATAAATGTATAGACTCTAGACATAGATTTAGAATAAATGTATAGACTATAGACACAGAGTTAGAATAAATGTATAGACTATAGACATAGAGTTAGAATAAATGTATAGACTATAGACATAAAGTTAGAATAAATGTATAGACTATAGACATAGAGTTAGAATAAATGTATAGACTATAGACATAGATTTAGAATAAATGTATAGACTATAGACATAGAGTTAGAATAAATGTATAGACTATAGACATAGAGTTAGAATAAATGTATAGACTCTAGACATAGAGTTAGAATAAATGTATAGACTCTAGACATAGAGTTAGAATAAATGTATAGACTCTAGACATAGAGTTAGAATAAATGTATAGACTATAGACATAGTTAGAATAAATATATGGACTATAGACATAGAGTTAGAATAAATGTATAGACTCTAGACATAGAGTTAGAATAAATGTATAGACTCTAGACATAGAGTTAGAATAAATGTATAGACTCTAGACATAGAGTTAGAATAAATGTATAGACTCTAGACATAGAGTTAGAATAAATGTATAGACTATAGACATAGAGTTAGAATAAATGTATAGACTATAGACATAGAGTTAGAATAAATGTATAGACTATAGACATAGAGTTAGAATAAATGTATAGACTCTAGACATAGAGTTAGAATAAATGTATAGACTATAGACATAGTATAGACTCTAGACATAGAGTTAGAATAAATGTATAGACTCTAGACATAGAGTTAGAATAAATGTATAGACTATAGACATAGAGTTAGAATAAATGTATAGACTCTAGACATAGAGTTAGAATAAATGTATAGACTCTAGACATAGAGTTAGAATAAATGTATAGACTCTAGACATAGAGTTAGAATAAATGTATAGACTCTAGACATAGAGTTAGAATATATGTATAGACTCTAGACATAGAGTTAAAATAAATGTATAGACTATAGACATAGAGTTAGAATAAATGTATAGACTCTAGACATAGAGTTAGAATAAATGTATAGACTCTAGACATAGAGTTAGAATAAATGTATAGACTCTAGACATAGAGTTAGAATAAATGTATAGACTCTAGACATAGAGTTAGAATAAATGTATAGACTATAGACATAGTTAGAATAAATATATGGACTATAGACATAGAGTTAGAATAAATGTATAGACTCTAGACATAGAGTTAGAATAAATGTATAGACTCTAGACATAGAGTTAGAATAAATGTATAGACTCTAGACATAGAGTTAGAATAAATGTATAGACTATAGACATAGAGTTAGAATAAATGTATAGACTATAGACATAGAGTTAGAATAAATGTATAGACTATAGACATAGATTTAGAATAAATGTAGACTATAGAAATAGAGTTAGAATAAATGTATAGACTATAGACATAGAGTTAGAATAAATGTATAGACTCTAGACATAGAGTTAGAATAAATGTATAGACTCTAGACATAGAGTTAGAATAAATGTATAGACTCTAGACATAGAGTTAGAATAAATGTATAGACTATAGACATAGAGTTAGAATAAATATATAGACTATAGACATAGAGTTAGAATAAATGTATAGACTCTAGACATAGAGTTAGAATAAATGTATAGACTCTAGACATAGAGTTAGAATAAATGTATAGACTCTAGACATAGAGTTAGAATAAATGTATAGACTATAGACATAGAGTTAGAATAAATGTATAGACTATAGACATAGAGTTAGAATAAATGTATAGACTATAGACATAGAGTTAGAATAAATGTATAGACTCTAGACATAGAGTTAGAATAAATGTATAGACTATAGACATAGTATAGACTCTAGACATAGAGTTAGAATAAATGTATAGACTCTAGACATAGAGTTAGAATAAATGTATAGACTATAGACATAGAGTTAGAATAAATGTATAGACTCTAGACATAGAGTTAGAATAAATGTATAGACTCTAGACATAGAGTTAGAATAAATGTATAGACTCTAGACATAGAGTTAGAATAAATGTATAGACTATAGACATAGAGTTAGAATAAATGTATAGACTCTAGACATAGAGTTAGAATATATGTATAGACTCTAGACATAGAGTTAAAATAAATGTATAGACTATAGACAGAGTTAAAATAAATGTACATACTCTAGACATAGAGTTAGAATAAATGTATAGACTCTAGACATAGAGTTAGAATAAATGTATAGACTATAGACATAGAGTTAGAATAAATGTATAGACTCTAGACATAGAGTTAGAATAAATGTATAGACTCTAGACATAGAGTTAGAATAAATGTATAGACTATAGACATAGTTAGAATAAATATATGGACTCTAGACATAGAGTTAGAATAAATGTATAGACTCTAGACATAGAGTTAGAATAAATGTATAGACTATAGACATAGAGTTAGAATAAATGTATAGACTATAGACATAGAGTTAGAATAAATGTATAGACTATAGACATAGATTTTGAATAAATGTATAGACTATAGACATAGAGTTAGAATGAATGTATAGACTATAGACATAGAGTTAGAATAAATGTATAGACTCTAGACATAGAGTTAGAATAAATGTATAGACTCTAGACATAGAGTTAGAATAAATGTATAGACTATAGACATAGAGTTAGAATAAATATATAGACTATAGACATAGAGTTAGAATAAATGTATAGACTCTAGACATAGATTTAGAATAAATGTATAGACTATAGACACAGAGTTAGAATAAATGTATAGACTATAGACATAGAGTTAGAATAAATGTATAGACTATAGACATAAAGTTAGAATAAATGTATAGACTATAGACATAGAGTTAGAATAAATGTATAGACTATAGACATAGATTTAGAATAAATGTATAGACTATAGACATAGAGTTAGAATAAATGTATAGACTATAGACATAGAGTTAGAATAAATGTATAGACTATAGACATAGAGTTAGAATAAATGTATAGACTATAGACATAGAGTTAGAATAAATGTATAGACTCTAGACATAGAGTTAGAATAAATGTATAGACTATAGACATAGTATAGACTCTAGACATAGAGTTAGAATAAATGTATAGACTCTAGACATAGAGTTAGAATAAATGTATAGACTATAGACATAGAGTTAGAATAAATGTATAGACTATAGACATAGAGTTAGAATAAATGTATAGACTATAGACATAGATTTTGAATAAATGTATAGACTATAGACATAGAGTTAGAATGAATGTATAGACTATAGACATAGAGTTAGAATAAATGTATAGACTCTAGACATAGAGTTAGAATAAATGTATAGACTCTAGACATAGAGTTAGAATAAATGTATAGACTATAGACATAGAGTTAGAATAAATATATAGACTATAGACATAGAGTTAGAATAAATGTATAGACTCTAGACATAGATTTAGAATAAATGTATAGACTATAGACACAGAGTTAGAATAAATGTATAGACTATAGACATAGAGTTAGAATAAATGTATAGACTATAGACATAAAGTTAGAATAAATGTATAGACTATAGACATAGAGTTAGAATAAATGTATAGACTATAGACATAGATTTAGAATAAATGTATAGACTATAGACATAGAGTTAGAATAAATGTATAGACTATAGACATAGAGTTAGAATAAATGTATAGACTATAGACATAGAGTTAGAATAAATGTATAGACTATAGACATAGAGTTAGAATAAATGTATAGACTCTAGACATAGAGTTAGAATAAATGTATAGACTATAGACATAGTATAGACTCTAGACATAGAGTTAGAATAAATGTATAGACTCTAGACATAGAGTTAGAATAAATGTATAGACTATAGACATAGAGTTAGAATAAATGTATAGACTCTAGACATAGAGTTAGAATAAATGTATAGACTCTAGACATAGAGTTAGAATAAATGTATAGACTCTAGACATAGAGTTAGAATAAATGTATAGACTATAGACATAGAGTTAGAATAAATGTATAGACTATAGACATAAAGTTAGAATAAATGTATAGACTATAGACATAGAGTTAGAATAAATGTATAGACTATAGACATAGAGTTAGAATAAATGTATAGACTATAGACATAGAGTTAGAATAAATGTATAGACTATAGACATAGAGTTAGAATAAATGTATAGACTATAGACATAGAGTTAGAATAAATGTATAGACTATAGACATAGAGTTAGAATAAATGTATAGACTATAGACATAGATTTAGAATAAATGTATAGACTATAGACATAGAGTTAGAATAAATGTATAGACTATAGACATAGAGTTAGAATAAATGTATAGACTATAGACATAGAGTTAGAATATATGTATAGACTATAGACATAGAGTTAGAATAAATGTATAGACTCTAGACATAGAGTTAGAATAAATGTATAGACTCTAGACATAGAGTTAGAATAAATGTATAGACTCTAGACATAGAGTTAGAATAAATGTATAGACTCTAGACATAGAGTTAGAATAAATGTATAGACTCTAGACATAGAGTTAGAATAAATGTATAGACTCTAGACATAGAGTTAGAATAAATGTATAGACTCTAGACATAGAGTTAGAATAAATGTATAGACTCTAGACATAGAGTTAGAATAAATGTATAGACTATAGACATAGAGTTAGAATAAATGTATAGACTATAGACATAGAGTTAGAATAAATGTATAGACTATAGACATAGAGTTAGAATAAATGTATAGACTATAGACATAGAGTTAGAATAAATGTATAGACTATAGACATAGAGTTAGAATAAATGTATAGACTCTAGACATAGAGTTAGAATAAATGTATAGACTCTAGACATAGAGTTAGAATAAATGTATAGACTCTAGACATAGAGTTAGAATAAATGTATAGACTATAGACATAGAGTTAGAATAAATGTATAGACTATAGACATAGAGTTAGAATAAATGTATAGACTATAGACATAGAGTTAGAATAAATGTATAGACTATAGACATAGAGTTAGAATATATGTATAGACTATAGACATAGAGTTAGAATAAATGTATAGACTCTAGACATAGAGTTAGAATAAATGTATAGACTCTAGACATAGAGTTAGAATAAATGTATAGACTCTAGACATAGAGTTAGAATAAATGTATAGACTCTAGACATAGAGTTAGAATAAATGTATAGACTCTAGACATAGAGTTAGAATAAATGTATAGACTCTAGACATAGAGTTAGAATAAATGTATAGACTCTAGACATAGAGTTAGAATAAATGTATAGACTCTAGACATAGAGTTAGAATAAATGTATAGACTATAGACATAGAGTTAGAATAAATGTATAGACTATAGACATAGAGTTAGAATAAATGTATAGACTATAGACATAGAGTTAGAATAAATGTATAGACTATAGACATAGAGTTAGAATAAATGTATAGACTATAGACATAGAGTTAGAATAAATGTATAGACTCTAGACATAGAGTTAGAATAAATGTATAGACTCTAGACATAGAGTTAGAATAAATGTATAGACTCTAGACATAGAGTTAGAATAAATGTATAGACTATAGACATAGATTTAGAATAAATGTATAGACTATAGACATAGAGTTAGAATAAATGTATAGACTATAGACATAGAGTTAGAATAAATGTATAGACTATAGACATAGAGTTAGAATAAATGTATAGACTATAGACATAGAGTTAGAATAAATGTATAGACTATAGACATAGAGTTAGAATAAATGTATAGACTATAGACATAGATTTAGAGTACAAGTATAGATAAAGAGGGATATAAGAAAAACAAACATGGGCACAATTTTATTAAGTTAAAAATCATAGAAGGTATAATAAAATATTTCACAATATGAGTACATATAAAGTGATCAGTTTTCAATCTGTTAAGAATGTACATCTTTGTATGTGTTAAAAAAAAGCATCAGGTAGATCTAGTGCTTGCTTATAATGATATAAATTGAAGACTATGCTTAGACAATTAACAATGATTGAGTAGGCTTGCAGAATTATAGTGTAAGAACCAAACATTTTTCCAAAACAGTGTTTATTTGTGCATTTATATAGCCAAATTAACCTTAATGTCCATTAAAGTTTATTGTCTGGAAAATGTTAAATGCAGAAATATATATATTTTTTTCCCCTCTGAAATCTGGTCACATTCCTGAATTAATTATATTGGCTGATTATTTATAAACTTTTTTGAGGGTTTTAAGTTGAAATCCAAGTTAAAATATTTTGTTCTGGAATTAGAAGACATCCTTGAGTCTACCCACATTTAAATGTTTACATGGCATTAGTTGGGACATCCTTGAGTCTACCCACATATAAATGTTTACATGGCATTAGTTGGGAGAAAAAGGGTATTAAGCTGGCCTCACAATATCCTAGTATGAAACTTGTAATGATTACTTGACCAGCCCATCATGCCCATGGACCATCATGGCACTATGCTGTTAATAATAAATATTGTTTCAACCATTGTCTGCCATTAAAACATTCAACTTATAGACAGCTTGAATATCCATTTGAGATTTTCTCACAATACCTTGAAATATATAAAATGTTCTGAGCTGATTTTGTATTTAGATAAAGCTTGTGAAACTTGTGTGCTTAAGCAATCTGAATCTCTGCAATTCTGCTTTTTTTGCGTATGTTTTAAATGAGTTAAAAAAAAACTTCTAAACATTCCCATAAATCTTGAGTTTATCCTTTCAATGAATAATATAATTAGCACCAAAACATGCAGATAAAAAGTGTATATATTTTCTTTAACAATTCTTTACCATTTGATATTTATTATTACATAAAAACTGACTAAAATCTAAATATTTATCTTGGTAGGCCCCTGCCAGTCTTTTAGATGCATTAGAGCAACATCTGCTATCATTGGAAGGAAAAAAGGGTGTGGCCACAACCCCTACCAGTTCTAGCAAGTAAGTTTCCATGTATATATTTTAAGCTTTTAATCCAGTAAGATAATCAATATTTTACATTTGGCTTGCACTCCACATAATAGTACTGAAGTAAGCAAAAAAATAAGATATTTAGTTTTAGATATTTAATTGAAGCTAATTCATTTATCTATAAATTGGTGGGAGAGATTTAAAATTGATTTATTAGGTCAAATGCTAGGCTAAATTATGTCTAATTATAACTAATTTTAAATACTTTAACGTCCAATCGATGAGTAAAACAGTATGAATTTTTTTTTTACAATACACAAGTTGTTAAAGTTTAAAAAATATAAAGGAACACTTTGATAGAGTTTATTGTCTGTGAAAGTAACAATTTGATAGAGTTTATTGTCTGGGAAAGTAACAATTTGATAGAGTTTGTTGTCTGTGAAAGTAACAATTTGATAGAGTTTATTGTCTGTGAAAGTAACAATTTGATAGAGTTTATTGTCTGTGAAAGTAACAATTTGATAGAGTTTATTGTCTGTGAAAGTAACAATTTGATAGAGTTTATTGTCTGTGAAAGTAACAATTTGATAGAGTTTATTGTCTGTGAAAGTAACAATTTGATTGTTTATTAATTGTTATCTTAATCTAAAAGTAAATTTATTGGTTAGAATTTTAAATTTTACATTTCAGCCCAGGTTCTTAGAACTATTTACTGACCGTACATTTATTTCACAATTTCTTTAAATCTGTTATATCACTCATTGTTCAACATTTTTGGGGAGCACCATGATCTTGTTTGCTATAAATAACTTTACACGTAAAGGATGAAAAAACAGGCAATGAATAAGGTTTCTAAATAAGCTCTATATAATTGGCAAATGTGATATAGTTTAGGTGTGATATCTGCAGTACTAAAGGAAGAACTTTTTTTGTTTTTGTGTTGACGTATTGGGTAATTAAGTGCATGAAACTGATGACCTTGATGTGATGTCTTGGGTAATTAAGTGCATGAAACTGATGACCTTGATGTGATGTCTTGGGTAATTAAGTGCATGAAACTGATGACCTGGATGTGATGTCTTGGGTAATTAAGTGCATGAAACTGATGACCTTGATGTGATGTCTTGGGTAATTAAGTGCATGAAACTGATGACCTTGATGTGATGTCTTGGGTAATTAAGTGCATGAAACTGATGACCTTGATGTGATGTCTTGGGTAATTAAGTGCATGAAACTGATGACCTTGATGTGATGTCTTGGGTAATTAAGTGCATGAAACTAATGACCTGGATGTGATGTCTTGGGTAATTAAGTGCATGAAACTGATGACCTTGATGTGATGTCTTGGGTAATTAAGTGCATGAAACTGATGACCTTGATGTGATGTCTTGGGTAATTAAGTGCATGAAACTGATGACCTTGATGTGATGTCTTGGGTAATTAAGTGCATGAAACTGATGACCTTGATGGGATGTCTTGGGTAATTAAGTGCATGAAACTAATGACCTGGATGTGATGTCTTGGGTAATTAAGTGCATGAAACTGATGACCTTGATGTGATGTCTTGGGTAATAAAGTGTATGAAATTGATGACCTTGATGTGATGTCTTGAGTAATTAAGTGCATGAAACTGATGACCTTGATGTGATGTCTTGGGTAATTAAGTGCATGAAATTGATGACCTTGATGTGATGTCTTGGGTAATTAAGTGCATGAAACTGATGACCTTGATGTGATGTCTTGGGTAATTAAGTGCATGAAACTGATGACCTTGATGTGATGTCTTGGGTAATTAAGTGCATGAAACTGATGACCTGGATGTGATGTCTTGGGTAATTAAGTGCATGAAACTGATGACCTTGATGTGATGTCTTGGGTAATAAGTGCATGAAACTATTGACCTGGATGTGATGTCTTGGGTAATTAGGTGCATGAAACTGATGACCTGGATGTGATGTCTTGGGTAATTAAGTGCATGGAACTGATGACCTGGATGTGATGTCTTGGGTAATTAAGTGTATGAAACTGATGACCTGGATGTGATGTGTCTTGGGTAATTAAGTGCATGAAACTGATGACCTGGATGTGATGTCTTGGGTAATTAAGTGCATTAAACTGATGACCTGGATGTGATGTCTTGGGTAATTAAGTGCATGAAACTGATGACCTGGATGTGATGTCTTGGGTAATTAAGTGCATGAAACTAATGACCTGGATGTGATGTCTTGGGTAATTAAGTGCATGAAACTGATGACCTGGATGTGATGTCTTGGGTAATTAAGTCCATGAAACTGATTATCTGGATGTGATGTCTTGGGTAATTAAGTGCATGAAACTAATGATCTGGATGTGATGTCCAGGCTTTAGTAGCCTTCATAGTTTCAATATCAGCAATTCCTGTACAATTCTCTCCTAGGCCTGTGGGTTTTACTTCTGCTTTGAACACTATGACTAGTAATACTTTCAATGTATCTGAAGCAGAACGCAAGCGTATATTAGATGAAGAGAACTTGCAACTACAGAAACTGAAGGTAAGGAACTAAAATATGTCTATGCCCTTTCTCATGCATTTATTTTTATATGTAGCTTTCCTTTTCATCTTGAATTTCATAATAAATGTATAAAAGTTCATTATTAATTTATTAATATGCTTTTTTAATATAAATTATATATATATATATATATATATATATATATATATATATATATATATATATATATGATGGCTGGATCAGGATTATATATGTATATATGTATAATATAATGATACTGATGGTTACTTGTATTGTCACATTTCTGTCCATGCTATTAACATTCTAGTATGATCGGCATGCACAATATATATATGTTACGGATGAAGCTGGAAGTTTGACCTTTCCGAAATTATTCAGTCATTTGACATGTTGGCCAAAGTGTGAGCTACTTGTGCTGAAAAGAGATTTTTTTCCCGGGTCGCATTGGGTTGGAAAAGTTTGAGAAACCTGACTAGGGAAAGTTTGAGAAACCTGACTAGGGAAAGTTTGAGAAACCTGACTAGGGAAAGTTTGAGAAACCTGACTAGGGAAAGTTTGTTTAAACTGACTAGGGAAAGTTTGTTTAAACTGACTAGGGAAAGTTTGTTTAAACTGACTAGGGAAAGTTTGTTTAAACTGACTAGGGAAAGTTTGTTTAAACTGACTAGGGAAAGTTTGTTTAAACTGACTAGGGAAAGTTTGTTTAAACTGACTAGGGAAAGTTTGTTTAAACTGACTAGGGAAAGTTTGTTTAAACTGACTAGGGAAAGTTTGTTTAAACTGACTAGGGAAAGTTTGTTTAAACTGACTAGGGAAAGTTTGTTTAAACTGACTAGGGAAAGTTTGTTTAAACTGACTAGGGAAAGTTTGTTTAAACTGACTAGGGAAAGTTTGTTTAAACTGACTAGGGAAAGTTTGTTTAAACTGACTAGGGAAAGTTTGTTTAAACTGACTAGGGAAAGTTTGTTTAAACTGACTAGGGAAAGTTTGTTTAAACTGACTAGGGAAAGTTTGTTTAAACTGACTAGGGAAAGTTTGTTTAAACTGACTAAATGTTTGGAAAGTTTGTTTAAACTGACTAAATGTTTGGAAAGTTTGTTTAAACTGACTAAATGTTTGGAAAGTTTGTTTAAACTGACTAAATGTTTGGAAAGTTTGTTTAAACTGACTAAATGTTTGGAAAGTTTGTTTAAACTGACTAAATGTTTGGAAAGTTTGTTTAAACTGACTAAATGTTTGGAAAGTTTGTTTAAACTGACTAAATGTTTGGAAAGTTTGTTTAAACTGACTAAATGTTTGGAAAGTATGTTTAAACTGACTAAATGTTTGGAAAGTTTGTTTAAACTGACTAAATGTTTGGAAAGTTTGTTTAAACTGACTAGGGAAAGTTTGTTTAAACTGACTAGGGAAAGTTTGTTTAAACTGACTAGGGAAAGTTTGTTTAAACTGACTAGGGAAAGTTTGTTTAAACTGACTAGGGAAAGTTTGTTTAAACTGACTAGGGAAAGTTTGTTTAAACTGACTAAATGTTTGGAAAGTTTGTTTAAACTGACTAAATGTTTGGAAAGTTTGTTTAAACTGACTAAATGTTTGGAAAGTTTGTTTAAACTGACTAAATGTTTGGAAAGTTTGTTTAAACTGACTAAATGTTTGGAAAGTTTGTTTAAACTGACTAAATGTTTGGAAAGTATGTTTAAACTGACTAAATGTTTGGAAAGTTTGTTTAAACTGACTAAATGTTTGGAAAGTTTGTTTAAACTGATTAAATGTTTGGAAAGTTTGTTTAAACTGACTAAATGTTTGGAAAGTTTGTTTAAACTGACTAAATGTTTGGAAAGTTTGTTTAAACTGACTAAATGTTTGGAAAGTTTGTTTAAACTGACTAAATGTTGGGAAAGTTTGTTTAAACTGACTAAATGTTTGGAAATTGAATTTTGTTAAAATGGGAAAAACCAGAGTAAAAGATGTATTTAAAATATTAAAAAAAAACTTTTTTTTTTTAAAGTTCAGGAATTCTTAACTCCTATCATGTTTGTTTTTTAGAAACTTTTCTATGAGTATGAGAAACTGCCAAAATACCATTTCTATTTGGAGTATTTACACTACAAGTTAAGTTAACATCAAGCAATTTAAAAAATTTTGATATGTTGGTTTGTTAGTTTTTGGTAAAAATTGTGAAAAGTTTGTGAATCACAAATGATTTTAAAATATGAACCTAGTTCAGCTGGTCATTTTGTAAAGTGCAGAGTAATCCTTTGACTCCAAAAATTGAATTAGGGCGTGGCAAGTAATACAAGATTGCCTAGGGTTGTGGAGAATAATTAACTTATAAAGAAGATCGAGAGAAAGTGAAAAAAGAAATGGAGGAATCTGTAAATCTCACAGTCATGATAAACTTATTCAATATCAACATCTAACAATGAAGCTGTTGCCATGGGCTCTGACTTGTAGGAAAATCCAAACCATTGCCGGACAATAATTATGGGAAAAGTTTGTGTGTGATGTGTAAAAAGAGTTCAGCACTTTGTTGTTGATTCTGCTGCAAAGATGTTCATGCAATTTATAAGATAAATAACAAAGTAGACGAAGGATATGGAGGGAAATCACTTGCCGGTTTATGTCATAATAGACAAAAACCAGGAAGTAGATGTAACCACCAAATGTTAATTTGCAAGCTCAAGGTAAGAAGATACTTAACATAGCAGGGATCTCCAAAGTAATATGAAGAAGAAAGTTTGAGAAAATGGACGCATTTGTTTACCAGATATTGACAGAAGTCCTGGTGGTTTATGAAGAATTTTGTGCATCTAGGATCAGAATATCACTGTATTCTAGAAGTAAGTTTTCCATTCTACATTCCTGCTACAGCCACATTATATTTCTCAAGACATGATAGACGCTAACATCGTCACTTTGTACAAAAGCAAAGGTGACAGGAGCGATTGCAACAACTATCGGGACATCTCCCTACTCAGCATTGTTGGTAAAGTGTTTGCCCGCGTCGTCCTTGCCAGCCTGCAGGCCCTCGCATCACAGTGTGGCTTCAGGGCTGTCCGATCAACAGTGGACATGATCTTCTCTCTACGCCAGGTGCAGGAGAAGTGTCAGGAACAGCAGATGCCACTCTACATAGCCTTCATCGATCTCACAAGGGCATTTGATCTGGTCAGTCGAGGCCCGCAGTCACATCCTGCATAGAAACTGGACATAATGAGACTGCCGTCCAGAAATGAGCGAGGCGGAAACACCATCTACAACAGCCATCCGCCTTTATATGCCTCAAGTGCGTCAGGGATTGCCACTCCAGGGTTGGCCTACACAGCCATTCTCGGCGGTGCAGTTGGATACCTCACATATGAAGCTACACCATCGTCTCTCGCGACGGACAGATGGCGACAACGACGAAACAAAAACCAGGAAGAAGATGTCACCACCAAATGTTAATTTGCAAGCTCAATGTAAGAAGATACTTAACATAGCAGGGATCTCCACAGTAATATGAAGAAGAAGAAGAAAGTTTGTGAAAATGGACGCATTCGTTTACCAGATATTGACAGAAGTCCTGGTGGTTTATGAAGAATTTTTGCATCTATGATCAGAATATCACTGTATTCTAGAAGTAAGTTTTCCATTCTACATGAGAAACCGCTCACACATGATTTTTTGGCATTTTCTTCTTCTTCTTCTATTAGCCAGTCTGCAGAGCTGTTTGCTCTCTTGCAGTCAATGCCAGACAAACATATTTACATGTCTTTTTTCAGTTGTTCAATACTGCTATATAGTGTGTTGGTAATGGTAGGTTGAGGGGGAGCAGAGTGTATCTGAGGATTTTTTGGCATAGAAAATAATAACTATCTCAGCTTCCTAATCACTGGCAGGTGGACACGGGTATTGTTAATGCTATTGCACTGCTAAGTGCGCAACAAATTGCTTAAAATTTGGAAATAATAAACTTTTGTTAAATTGCAAATGTCCGTAAAAGTTCATCTTGTTGTACAGTGAAGATCAAGATAAAGTAAGAGATTGAATCTAATATAAACTTGTTATGAAATCTGCACTTTGCATTCTTCTTTCGATTGGGTCAATCACTCCATGCCATTTCACATACTGGCGTCAATGGACATCAGCTGGTCCATTAACATCATTAGTGATCATTCCCTGCGTTGGCTTGACACTTCCAACTTTTACAGATTTCAGGCTTTGGCCGTAACATGTATATATGCAGTAAACTGAAATCATCTTTTGTAAACACTGTCTTCTTTATTAAGTCCTTTTTTTTTATCATTTACTAACTTTTAATTTTATTGCTTTGTTTGAACTCTCATCAATTAATCTAAAACTAAACTCTTGTGTTAACTCATGAAAGCTCACACAACTTTCACTTTGGACAATAATAGTTTCATATGCCTTTATTTCTTGAACACAAATATATTGACTAAAATCCTGCCAACCTTTCGATTTCTTATCAATTAATATCATATATAGTTGAAATATTCAAATATTTTAATTTAGTAAAGAAATTAAAGAAATATATTTTTATATCAATTTTGTACAAAGTTTGCAGTTGTTATCTATAAACCAAATTTCAATTTTATCTTCTTTAAACCATAAGAAAAACTTTCTGACCACATTTTGACATTTTTGATTGATCATAACAACACAGAAAATGTTATTTTTGATTGATCATAACAACACAGAAAATGTTATTTTTGATTGATCATAACAACACAGAAAATGTTATTTTTGATTGATCATAACAACACAGAAAATGTTATTTTTGATTGATCATAACAATACAGAAAATGTTATTTTTGATTGATCATAACAACACAGAAAATGTTATTTTTGACTGATCATAACAACACAGAAAATGTTATTAAATGGTTGAACTGAATTCTATTTTTTTTCCCTTTAGAAAGATGTGAATGAAATGTGTTAATAAAAAACTTGGAAATGAATTTTAATAGAAACTATATTTAGTTGGGTAACCTCTCCATGATTCACTTTTTGGCCCATGATTTTTGCAACTATTTAATTGGTCAGGCTGCCGATGAATCATTTGTTGAGGCTGAAGGAGCAGATGCTGAAAATATCTTTGTGAGTAAATCTTCCCTCCACCCTGTTTTAAACCAACACAGACAAACAAATAGCTGTTAGACACATCTTGTCCAATGGCTGATTGTAAAACCCTTACAATGTTATCATTTTTTTTGTAGACCTAATCCAAACAATTTGGTAAAAATTTATTTAAAGTTTTAATTAGAATTATATAATTTTTTTTGAGTATTCATTTAAATTTAAAAGGGATAGGTATTTATATTGATAAAATGAAAGAAAATATTAATTGTAACTAAAGAAGATTGGAACAATAAATGGTAATAAGTAGTAACTGAAAAACATATTCAGGTTTTATATAACTTGAAATAGGTGAAGAAAAATTGACTTAATTGTGAACATTTCTGAAATATGCATTCAGGTTTTATATAACTTGGAATAGGTGAAGAAAAATTGACTTAATTGTGAACATTTTGGAAATGTGTCATATATTTGTGAATTCCTTTAGCATAAAAATAATTATTTTAATTTTTTTGTTTATTTAATAACTAGACCATAAGTTCCATCAAGTTTTTGGGGACTTAAAAAATATTCACAAACTTTAAAAAATTTGAACTACCTTGAATACTACCAGATTTTTTTACTCATACCTACAGCGCAGAGTTAACACCCCTAGTTTGGATTACCAAAGCTATATTTTGTACTTGACTAGCAGATATGTCATACCCCTAATTTTGAGAGCTACGCTGCATACAATTTCTAAAATATCATATTATTTTTAAAACATAAACGCTACTAAATATTCACCTTTGTTTGGAAACTGTCCTTAAAAATAGTTGACAATCATGAATAACATAAACAAATAAAGGTACCCTTTCTTTAATTTTTATCGACAGATCAACATAGCCATTAGCCCTATGGGAAAGTTTTTTGCTATTCAAGCCTTGCATTTGTGTCTACATATTCATAAACAAGGTGTCCCACAAGAAGACAAAACTATCATTGCTATAATATCTTTAGTGTAAATGTATGTTCATAAAAGGCCAAATATAGGCCAGTGGACATAAAACAGTTTTTCAAAAATAAAATTTAGGGCTTTGCTTTCTACATCACTACAATCACCAATATGGGTTATAGTTGCAACTTTTTGACATAGTGGACCTTTCTGCTCGGAATCCGCACTGTGATTCGGGATACACTCTCTCAGCGAGCTTTTGCAGTTTCTTTAGAGGTCCAGAATCGATATGATCTTCTCACTAAGACAACTCCAAGAAAAGTGCAGTGAGCAACACATGCCCCTCTATCTGGCTTTCATTGATCTGACAAGGGCTTTCGACCTGGTCAGCAGAGATGGACTCTTTACAGTCTTGGCAAAGGTTGGCTGCTCACCAAAACTGCTGAAGATAATACAGCCATTCAATTATGGAATGAAAGGCACAGTGCAGTATGATGGGTCAACTTCGGCCGCATTTGACATCCTCAGCGGAGTCAAACAGGGTTGTGTCCTTGCCCCAACACTCTTTGGCATCTTTTTTCCCAGCCTATTGAGACATGCCTTTGGAACTTCAACCGAGGGGGTCTATCTACACACCCGTTCTGATGGTAAACTATTCAACCTGGCCAGGCTTAAGTCTAAGAGGAAGATACAGGAGACCGTGATTAGGGACATGCTTTTTGCAGATGACGCTGCCTTAGCCACACACACAGAGGCAGAACTGCAAAGCCTAATGGACCGCTTTGCCAAGACCACTATCAACTTTGGCCTCACTATCAGCCTAAAAAAGATTAATGTGATGGCCCAGGAAGCTGATTCTCCCAAAACAACGATCAACGACTGCGAACTTGAGGCTGTGGAGCATTACACATACCTTGGCTCCACCATCACTAGCAACCTATCTCTAGATGCAAAGCTCAACACAAGGATCGGCAAGGCCTCCACAACACTGGCCAGACTATCACACAGAGTGGAACAACAAAAAGCTGACCATAAGAACCAAGGTTGCATTTGTGTTAAGCACTCTACTTTATGCCAGCAAAACATGGACCCTATACTTTAGACAAGAGAAGAGATTGAGTGCTTATCACATGCGCTGCCTCCGACGCATACTCGGAATCTCCTGGCAGGACCATGTCACGAACAACGAGGTGCTGCGGCAGGCTGGGATGCCAAGCATGCCTACTCTGATCTGCCAAACACTGGCTCAGATGGTTGGGACATGTGGGTAGGATGGACGATGGCAGAATACCCAAAGACATCCTATACTCTGAACTAGCCAGAGGAAAGAGGTCGGCCCCACCTCCATTTTAGGGATGTCTGCAAGAGAGACATGAAAGCCCTAGCCATGGATATAAACAGCTGGGAGGAACTTGCCAAGGACAGGTCCAGTTGGAGACGAGCGCTGACCTCCGGACCTGCAACTGCTCGCTGACGAGAAGCGCACCAGAAGGAAGGGAAGAGACCAACCCACGACCAATTCTGTCTTCTTGTGCCAGACGTGCAACAGGGACTGTCACTCGCTTGTGGGCTTGTACAGCCACAGCAGAAGCTGCAAGGCCAAGAGCACACATTACCCCAAGGGCACGCAAAATTCCGTCGTCTCACGAGACTAATGGAAGCCAACAACAACAATGACATAGTAGTCTCATTTTTTAAAACTATTAAAAACTGTAACTAATTTGTTAGAGATTTTGATTTAAAAAATGTGCGACTTGTACATGATAATCTGATAAATGACTTAAAAAAAAACTTTCATTACAGCTTTGTAATGTATGTGCTGTGCACAGGAACACAGGATTTTTCACTGGGAGGGTCTGAACTTTCATGTGAAAAACATTTTCTTTTTTTTTTCAAATTTAACAGACACAACAAAAAAAGACAGTTTAAAAATCAATTTTTTTCCCAAAACTTCGGGAGAATGTTTAGCTCCCCCCCCTCCCCCTCAGCCCACCTCGTGGCTACACCCCTAGGTGTCCCTACTTATTACTAAGAAAAGTAATTATTATTTCTGATCTAATTGAGCTAACAATCAGTATTCATTTAACTTTTGTAATGGTTCTACCAAAGGCAGGGAAAATCTTACTAGAAACAATAATTAATTGTTTGCTGTTTCCACTACAGGTTACATGCAGTCTAGTATGGATTGAGTAAATGAATAATAATTTTCTTGACTCAGGGTTATAATCCATCAACTTATTGAATATCAACATTAGGGTTATAATCCATCAACTTATTGAATATCAACATTAGGTTTATAATCCATCAACTTATTGAATATCAACAGCTAAGAAACCAAAATCTCCTCAGCAGTATTTCACTCACTCAATCTAAGAATAAGAAATGATTAACTTGTCATATTCGCAGCAGACTTCATTATATTTTATTTACTTACAAAACTTGATGGCAATAAACACGACTGATTAAAGAAATAATATGTTTCACAAAATTATATTGCCCTTTGATAGAATTTATCCACTCTTGTGCAACCTTCAAGCTATATTTTTCACAATGCTCAATTACTTTTTAGAACAACTAACTTGACAAATCCTACCATGACCAAAATGGCAAATAGACTGTATTTAATTAGTCTGTCTCACCTTGCTTTGCAAGAGCCCTCTAGTAGTAATTAATATGATTAGCTGATCCTAATTTAAAGACATATTGTTGTACTTGTTGTAGAATTACTTGTATCTTTATAAAGCCATATTGTTCTATCTATGTTTAATTACACACACTTGCTCTAATCACTATTACTCCCCTTGTTTGTTTTATTTTCTTATTTCCTTTTTGACTTACACTTATCAACATTGTGGTAGTGGCTTTCTGCATGTGGCAAAAGATTTGGCAGAAGAAAGCCACTCCTGTTGAAATTGTAGAGTTTTCAAAATGATTAAAGGACGCTGACGGTTGAAATTGTAGTGGGCTACCCATTAAAAGCCCACTTCTCGATTGGTTGGTAGGCATGAGGTCCAGTTTGTCAGTGACTGTTTTATTCATTGTTAGTTTCAGATTCATTTTTCTATTGGCTTGTATGTAACTCTTTCATCTGCTGTATGTAACTCTTTCATCTGCTGTATGTAACTCTTTTATCTGTTGTTTGTTGCCCATTTTGGTTTGTTTATAGTAATTTTAGTTTTACATCCTGATGTTTGTATTTGTCGGATTAGATTAGATTATCATTTTGAATTATACCGGTAACTTGTTTTTCAAGTCATGCATACATATTTCCTTGACATGTGTAGAAACATTGTCCTAATAAACATGTTTATGTTGTATAGAATGCAATAATACTTTTTCTTTTATACTCTTGTCATAGATGTTCATATTTACCTCATTTAACAACCAATTAACTAGAATGGCAAATGCTCTAAACATAAAAAAATAATTATTATATATAAGTATTGTTGAAGTGATTCTTCCATTGAAGATTTTTATAATGATTTCTTCATCTACACTTTTCCAGGAGCAAAAATTGAAAGAATCTTCATCCCCCCAACAGCAGCAAAAAGCCAACAACCCTTTTACAGCAACAACAGCACAGAGTGCCAACTTGTTTGGATCTCCCACTGAGCCTGCAGCACCGACAACCTCTACCAAACCCAGTGATGACCTTCTCAGTTTGACTGGCAATCCATTTATGGATAACGTCCAGAATGTTATGGTAACAGCATATCCACAGACAAGTAACAATCCATTTGGCTCTCCTGGATTTCAAACAAATGGTAAGAAGAACCATTGTTTTTTTTTCAGTTTATTTTCAATAAAAAAGTTATTGTTTAAAAAAAATATAATTATAATCAATATTTTAATGTAGTTTAAGAAGAATTAATTTGAAAATAGCCAGATTGTATTAAACTGATTTGTTTATTTGGTGACTCTAGCACTGCATTCAATAACATAGCTGCCAACCCTCCCGTTTATTCCTAGATTCTCCAGTTTTTTATATCATCACCAGGAAATAACTTTATTACATAGCTGCCAACCCTCCCGTTTATTCCTAGATTCTCCAGTTTTTTATATTCTCACCAGGAAATAACTTTATTACATAGCTGCCAACCCTCCCGTTTATTCCTAGATTTTCCAGTTTTTTATATCCTCACCAGGAAATAACTTTATTACATAGCTGCCAACCCTCCTGTTTATTCCTAGATTCTCCAGTTTTTTATATCCTCACCAGGAAATAACTTTATTACATAGCTGCCAACCCTCCCGTTTATTCCTAGATTCTCCAGTTTTTTATATCTTCACCAGGAAATAACTTTATTACATAGCTGCCAACCCTCCTGTTTATTCCTAGATTCTCCAGTTTTTTATATCCTCACCAGGAAATAACTTTATTACATAGCTGCCAACCCTAACGTTTATTCCTAGATTCTCCAGTTTTTTATATCCTCACCAGGAAATAACTTTATTACATAGCTGCCAACCCTCCCGTTTATTCCTAGATTCTCCAGTTTTTTATATTCTCACCAGGAAATCCCGGAACTTATATAAAAATCCCAGAAAATCTAGTTTCTAAATAATCTCATTTCTAAATAGGCCCATGGGTGCCACTTTTCCGAATTATCCCGGAAATCCGGATTCGCAAGGCTAAATATTTTTCGGCTCCGGATTCGCGAGATTTAATTCACTTTGGTTCTGGATTCGTGGATTAACCCCCCAAAAAAAAATAAACGGTTCCGAAATCGCGGTACAAAACCTGGTTTGGTAAGAATCGGATCCGCTATAAATAGACTTAATAAGTTTACTTTGACCTACAGGGTTCGTACGCAAGTCTGGAAGTCTGGAAAAAGTTTGAAAAATCCGATTTTTGTTTTCCAGACCCTCAAAAGTCTTAAATTTTCTTTTTTGTCTTTGAAAAGTCTGAAATTTTTAGGGTAAAAGTCTGGAATCAAAAAAAAAAACGGTTCTTGAGTCTTTTTGTAACCAACAAGTCCTTTTGTATCCAACCTTCTTCCTTCCCGTCCCTCTTAATTTTTTGGCTCAAATAAAAACGTAAGCAGCATGACGTTTGTGCGTGTCAACTACGGTACCAGGCGATAGCAGACTCCGCCCCCTCTCCGCTTTTGCGAGTTGTCACGTTGGGTTTAGTAAGCGTTTTAAAGAAGTTCCCGCGGCCTTCTGAAAGGTCAAAAAGTTATTTTAAAAAATACCTTTACCTCCCCGCGAAATGCGAAAAACCGCTAATAGTGTATGCGGTTTTAAAACGCCTATGTATGAGATCATATACGGTACTAAATGCTTCCCAAACACTTTCTAAACACACTCTTACTCATTAATACAGTAGGCCTAAATAATGTATATTATATATAGTAGCCTAATATTGCATGCAGTTATGTATTTCACTAATGTAGTAACGATAATGTAAACACATTTTAATTTTGTACTGCAACAATAGGCCTACTTTATTTTAATAAAAAAGAAACGTTATTACAGGAGGACAGTAGGCCTAGTCCTACACGTAGCCTAACACCGCATAGCATAGTTACCCATACTGTGTTACTGTACCGTGAAGTCATTTTCTATGCGGACAACATATTATTATGTAGGCCTATATGTATTAGAATTGACAAAAATTGAACAAATTAAAAACCCTTTTTACCATGCATTCGTTTTTATGACGTTAGGGTGCTAGCCCGGTATAGGCCTACGGGGCATACGATGCGATTCCGTCAATTTAAGAGCCAAACCCGCGAATATGCGGCCGCGAATAGGTGAGGGTATAGGCTACTGTATATGTATTCCTCCTAAAATGTCATAAAATTTGACGATCAACCGATCGGATGTGTAAAAATATTTCAGTTAATCACCGGACCCGGTCTGCTAAACATGGTCTATGTAAAAAAAAATTGCGTTCGTTATCTTAAATTAGGCCTACTACAAGCTAAGGCCTATATTTAAGATAGGCTTTAGGCCTAAACTATACATTTTCAATTCTTCCATGATCGTATTCTCTTTTTTTGCGACCATTATGTAAAATGCCTGCTTAGGCTACTCTATGGCGCCAATAGTCTAGGCTACGTGGAGTCCCGACACATTTTGCTGATTTAATTTATTTTGGAATATATTTAAATTATACCCTTGATCAAAATGCACAGAAAAAGGCCATTTTTTATTAATTAAAAAAGAAAATGGTGACATTTAAGAAACTATTTTATATAATGTAGGAAGGCCTAGTAACAATTCCAGCATTTAGCCTGGTTCATGCCTAGCACTACGAGACGAGCCGTTTGCGATGTCTGCCGTACGTCGTTTTATCAATTATGCGTACAATTTTAAAACAGTAGGCCTAATTAGAAAATGCGGTAGACACTGAGCTGAACATAATATTGTAATGGAATTATTTTTTTTGAGTGGCACATGCATGTTTTTCGCGGACAATTTTGGTTCAAATTTAAGCCGCGATGTAGCCGACGTAGGCGGGCGTTGGTCTAATCAGACTTATGACAAAACCAAGTCACTTTATTATCCCGATAAATTGACGAAGATGAAATGTGCACAATGCTGAAAATATCTGATTAGATTTATGTTTTAGACATAAATTGGCTAAATATAAAATGGTTACGAATTTACCAGAAGCATTTAAATAATTTTAAGTTCATATTAGGCCTAAATAAGTAAAAAAAATTCCCGAGAGGATTACACTTTTACTAGAAGTTCTAGTCATTTATTGACAATTAGGCTTTAGTCTTTGACTGTAAGTAAGCTACACAGCTATCCATTTTAAAGAAAATGCGGAGGGGGGGGGGGATTTAAAATGTCTGAAGATCGCCTATTGTTAGTTACAGGCCCACCTAATCTTGTTCAGACCTCCTCCACCACTTTACTTTAGGCCTACTAGGTAGGCCTATAGGGAGAAAATATATGCACCAGTGTGGCAGTTCAGAATTAGCCTACTCTACTGGTTGCACCTTCTTTGATTTTCGTCTCCCCGATTGAGCCTACGGTGACCTTACAGTAGGCTTATTAACATACGCTAAAGTGCTTTCTTGACCGTTAATCTATTGAAGTTTATTTTATAAGATAGCCTATAAATGGAAGCTATAAATATAGAAACTTTAGTATAGCTGGCTTAAATAATTGTGTTAAATAATTACTATTTAATTTTGTTCTTTAGTTTTAATTGGTAGGACACAATTTCACATGCTTTTATTATTTTTACAGAGTTTATTACTTTATGTTCAGTAACAGTATTCATGGCACTTGTTTTAGAATTTCTGTAATTCAAAACCACGATAGAAAGAAAGAGATAAGCTTTACTACTAGTAAACTATTGAATCTAGTCTGCAACTTCAAATACCTAATAACTGAATAGTAAATAAAATGTAGATTTTATTAAAGTAAAATTATTTTCACACAAGACAAAGCAAATTTCAAGTAAATATGTACAGAAATAAATTTTGTATGATTTTTTTTGTAATATTAATAGATTTTGTGCGTTTTAGCGATTAGGAGGGGAGGGGGGCAATTGAGACTATTTGGTCTCATTTTGTTTCAAAATGAATTTACTTAAAAGTTATAAGGCAAAAAAAAGCTATTTGTTTTAGAATAAAAAATTTATGAATGAAAATGTAGGTAAAAATATTTAGATAGTTAAAATAAAAATTTTCAACATTTACAAATATAATTAAAACAAATTAGGCTCCCATAAGTCAACAAAATGTAGATTTTATTAAATAAAAATCAATTTTACACAAGATAAAACAAATTTGAAGTAAATATGTACATAAATAAATTTTTTATGGCTCTTCTCTTAATATCAGTTAATTTTTTTCATTTCAGAAATTACGCGGGGGCGCGGGTATTGTTAACGGATTGTTTTAAATATGGAAAAAATTTTTTTACAGATATTTTTAAATTATGAATAGATCTAGTACAGATATTTTTAAATTATGAATAGATCTAGTACAGATATTTTTAAATTATGAATAGATCTAGTACAGATATTTTTAAATTATGAATAGATCTAGTACAGATATTTTTAAATTATGAATAGATCTAGTAGTAAATACACAAATTAAAATTACATTTTATTTACTGTTACACATTATTTATTTAAAAAACAAGATTCGTTGATATGTATTGATTTATAGCAATTTATTGTAAACAAACAATTAGATCTAATACCTACCTTTCTGGAAGCAAAATATTTCACACTTCTTACATTTCACACTTGTTCTTCTAACAACTTTTTCACTGTCATAATATACAGTTGCCAGGTTTAGCCATACATTCTAGATCCATGGCATGATTAAAATAAAACTGATTGTTTAGCAGTGATAGGTATTGAATAAAAAATGCCAATATTTCCCAAACCTCTTCAGTACTGTAAACTTAATTGGCCAAATTTAATGAGTTAATGAGTCTATTTAATTCTACCCAATTTGGATTTTTATCCCTTCAAGTTTGAAACAAAATATAAGAATTTACCCTAGCTATATCTAATAAATGAAAAAGTATGGTATTCCAATGCTTATTGCTTTTCTGTAAACATTATATTTACTAATTTATTGGTCACTTGTGTCTACTTTTTTTTTTTTACCAGAACCTAACCACATTTGGAGAAGGGACAATACCTGCATACATAATTAGACTACAAAACCTATACAACTCCTCCACAGTTAGGTCAAACCAACCTTTAGGTTTTTGGGGTAGGGCCTACATGTTATCATGCGGAATAGTTAGTAAACTCACACACTTTAGTTACGAAATCTAAAGTGAAATAAAGCTTTAAAAAAGCCATGGCCATTGTGAAATTGCAGGCTTCATCCCTTGTCCTAACATCAGTTGTATTCCAGGAACCCTCTCAGGAAGAAATGGGTCAGGCTGCTCAGGCATAGTGTCCACATTGTCATATCCATAGGTTATAGAAATGTAATAGAGTGAAAATAGTATAAGTATAATAGTAATAGAGTCAAAGTAACACACACAATTAGTTACAAAAAACTAAAAAATGCAATTTAAATGTATGTATTATTAATGTTATACTTATTTGAAAGTCTCCTGAGCCATTTAAATAATACAAATAGGATTCAACTGTATCGAAATGGAAATTTTCTCTCATCTGCTTGATGTAAACAAAAAACAGCTGATCCGTCTAAAAATAGCTTCTGTTTACTTAGGCCTAACATGCTTTTATCGATAGTGAAAACACTTTCTAATAACTAATTGGTTACGTAGAAAATAGGACTAAATATAAAAACACTTTTTACCTAAAATAACATCAAAACTATTTTTAAAAAGCCCTTTACAAATATATTTTGTAAAGCCACACACAAAGAAAGTAATCTAGGTCACAAGCCATACTTACACGTCAGTGTTCGATGCATTCAAATCAGTCTGCAAAGTATCATTTTCCTCTTCCGAATGACCAGAATCATCAGTTAGAATCCAGAACTCATAATTAGTTGAATATCAGGTTGAAAATCGGAATGGGAGTCCATTTTAGCGTAAAATTACAGAGTGTGTTGAAACGCGTTGTTGTCAAGAAGGCAATATGGCATCGAAAGGTCGTCCTCGCTTTCATGTATTTATTTTTAACGCAATTTTAATTAAAATTTCACTAAAGCCTTATATTTTTTATCAAAACGTGTTAAAATGCTATTTAATTATAAAAAAAATGTTTAGTACAAAAAATAATAATTTTAAAGTATATTTTATATGTGTTTATTTCATGGTGCACCAGAGTACCATATCTTTGTTAGCCGTTGTTTGAGAGTTAAGATAAGATAAGATAAGATTGCTTTATTGATCCAAATAAATGGAAATTTGAATTGATTACATAAATATACAATATTTAAATTAAATTTATTGGTAACTGACCTAGAAAATACAGAACAAAGTAAATGGGTAATAAAGAAACACATAATTATATTTTTAATGTAGGCTAGCCTAACTATTTTTCCGATTCCCCAAACTATAAGCTTTAATAAAATATAGCCTATACCTATAGGTTTATATAAAAATATATCATAAAAGAATACAAAAAAAAAGAAGAAGCAGAATCCTCTTCATCATTGTATATATTGAAATAGTGTTCAGTGACTTTTGCATGTGTCTGTCAACCTAGTAGAATCCTCTTCATCATTATATATATTGAAATATTGTTCACTGACTTTTGAATATGTTTGGCATAGGCTGGGATTGGTTGAGTTGTCAAAAAATTTTAATTAATTTATTTCTTTTTAATAAAAGTTTTCAAATGTATGTTTATGAAGGTAAATTTATGTTTAACTGAACTGGTACAGACCAATATCTTTAACAAAAATTTGATTAAAGATTTATTTTCTGTGGTCTGAAAAATAATTGAGTTTGACCTTTAAAACACACCAGATAGCACCATTTTAAGGGGATCCACTACCTTAGGATTGATTTTACTTATTTAATGATTTAAGCATATACTATATCTAATGTATATATCAACAAAACCTTATATACAAGTCCAAAAATTTTTTTTATTTTTTTTTACCTTATATAGTGATTTATTGCATTTTACAAAAAAAATAGGTAACTCAAAAGTGTTTTATAATATCACAATGAATTTTGGTACATGTATTATATCATATATTATTAATAATGTGATTGAGGCTTTTTTAAATAACTCTAAAAATGTAATTATTACAATTTTTTTTCAGTTTTTATAGTTTTTGGAAGTAATTTTTAGGGGGTAGGGTAAGAAAAATTTTTTTAAATAATAAATGAATTATAATAAGTTCAAAACTCTCAATTACTTTGAAGAGGACATGTCTAGTAATAAACATGCCAAATATGAAGTATGTAGCTTGGATAGTTAGGGAGTTACCTCTAGTTGAGTGGCAAAAAAACTAAAAATGCTATGTTGAGAAAACCGCAAAAAAAAGATTTAACATCATATCTAAAGTGTTTTAAATAAATATTTATTTAATTTTATCTGTGCAGAGACTTATATATAGATTATGTAAATAGAAATAACAACAAGTAATAAAAAAATATGCCATTTTAAATTTAATATACCATTTTCAACCATCCCACCCCCCAAAAAGAATTAATTAACTAAACGTCGTTAGACCCCCCCCCCCCTCCGGTCCGTTGCATACCGGGTACATATTGTTCTTCTACTTCTTATTCTAAAGGCCTTATATTTTCCTTTTTTTCTGAACTCCTTCTTAATTCAATTCTTCTCTGTATGTGTAATCTTGTCTTATTGCTGACTCTCCTTTATAAATTATAACACAATCCAGCCCCACCCACCAGTGAGTGTAGGCCTGTTGACTGTATTCCTCTGGCAGGGACATTTTTTTACTTTTAGTATATCTTGCTTTCTGCAGACACAAGTTTCAGTTCACTGTGATCTTTTTGGTGACATTTTCCTATTGAAGCAAAATCAAGATTATAAACTTTATAAAAATTATTTCACAATATGCCTTGTTATACCCAAAATAATATTTTTGTCAATGCCTATAGACATCTATCTAGTACCAACAACACAAGAATTTGCAACAGTTGCGTAAATAACAAAAGTAATTGGCCTAAGCCTAATGTAAAATTTAGTACATCACAATTGATTCACAATAGTAAACATTTTAATTAATAATTTCAAGATAAGACTAGCCTAATTCGTAAGAGTAGGCTACTGAAATATGCGTACTTGCATATAGTCTATAGGCGGCTATTACTATAAGTCATAATAAGTCCACAGCCAAAGGTTATAGGTAGGCCTATAGGTATAGGCATAGCTTCATCGCCAATGCATCATCAATGTATCCATAGGATAATGATATTATTATTATTAGTATGATCAGCTTATCCAGCTAGTACTAGCCATATTATGAAACGTAATAGTACCAAAATATGCCGTACTAGCCTAGGCATAGCCAATGTCAATGTGCCTTCATTGCGTCAATAGGCGAATGGCATTATTATGATTAGATTATCTTGCTAGTTTTAGCCATATTATAAACTAGAATAATCCTCAATGGTGTATTATGTTAATTAGTTATTTGAAAAATTATTTGAACTTACCTAAGATATGAATAAAGTGTTGTCAAAGTGATGAAAATAAGAATATTTGTATAAATTTGAGAGGTGTCCAGAACTGGTTTTAAAAAAAGACGCTGTGGTTGTTAGCAAATGAGATCGGAAAAGCCCCGCTTCTAGGTCATATTTATTGTAAGCCGACCAATGATAGTTGTTGAAATATAAAAGGTCACGAGTTCAGCCAATCGGAATTTAGTTTAGCAGAAATTATGGGCTACGAATTTGTAGGAATTCCCCTAGTGGACATTTTTATCGATCGATTAAAGTTTGACCTTGTTTTGCGCGAGACGACGCATTTTATTTCGATACCAAACATGAGCGTGTAGCGGTGTAAAAAGATGACGTTTCTAAGGCCTAAAGTGGCTTGTTTTTACGACAATAAATGAGATTTTATAAATCACGTTTTGGACCCCTACCCCATTCAAACTCATTTTGTACATATTTGTAACATTCTAAAATGAAAAACAACATCGACAATGCATTTGTAAGATATTTTTATTGTAAAATTCAAAATTAAAAAAAATATGATTAAAATTAGTTTTTTATTCATTGATTGATCGCGTCGTGCCTTAAATCCAGCTCCAAAAAAAATTAGGGGGGAGAATGCCCCCGGAACCCTCTAGCGGTCTAGGCGCTTCGCGCCGCTGATTTGGCGCTTCACAGAAAGAATCCAGTTTTTCCCATCAGGAAAGTTGGCAGCTATGCAATAAATACAAATACTTAGATCATGTGTATTTCCCAGTATTCATCTTGAACCTTTGTTTAGATATATCTGTAATGAAAACAAAATTTGATAAAGCTTACGTAATGAATTGAATGGTCCCTAGGTATAGGTGGTACTGCTCCAAGCAACAACTTATTCTCTTCTGATGTTGATTTTGCTACTGCTTTTAGTAATGGAAACACCAACACACAGGGTCAGTGATGTTACTTTTTCCAAAATACATCTAATGTTTTTATTATTTGAGACATGTCACAATCAATGGTACTGTCAGTAATGGCTATTTGGAGCATCACAACCAGTGTTACAGTCAATATTGACTAATTGAGACATGTCACAACCAGTGTTACAGTCAATATTGACTAATTGAGACATGTCACAACCAGTGTTTTACAGTAAATATTGACTAATTGAGACATGTCACAACCAGTGTTTTACAGTTCAATATTGACTAATTGAGACATGTCACAACCAGTGTTTTACAGTCAATATTGACTAATTGAGACATGTCACAACCAGTGTTTTACAGTCAATATTGACTAATTGAGACATGTCACAACCAGTGTTTTACAGTCAATATTGACTAATTGAGACATGTCACAACCAGTGTTTTACAGTCAATATTGACTAATTGAGACATGTCACAACCAGTGTTTTACAGTCAATATTGAATAATTGAGACATGTCACAACCAGTGTTTTACAGTCAATATTGAATAATTGAGACATGTCACAACCAGTGTGTTACAGTCAATATTGACTGTGACATGTCACAACCAGTGTGTTACTGTCAATATTGACTAAGACATGTCACAATCAATGGTACTGTCAGTATTGGCTATTGGGAGCATTACAACCAGTGTTACAGTCAATATTGACTTATTTGTTGCTTCATGTGTTTAACCAATGCTTTTATTTGTTGTGTCAAAATTATATTTTCTTTTAAATTTGTTTCTATATTTTGGACATTTTGAATGTTCTAACAGTTATCACACCATTGACTTTTTATATCATTTTCTCTTCTTCTTTTCCTTAAATTTATCATTGATATCAAGATTAATGTAGTTTATTGTCAATAAGTTTAATATTTAATGTGTTATTAGTCATTCTTTAATGTTCTCAATAAGTCTTAGTATTTTTTACTTTTAGATGATCTTTTATTCCTCTAGTTTTAGTTTTATTATTCAAAAGTAATAAAAAGCAGCAAGTTCCATTCTGCATGTTGATTCCTGCCACTATGACAATGTACAAAATATGCATGGTCACCCACTGCCCCTAGAAGCAAAATAGTTTCTTTTTTTACTGTATGAACACAATAATTATTATAATGCAGGGTTCATTCAGTGTGGGAAAGGTTTGGAAAAATGACTTGGTTTTTCAAGTTTTGGAAAACTTACCAAAATTTGGGTGCTTGTGAATTTTTGTATAACAAGAACAAAGCGGCCCCAAAAATATTTACCAAATAAAAACACTTAACCCCTACCAGGATTTTTATTTGCGGAAATTCTTCAAGAACTGTTTTTATGAGTCCGGAATAAAAAAGAGAATTTAAATGCATGTCCTTCACAATAAAGAGGAAAAAAAAACAACTGCAAATTTTGTCAAAGTGTTCCATAATACGCGCACAAGTCAAAGTGTTCCATAATACGGGCACCAGTCAAAATGTTCCATAATACAGGCACCAGTCAAAGTGTTCCATAATACGGGCACCAGTCAAAGTGTTCCATAATACGGGCACCAGTCAAAGTGTTCCATAATACGGGCACCAGTCAAAGTGTTCCATAATACCGGCACCAGTCAAAGTGTTCCATAATACGGGCACTAGTCAAAGTGTTCCATAATACGGGCACTAGTCAAAGTGTTACATAATACGGGCACCATTCAAAGTGTTCCATAATACGGGCACCAGTCAAAGTGTTACATAATATGGGCACCAGTCAAAGTGTTCCATAATACGGGCACCAGTCAAAGTGTTCCATAATACGGGCACCAGTCAAAGTGTTCCATAATACGGGCACCAGTCAAAGTGTTCCATAATACGGGCACCAGTCAAAGTGTTCCATAATATGGACACCAGTCAAAGTGTTCCATAATATGGGCACCAGTAAAAGTGTTCCATAATACGGGCACCAGTCAAAGTGTTCCATAATAGGGGCACTAGTCAAAGTGTTCCATAATATGGGCACCAGTCAAAGTGTTCCATAATACCGGCACCAGTCAAAGTGTTCCATAATAGGGGCACTAGTCAAAGTGTTCCATAATACGGGCACCAGTCAAAGTGTTCCATAATACGGGCACCAGTCAAAGTGTTCCATAATACGGGCACCAGTCAAAGTGTTCCATAATACGGGCACCAGTCAAAGTGTTCCATAATACGGGCACCAGTCAAAGTGTTCCATAATACGGGCACCAGTCAAAGTGTTCCATAATACGGGCACCAGTCAAAGTGTTCCATAATACGGGCACCAGTCAAAGTGTTCCATAATACGGGCACCAGTCAAAGTGTTCCATAATAAGGGCACCAAAGATCTTGTTTTTTTTTCTTTCTTTTTTGTAACTATTTGTGTTTGTATCATTTGTCAAAACAAATAATTGGGAAAAAAAAATGTATATTTCTCCAAGGCCAATGTCAACGACAATTTTCAGTTTGAATTGTTTTTTTAACATAATTACATACAATTGATGTCTAGCAGGAGCAAGTTTAAATAAAATACAATTTAAAAAAAAAATCAACCATACAGAAATGCTAATCCCATTGTTCTGTAAAATTAAGAAAGAATTACCTCCATCTTTGCAAGTCTAAACTAAAGCATTTCCATCAAATTAGCCAAGTCTGGAAAATATAAAAATGCGTCTATGAAAAGTGTAGATTTTGTTGTCCCAACAGTGAGAAGCCAATAGGACAAACTGCACAAAGTGCAAGTGAACTACTCCTAGGTACAGAACAACTATCCCACTACTCCTAGGTACAGAACAATGAAACTATCCCACTACTCCTAGGTACAGAACAATGAAACTATCCCACTACTCCTAGGTACAGAACAATGAAACTATCCCATTACTCCTTGGTACAGAATAATGAAACTATCCCACTACTCCTTGGTACAGAACAATGAAACTATCCCACTACTCCTAGGTACAGAACAATGAAACTATCCCACTACTCCTAGGTACAGAACAATGAAACTCTCCCACTACTCCTAGGTACAGAACAATGAAACTATCCCACTACTCCTTGGTACAGAACAATGAAACTATCCCACTACTTATAGGTACAGAACAATGAAACTATCCCACTACTCCTAGGTACAGAACAATGAAACTATCCCACTACTCCTAGGTACAGAACAATGAAACTATCCCACTACTCCTAGGTACAGAACAATGAAACTATCCCACTACTCCTAGGTACAGAACAATGAAACTATCCCACTACTCCTAGGTACAGAACAATGAAACTATCCCACTACTCCTAGGTACAGAACAATGAAACTATCCCATTACTCCTTGGTACAGAATAATGAAACTATCCCACTACTCCTTGGTACAGAACAATGAAACTATCCCACTACTCCTAGGTACAGAACAATGAAACTATCCCACTACTCCTTGGTACAGAACAATGAAACTATCCCACTACTTATAGGTACAGAACAATGAAACTATCCCACTACTCCTAGGTACAGAACAATGAAACTATCCCACTACTCCTAGGTACAGAACAATGAAACTATCCCACTACTCCTTGGTACAGGACACTGAAACTATCCCACTACTCCTTGGTACAGGACACTGAAACTATCCCACTACTCCTTGGTACAGAACAATGAAACTATCCCACTACTTATAGGTACAGAACAATGAAACTATCCCACTACTTATAGGTACAGAACAATGAAACTATCCCACTACTCCTAGGTACAGAACAATGAAACTATCCCACTACTTATAGGTACAGAACAATGAAACTATCCCACTACTCCTTGGTACAGAACAATGAAACTATCCCACTACTCCTTGGTACAGAACAATGAAACTATCCCACTACTCCTTGGTACAGAACAATGAAACTATCCCACTACTCCTAGGTACAGAACAATGAAACTATCCCACTACTCCTAGGTACAGAACAATGAAACTATCCCACTACTCCTTGGTACAGGACACTGAAACTATCCCACTACTCCTAGGTACAGAACAATGAAACTATCCCACTACTCCTTGGTACAGAACAATGAAACTATCCCACTACTCCTAGGTACAGAACAATGAAACTATCCCACTACTCCTTGGTACAGAACAATGAAACTATCCCACTACTCCTAGGTACAGGACACTGAAACTATCCCACTACTCCTTGGTACAGAACAATGAAACTATCCCACTACTCCTAGGTACAGAACAATGAAACTAACACATTTATACCTTCATTTATTTTATGCATGTGCGTAGCTAGTTTACATAGTTTTAGTCATTCAACTCATTCAAATCTTTTAGATAAAATTTTTATTTTACTACTATTCGTTTTTGAAGTTTTAACTTTTCATTTTGGCTTTGGCTTTATTTATGAATGTTTGCATGCTGTAATTGTTGTTTTGTTCTTATTCACTTTGTCACTTGATGTACAACATCTCAACATGCCACACAAGATCTGTGGCTAAATGTGCCACACAAGATCTGTGGCTAAATGTGCCACACAAGATCTGTGGCTAAATGTGCCACACAAGATCTGTGGCTAAATGTGCCACACAAGATCTGTGGCTAAATGTGCCACACAAGATCTGTGGCTAAATGTGCCACACAAGATCTGTGGCTAACCTCTTATTCCTGTTTCCTTTTTATTTCTCTCAAAATTGCATTGTATTGGATGTCCACAGCAGGCCATACATTTGCTTCAACAGTAGCACCAGTATCCAGCGCCCCACCAGGTATCTCATTGCTAGCTAGCACACTTTCTTTCACTTATTGACATTTCCATTGACTAACAAACAAATGTATTTAACAAACATCTATTTGGCTAAACATTTTCTTCTTATAATACAATTTTAAAGGGATAAAAATACATTTGTTTTAGGGATGTTAAAACCGGTTTATTTTCAAAACCGGTTTTCGGATCTATAAAACCGGTTTAAAACCGGATTTCGGTCCCCCCTTCACCTTCCCCCGCGCAACGTCACAAGTCACAAGCCGGAAAAACCAAATGTGCGTAGCTTTGTAGGAATATTTGAAAATAGATCAAACTTAACTAGTGTTTGTAATGCATTCAAGAGGTTGATTTGTGTGAATACAATATGATTTTGTACACTTTACCATGACATTCTTTAGAACAAAAATAAAATTTGGGCTAATTGATTAAAACCAATTATAGCTTTCAATTGTGATAAAGAAAATGTGTACACCGTTGACTTAGATTTGTAAATAATGTATTGATGAAAATGATCGCGTGGCACCAATAAAAAGAATGTGTATTTATTTAATAGTGCCGGCATAATAAAGCACAGGGCAAATGTAGTTTTCGTCTCTCCATTGTGTACATCAAAGAGTCTGTCGTCGTCGTCGGCATCCGTCCGTCTTGTGAGACGATGGTGTAGCGTCATCAAAGAGTATGAGCCGACAAGGAAAAAAAATTCCTGTTAATTGTAACTGTAACCAGTTGGTTTGATGTTGTTTTTATCGCAAGCCATATTTGGTATTTGGCGACAAAAGAAACACAATATCTATGAGTGTTAGCAAGGCATTTCAAGTATTGTTTTGTGCGAATCCAACTTTTTTTTTCCCATCAGAACCGAAAAAAATTGTGTGCTACTTAAAGTAATGATAACCTTCCAACCAACAAACCGAAAATCGGTTTTGAAAATCAAAACCGGTTTTCAGTTTCAAAACCGGAATCCGGTATTCCGGTTTTCGTTTAACATCCCTAATTTGTTTACTGTCATAAATGAAGTTGAAACAAGTACAATTGTCTTTATGGCTCATTGACTGTAAAGTTTGTATAAAAACACACTTGAATAAATCATATAAAAATAGTGTAAAGATAAAAGTAAATGCTTTGCTGTTTGATCCTTAAGTTCAACAAACCAATGTACTTACAAACCAATGTAATTATTATACACATTTCTATTATATTATCTCCCTTTCTCTTGCCATTCATGCTTCCTTAGATGTGGATTTTATCCCCACTTTTGACCTTCTAGAAGGGTCAGGTGGTCAGTCTTTAGTTCTTAGCCCAGGGATGGCCACTGATTTTAGCATTGGTACAAACCAACCATCCCCTAGCCATTCTTCACAAGCACTTGGTGGACTCTTCTCTGGTATGGAAAGTGTTACCATGACAATGTCTCCAGTTCCTTCCCCAATGTCAGGATTTTGCCTAGATTCATCAAATCTGTTAGGTGTAAACTCTGGTCTTGGCAGTAACAACCTGACCCAACAAGGTGTCATTTACTATGGCCAAACAGTCCTTTCATCTGGATCAAGGGCTGGACAGTCTCCTGTGGGAGGTCCAGTGGGACATCATGGTATTGCTACTCCAGGCAGTCCTAGTCTTGGAGTTGGTGGTTCTCCAGCTAGAATTATGACCAGGGGAGGGAAGTCACCAATGACTTCATTGTCCTCCTCCCCATCAGGACCTGGATTGGAAGATGCAGTGAAAGCTTTAGGCTTGACAATGTCTCCATCCAAGGGATCAACAAGATGTGGCTCCAGGTCTGAATCACGTCCTTTGTCACCTGGTCAGTCTAATGTTGGGGGAGGAGCTGGAACAGTCAGCTATGATGAGATGGGTGGGGATGCTGTACCTTGTCAAAATCAGGCTGGTCAATCAATGCAAGGTATATTTTTATTCTGAGTGTATTATGATCCTGTAGAGTCTAGCAAATATTATTTTAGCTTGCTTTCTGTGTGTATATTGATTATATTGTATCCACCCATTCATACTCATTCATACTTTACATTGATTATTAACTTACTTTAAATTGAAGAAAATTAGTTAGGGTTATGTTGAATATTTTTGTTGTAATTGCAACTAGATTAAAGTTTACATTTCTTTCTGAATGTGGTCTTAGAACTTAGAATACTTAATTCTGTGTTTCTTTGGAGTGTTCTTGTGAGTTTTTTTCCCCTATATATTTTTTTTACTTGATCCTGAGGCACAAAGTTATACATATTCAACTAAAACACATTTTATCATTTGTGTATTAAACAAATATTATGAACATTTAATATTTTCAGTAAACTATCAATATTTCATTTTAAATACTGTACTGTACACTAAATCAGTTGATGATTCTGTCATTTTAAATTATAGAGAAAATTATTTTCTATAGAATACAAAACAACTTTTTGTTCACAAAAAAACAATTCAACTATGTTCAGTAGAATGCAGAAATTAAATTCTCTATACAGTTCTAATGTTAAAATGTATTAAAATTTGATTAGAGATGAAGCTATAAGGATGAAAGTATTTATTTATGTTTATGATAGTATTTTGTCATTTTTACATTGCATGCTAGTTTTGTCAACCAATGCACATCCTATCAGAACTCTATGAACCAATATTCTATTCTTTATGCTTACATACATAAACTGAAACCTTAACTTGCTCTATGAACCAATATTCTATTCTTTATGCTTACATACATAAACTGAAACCTTAACTTGCTCTATGAACCAATATTCTATTCTTTATGCTTACATACATAAACTGAAACCTTAACTTGCTCTATGAACCAATATTCTATTCTTTATGCTTACATACATAAACTGAAACCTTAACTTGCTCTATGAACCAATATTCTATTCTTTATGCTTACATACATAAACTGAAACCTTAACTTGTTGTATGAACCAACATTCTATTCTTTATGCTTACATACATAAACTGAAACCTTAACTTGCTCTATGAACCAATATTCTATTCTTTATGCTTACATACATAAACTGAAACCTTAACTTGCTCTATGAACCAATATTCTATTCTTTATGCTTACATACATAAACTGAAACCTTAACTTGTTGTATGAACCAACATTCTATTCTTTATGCTTACATACATAAACTGAAACCTTAACTTGCTCTATGAACCAATATTCTATTCTTTATGCTTACATACATAAACTGAAACCTTAACTTGCTCTATGAACCAATATTCTATTCTTTATGCTTACATACATAAACTGAAACCTTAACTTGTTGTATGAACCAACATTCTATTCTTTATGCTTACATACATAAACTGAAACCTTAACTTGCTCTATGAACCAATATTCTATTCTTTATGCTTACATACATAAACTGAAACCTTAACTTGTTGTATGAACCAACATTCTATTCTTTAGGCTTACATACATAAACTGAAACCTTAACTTGTTGTATGAACCAACATTCTATTCTTTAGGCTTACATACATAAACTGAAACCTTAACTTGTTGTATGAACCAACATTCTATTCTTTAGGCTTACATACATAAACTGAAACCTTAACTTGCTGTATAAACCAACATTCTTTTCTTTAGGCTTACATACATAAACTGAAACCTTAACTTGCTGCATACTTTTTGTTTTTAGACCTACTTGGTGTTTAGAGCAAGACAAGTCAATTATTTTGGCTTTTGAAATTATTCAAAATAATATCCATTTACATGAACTATGTATTACCATTTCATGAGTATGTAGAAAACTGTATGTTAGTTTACAGTATCATATTATTTGTTTTGTTTATGTTTAAAAAATTGCATTATTTACCAACATTTTAAAATAAAAATCACTCATGTTGTTGAGTGAGTAAAGTTTGCATGTTACAACTATAAATCTGTGTACTTGTAGAAATCCATTATTGGTGTTGTTTTTTCTCTCTTTAATGCAGAGTCTTAAAAAAAACAACTAAACAACTTTTTATTAACCTGATTCCATCACATATGAAATAAATATTTGGTTATAATAACTTAGCATAATTGTAACCCCCTAAAAATATTTAGCTATAATAATTTAACATTATATCAAACTTTAAAAACATAATCAACTATAATAATCTAACATAATTTTGATCCATTCTGACAAAATGGTATCAGTGTTTTTTTGTTGTTGTTCACATTTTGAGTTGTATCTTAGGGAATGTTACTGAAGTAGCAAAATTAGATATTTAGTTCAATGTTATTTTTATGGTAGCTAAATCATTTATCTTTATATTAGTGAACAAACAAATCTCCCAATTAAGTCAAAAGTTTTTCAAAATTAAACTAGTAAAGTGAAGGGAAGTTGTTTTTGAGACAACAAAAAAATCAGTAGCCAATTTACAACACTTTATCATAGCAATGGATGGTAAATACCCAATCAATAAATAATAATCAATTGCCATGAAAGTTTGCAGGTCAATACACAAGCCGTTAAAGTTTTAAACATATCAAATAAAATTTAGTTTATTTTTTAAATAATTTTCTTTAGAAATAAGTCAATACACAAACCGTTAAAGTTTTAAATATATCAAATAAAATTTAGTTTATTTTTGAAATAATTTTATCTTTAGAAATAAGTCAATACACAAACCGTTAAAGTTTTAAACATATTAAATAAAATTTAGTTTATTTTTGAAATAATTTTATCTTTAGAAAAAAGTAAATACACAAACCGTTAAAGTTTTATAAATATTAAACAAATCTTAGTTTTGTTTTTAAATAATTATATCTTTAGAAAACAAATTTGTAAAAAAAACTTTTAGTTTAATTAAAAACATATTCAAATCTACAAGTTGAAGCATTCAACATTAAAAATCAATCATCATCTCCAAATTTAGCTATGACCTTCTTTTATTAGTTTGCATCTAGTGATAAACAATTTTTGCAGACTTCTGTACCAGTTTGTGGGATAGCATAGCTAACACGAAGCAGGACGTTTGGGCGCAGCCGTTTTGGCGCGACGGACGTTTTGGCGCGACGGACGTTTTGGCGCAGGACGTTTTGGCGCGATGAACTATAAGCACATCACATCATTTAATCAAATTAACTTAATAACTTCATTTGAGGAAAACAATATTTTTTGTATACTAAATGAAACAAATATGAAATAAAAACATATTAAAACCATGTATATATTGGATTATTAAATTTTAATAACTTAGTTTTTATAAACTGATTGAATAATAAATAATGTACAAAATGACAAATAATGTGTTATAATATTAAATAATGACAGTTTAAAACAATGTATTTTAACAATATCCTGAATGAACAAGCTTTTATTAAAAAATTATTGGCTAGGCCTCTTAAGTATTCTATTACGTTTCTGCTTCTATACGTTTCAACGACCTTACTGATTCCGTTATCAGCGTTCACATACTTTTTGCGTTTTTAAAGCTTAACAGTCCTATAAATGCATTAAAGTAGGCCTACATTGTTTTAAATTATTATTATTTATTATTAGTTTCATTTATTATTAAAAAAAATAATCTTTTTCTCAATTATTTCCTCGCGGTAGAATGTCCCGCGCCAAAACGGCTCGAGCCAAAACGGCTGCGCCAAAACGGTCACGCCAAAACGGCTGCGCCAAAACGTCACGTACCGTAGCTAACATATTTAGAAAGATCTCTGAACAGGCTTTAATTTGTTAACTAAAGGTAACAGTAGACTTAAAATAAATATTTTTCTATAAGTCATCCTAGCTAAGTACAAGAATTTAAAAAAAAACAAGGTTTAAAGTAATTGTCCAAATTGTGCTAAAAATTCCCAATAACCAAATGAAGTATTATCTACTGCTAGGCATTTACTTTCCATTCTTGTTGTACAAGATGCCTAGCGGTCTAGGTTCTTCGCAAAAAAAATCCAGTTTTTCCCATCAGGAAAGTTGGCAGCTATGCAATAAGCACTTAGGACTATCAAATATGAAATGTATATTTCAATAAGCACTTAGGACTATCAAATATGAAATGTATATTTCAATAAGCACTTAGGACTATCAAATATGAAATGTATATTTCAATAAGCACTTAGGACTATCAAATATGAAATGTATATTTCAATAAGCACTTAGGACTATCAAATATGAAATGTATATTTCAATAAGCACTTAGGACTATCAAATATGAAATGTATATTTCAATAAGCAGTTAGGACTATCAAATATGAAATGTATTTATAAAATAAAAAGACACAAATTGTAAGCTTGTAAATAGATGTTTTGTATTTTAGATTTTCATTTTGATTTTGTCTTAGAGTAGCATAAGTCAAAGGCAGCCATTTTTTGCAAATAACAATATGGGAAAAAAAAGAATGAGCATGATTGGCTGTTTAGTTATTTGTGAAGGCTGACATGATTGGCTGTTTAGTTATTTGTGAAGGCTGACATGATTGGCTGTTTAGTTATTTGTGAAGGCTGACATGATTGGCTGTTTAGTTATTTGTGAAGGCTGACAATATTGCAGGACAGATTCGATATATCCTGTGTACAACAGTATAGTAGTTGTCAGTGTATTTTTCTCTTCTCACCATGCAGTGCTATCTATAATTATTATATTATAGTAATTTACTCTAATTGTATCCTACAAGTTAGAAATAGTTGGCTTTAGTAATTTCATTGGGATACTTTGCTCTAGCTGCAGTTTACCAACGGATCTAATAGACGGATCTAATAGACGGATCTAATAGACGGATCTAATAGACGGATCTAATAGACGGATCTAATAGACGGATCTAATAGACGGATCTAATAGACGGATCTAATAGACGGATCTAATAGACGGATCTAATAGACGGATCTAATAGACGGATCTAATAGACGGATCTAATAGACGTGTTTGGCTTTATGTTCATGTTTACCTTGGGTTTCTTAGGTTTTGATGCATTTGGTGATGTGCTGCAGCCTATGAACAAAACATCACTCTCACAGACACCTCATTCTGCTCAACAAACTAAGCCCATAGGAAAAGACCTTGATACATCTCTTGCAAGTTTAGCCTCCAATCTGAATGTCCGTGGTGGTGCAACAGCCACAAAAAAGTAAGTAGAACAACAAGATCAGAATAATACACTTGTAGAAGAGAAGTTAAATATTCCACTCACTTGTACAGTAAGTAGAACAACAAGATCAGAATAATACACTTGTAGAAGAGAAGTTAAATATTCCACTCACTTGTACAGTAAGTAGAACAACAAGATCAGAATAATACACTTGTAGAAGAGAAGTTAAATATTCCACTCACTTGTACAGCTAAATGAAATTATTTTTAAATGATGAACCTTAAATGAGACAGTTTTTGACAAAACAGGATCAAAATTTGTAGCACTTTTCATTCCTTTTGAATATAAAAGCTCATTTCAATTCTTTGTGTTTTTTTTTATTCAGGGATCATCAATGGCAGCCTAAGGGGGAAAGTAAACTGACTGGGGGCACTTCCTTTCCACGTCAGCCCATGGCATCTTCCACAACTACAACACAGTGGGGCCAACCTCAAGTATTCCAACAGCCAATGGTTCCAGTAAGGCCTAGTCATTTTAAACTAAGTAATTGCATTTAAAAAACAAGGGATACAGTTCTTTCTTTCTGACATGTACTATAAAAAATAACTTGTGAATCTTCAGATGGCTGGGCCAGCACCAATGATGTATGTACAGCCCATGGGAGCCCCTATGTTAAACCAGACAATGATGGTAAGTTATTCTGTACCTCAAAGTCTGTCAATTTGTCGAAACCACCAATACGCTCACATTAAGAGTACACCTGTGGGCTAAAATATGGGGGGCAGCCCCTGTTGCACGACCCAGCTTTCATTGCACCAGCAACAATTAAGACTTGGTGGGGAGGAAGAATGTGGGCAACAACCCGACTCCCTAAGCCTGGTGCCTATATGTCCAGGGTTATGCTCTGTTTGTGCTACCGGGGGGACAGTGCAGGAATACAAAGAGCCACCATTTTGCAGTGCATGTGACTATGTGCCCTTTGTTAATGGCGAGCCAATGAGCGGTGCCTTGGTGTTGCTAGTCTAAGACAAGATCTTGTTGTGTCCCTCTTTCTTTATTCCACCCCTTTTCACTTTACAACCTGAACTATAGAGCCTTATAGTTTGTCTGTATTTTTGATAGAGACACGAGTAGTTCACTCACTTGAGACACAAGTAGTTCACTCACTTGAGACACGAGTAGTTCACTCACTTGAGACCTAGTAGTTCACTCACTTGAGACACGAGTAGTTCACTCACTTGAGACACGAGTAGTTCACTCACTTGAGACACGAGTAGTTCACTCACTTGAGACACAAGTAGTTCACTCACTTGAGACACGAGTAGTTCACTCACTTGAGACACGAGTAGTTCACTCACTTGAGACACCAGTAGTTCACTCACTTGAGACACGAGTAGTTCACTCACTTGAGACACGAGTAGTTCACTCACTTGAGACACGAGTAGTTCACTCACTTGAGACATGAGTAGTTCACTCACTTGAGACACGAGTAGTTCATAAACTTGAGACACGAGTAGTTCACTCACTTGAGACACGAGTAGTTCACTCACTTGAGACATGAGTAGTTCACTCACTTGAGACATAAGTAGTTCACTCACTTGAGACACGAGTAGTTCACTCACTTGAGACATGAGTAGTTCACTCACTTGAGACACGAGTAGTTCACTCACTTGAGACATGAGTAGTTCACTCACTTGAGACACGAGTAGTTCACTCACTTGAGACATGAGTAGTTCACTCACTTGAGACACGAGTAGTTCACTCACTTGAGACATGAGTAGTTCACTCACTTGAGACACGAGTAGTTCACTCACTTGAGACATAAGTAGTTCACTCACTTGAGACACGAGTAGTTCACTCACTTGAGACACGAGTAGTTCACTCACTTGAGACATGAGTAGTTCACTCACTTGAGACACGAGTAGTTCACTCACTTGTGACACGAGTACTTCACTCAGTTGAGACATGAATAGTTCATACACTTGAGACATGAGTAGTTCACTCACTTGAGACACAAGTAGTTCACTCACTTGAGACACGAATAGTTCACTCACTTGAGACACGAGTAGTTCATACACTTGAGACATGAGTATTTCACTCACTTGAGACACAAGTAGTTCACTCACTTGAGACACAAGTAGTTCACTCACTTGAGACACGAGTAGTTCACTCACTTGAGACACGAGTAGTTCACTCACTTGAGACACAAGTAGTTCACTCACTTGAGACACGAGTAGTTCACTCACTTGAGACTTGAGTAGTTCACTCACTTGAGACCTAGTAGTTCACTCACTTGAGACACAAGTAGTTCACTCACTTGAGTCACGAGTAGTTCATTCACTTGAGACACGAGTAGTTCACTCACTTGCAAAAGGTATTTAGCCATTAAAACATGATTTTGCATAAACTGAATGTTTCCGTCACAAATTAGCATATTTTGATAGACTCTTCATTTTGTTATATCAACTATATTAGAATTTTAAGAACTTTTAGAAGGTTGGTCTAAAGACCATTGTAATAATCACTATATATAATTACGGTGAGTTTGTTTATATGTTTGTTTATATATTTTTATATAAATGTTTGTCCCCTATAGGCGCTTAAGCTGTTTGACCAATTGGGTCAAAAGTTTAATGTATAAATTGGAAACGTCCTCCAAAAGATTTTTTTTTTTTTATAACGTATATTCATACATGTCTTGATTTAAAAAATCCAAAATGTTACATCCAACTGTGCAAATAAATATAGCCGTACCTAGCAAATGACCATTTCCGTTCATTTACTATGCTGAACGTTAGATTTACTATGTTAAACGCGAGGGTCTTATCGTGTTTTCCCCATGCTGCTGCTATTTTTTTAATGGGCGAGACCTTTTTTCAAAGTTACGCGTTGCAATTTGGCTTGGAGAGTTTGAAAGGTCTACTACCCTATTATTTCTAATTATTTCTTTTTTCATTATAGATGTTTGCATTATCCTTTTAAGTAAATTTAACCAAATGTTTTAATTATTTAATGGATTTACGTCGCTATTGAGAACATCCTTTAACAGGCGACTTTATACACTCTATAAATTAAATGATACGAATTATAAAGGACAAGTTATAAATGATTACTTTTAAATACCAGCAGCTTGACAGCAACAATTTTTATGCATTGTGCGAGGGTCAGGGCGACCGGACACAATATTAAAAAACAAAAACTAAATACAGAAAAAAATATTATCAATACTGTTATATTGATACAATAAGCAAGAATAAAAATTAGGTACAGAAAAAAATCGTTCTCACTTTAGTTTTTATTGTATTGAAATATTATTATCTACATTTTTTTATTATTTACTTTTCTATTGTTTGGTATTTGTATTTTGTTTTTCTTTTTGATAATATATTATTATTAATTTAATATTGTTAATAACAAGTCAAGTCAACACAACTGTTCGCTACTTTTTAATACCAGAAGCTAGACAGCCACAATTCTTATGCAAATGCCAGGGTCAGGGCGACCAGAAACAATGAAAAATAAATACAAAAACTAAATACCGAAAGAAATGTTCTCAGTTCTCACTCCAGTTTTTATTGAAATACTGTCTTTTTTTTTCTTTCTCTCTTAACTCATTTGCTACTACTGCGACTCAATGCGACCTACCCCCTCCGTACTAACGCGCCCTAAAGCGGCCGCCACGTGTGTGACTAACCTATTGTCGTTTCTTGATTTTTCGCCATGCGTTCTGTTGTTTTTTTTAATGCTGCAAGCACGGCTTTTAAAAAGTAGGAATATAGTCTGTTTCGTTAATAAAAAACGGATGTTTTTATCTAGTTTAGTTTTTTTGCGCTGCGCGTTCAAATTACGGGTAGTTTTCACTGACCTTTCGTCTTGTAATACTTTTTTTTATAGCCTTCGCTTTTAATTTTTTACTTTATTTATCAATAGCTCTATACCTCCAAATATAACATTTAACAATAGTTCTGATAATAAGGATGCTGCAGATATAGACTTAGATGAATTTCCATTACAACTCGATTTATGGGCTTTTTTCTACTTTATCGGACTTTGACGCTAGGGCTAGTGAAAATATTTAGCCAAATCCTAGGGTCTCAACACTCAGCGAATGATTCTACCGATAATTCGGCATTTTTTATGTATAAAAGTATACATTTCCAGAAAGCTAAGATATTTATCTATTTTATGATGTAATTTTTATTCACTTTGGGGAATATTTAGTCATTAAAAAAAAATAATAAAAAATAATTTACTAAATTTAATACGGAGTTCCTTCCCTTTGGCTAGTATTTTCCCGGGTGTCTTTGGAAACTAGGTTAGTAGCAAATGAGTTAACAAAATAAATTGTAGTCATTCTTTTCTGTGTCATACATAATCCCACTGAGCTAAATAAATGGAGTGCTCAAGCTATTAAAATAAAGAAGAAGAAAGAGGAGAAAATGCATACATCTAAATATAGATAAGTGCACTGTACGGCACTGAACTATATATACATGGAAGTACCAAAAATATATAAACTTTTTGTATTTGCGTCATTGAAATTTGCTAAAAATTAATTCTTTTATACTGAACATACATTATACATATATTTATATTTACTCTCTTATACGAGTAAATTGTGTTAATTTTAATGAGTTCTGGATTCATTAATTTAATGGCGAAGTCAAATAATGAAATGGTTGATGATTTTTATGGATAATGCTTTGAATACCACAAATATGTTACCTGAGTAAGTAATTTAAATGAATATTTATTATTTAGACATGTATATATAGCTCAGTGCCAAACAGTGCACTTATCTATATTTAAAATTCCACATTTTCTCCTACAATTCACTTCCTTTGAGCACTCCATATATTAGAGCTCAGTGCATAATACTGAAGACAGGGGAGATAGACTGCTTATATACAATTGGTTAGTTGTGCTGGTACATAGCACATTTAGCAATGGGACTGCTCATATAAAATTGGTTAATTGTGCTGGTAGATAGCACATTTAGCAAGTAGACTGCTCAAATAAAATTAGTTAGTTATGCTGGTACACTTGCTTTTTTGTATGATAAATTTATCTTTTTCACAAATACCCATTATCATTAAATCTTTTGACAGATGGGCCAGCCAATGGGTATGCCTGCTCCAGGAATATATGGTGTGCAAAGAATGCCCATGATGGGTGCATTTCAGCAACCCCGACCACTTCAGCCACAGTCTGGGCAAGCTAGCAATGTCAATGATCCATTTGGGGCTTTGTGAAACAGGGTATGTGATTTATTTATGTACTACTTAATGGGCTTATAACAGGAATCTGATTTATTTATGTACTTCTTAATGGGCTTATAACAGGAATCTGATTTATTCATGTACTTCTTAATGGGCTTATAACAGGAATCTGATTTATTTATGTACTTCTTAATGGGCTTATAACAGGAATCTGATTTATTCATGTACTTCTTAATGGGCTTATAACAGGAATCTGATTTATTCATGTACTTCTTAATGGGCTTATAACAGGAATCATGATTTATTCATGTACTTCTTAATGGGCTTATAACAGGAATCAGATTTATTGATGTACTTCTTAATGGGCTTATAACAGGAATGTGATTTTATTTATTTATGTACTTCTTAATGGGCTTATAACAGGAATCTGATTTTTCCATTTTTAAATAGAATTCTGTTTTCAGTGTCAAACCGTTAATTTTTTCTTTCATATTAAAAGAAAGTTTTTTTTGGTATAAGTAGAAGTAGCCCTAACCCTAACTTTCTTTATAAAATCTTTTTCCCAACTGTTACAACTTTATCCAACGCTATTCAGGAATTTAAAAGAACACCAAAAGAAAAATGTGGAATAAAAATGCCCTGTTAGAGTCTTAACGACACCATTTTCAGCTTGTTAAAAAGTTTTCTTTTTAACCAATTATTAAAAAATAAAGTTTTTTATTTCAGTAATTATGTACAGACACTCCTTCAATAAAGAAGATTATTGCATCCAACGCTCATCCGTGGTCCAAGTTTAATCTTGCATTTTTATTAATGTTTTAAATGAAGTTAAGTTACTTGTTTTTCCTGGTTTGTTCAGGTAGCCCATTGCAAGGCCGAATGCCTCTCGGGAAGAAAGAGTACTTATATGCATTTGTTCTCGCAAAAGGGACAAGGAAGGTGTTTTTGTCTTTATGTTTATCTGAGCTTTGCAACAGGTTGTTATTGGGTTGTATTTCTAAATTAGAGTTTAATGCCTTTTGTATTATTACTACTTTACTCTTTGCCCTTCTGTCCTCTAGTGTTTCTAGGTTTAATGATTTGAATAATGGTGTTACTCTTGTTAATTGGGAATATTCACTAGTTATAAACCTTGCAGCTCTTTTCTGAATTTGTTGTAATTTTTTAATGTTTTCTTTAGTTGATGGGTCCCATACAGATCCTGCATATTCTAGTATAGGCCTAACTAATGTGAGATAGCATTTTAGTTTTATATTCTTATTACATTTGTAAAAGTTCCTTTTTATAAACCTTAATGTGTTGTTAGATTTTTTAATTACTTCAGACTTCATCAATATGAGGATTCCAAGATAACATATAATTTATAATTGCTCCTAAGTACTTTGCATAGTTAGTTATAGTTAATTCTTTACCATGAAGTGAAGTTGTTTGTAATTATTTCTTTATTTTTCTTGGATACTCTTTGCAGTTGGCATTTTTCTGGGTGAAAAGACATCATCCAGTTAGAGACCCATTTTTGTAGTTCATTTAGGTCTTTTTGTAAGAGTTCACTACCTTTTGCTGTCTTTATTGTTCTATAAATTATACAATCATCTGCAAACAACTTACTTTTGTTGATGTGTTGATGCAATTAGGTCATTAATATAAATTAGAAATAGTAGGGATCCTAGAACAGTTCATTGTGGAACTCCTGAGTTTACAGTGTTTGTTGGGGATTTAGAGCCATTAACTATCACCATTTTTTTCTTTATCTTTAAGAAAGTCTTGAATCTTAATGGTACTATAAGATATGTCATGATTAGGTCTAATGGTACAAAAAGATATTTATCATGATTGGTCTAATGGTACTATAAGATATTTATTTGTCATGATTGGGTCTAATGTCATCTGTTTTTGATGAGTTTTACTAAACTACCGTATATACTCGCATACAAGTTGCACATTTTTTCCGCAAAAAGTTCAACAAAAAGTGCGACCAATACACACGACACTGTTTTTGAAATGTTCAAATAAAACATCACTACTCTGTCATAAAGTTTCCTACAACACCTGTATTGTTGATTGTAGTGACATAGAACTACTAGATGTAGGCCTACATTTTACATGAAAATCTTTATGCAAGACCTTTGACTTTTTAGATCTAGCCTGTAAATTTAATTCAAACTTAATAACATAAAAAGAACGTTAGGTGTGTTTATTTTGTTTGATAGTATTGCAAGCACAAAGAGAACTAGAGAACAGGCCGAACCAAACGAAAGAAAAGCACTCGCCACTTTGCGAGCCAACGCGTTTGGTCAGGTGACACTGAGTGATGTTTTTAAAAATAGTCACAATATGTAGAAACCAAGCTTATTGATCAGGTTTATAGCTGTTTGAATATTATTCAAATACATTGGGTTACATTCAAATACAACTATTAACTATATACAACTATTAACTATATACAACTATTAACTATATACAACTATTAACTATAATATACAACTATTAACTATATACAACTATTAACTATATACAACTATTAACTATATACAACTATTAACTATATACAACTATTAACTATATACAACTATTAACTATATACAACTATTAACTATATACAACTATTAACTATATACAACTATTAACTATATACAACTATTACACATGGACAAAGATTTTCCTTTTGCCCCATAAGTCTAGTCACATCCCTGTTAAAACTATGGTTCTTGGGTTGGTCACATGCCTGTTAAAACTATGGTTCTTGGGTTGGTCACATGCCTGTTAAAACTATGGTTCTTGGGTTGGTCACATCCCTGTTAAAACTATGGTTCTTGGGTTGGTCACATCCCTGTTAAAACTATGGTTCTTGGGTTGGTCACATCCCTGTTAAAACTATGGTTCTTGGGTTGGTCACATCCCTGTTAAAACTATGGTTCTTGGGCTGGTCACATCCCTGTTAAAACTATGGTTCTTGGGCTGGTCACATCCCTGTTAAAACTATGGTTCTTGGGCTGGTCACATCCCTGTTAAAACTATGGTTCTTGGGTTGGTCACATCCCTGTTAAAACTATGGTTCTTGGGTTGGTCACATCCCTGTTAAAACTATGGTTCTTGGGCTGGTCACATCCCTGTTAAAACTAGGTTCTTGGGTATGTCACATCCCTGTTAAAACTATGGTTCTTGGGTTGGTCACATCCCTGTTAAAACTATGGTTCTTGGGTTGCTCATAAACTAATGAATTTATTTCTAACACTTTCTTAGAATAGGTAAAAAAACAACAAATCCATCAATCTATATGTTTGTCTCTATTTTGAAATTTTTTTAAAAATGTTTCTGTGTAATTGTTTGTATTTTTTATTTGATCCTGATAGTTTGAGAAAAGTTGTAAAGAAACAGTATGGCAGACAGATCATCTAGTACATACTAACAAGGAATGTTGGGATTGAATACATTTCCATGGAGGAACTTACGGGTAGAAATCATTTTGTTAACTTCAGGCCTGGACAACTTCACTCATAGAAAGGAAGGACATTCTTTACTGTGGATCCAGCTGAAGACATTTTACACAGGCTCTACTGAAGATGTCTTGGCTTTTCTGTTCATTGTTGAATATAATGAAAGAAACTGTCCATGTAGACAATGTCAATAAGCTGAACTATGTGAAGTCATTACACAAATCTGTAAGCACAAGCAATACATTTGACAAAGGTGCATCTGTTTTGTAGGTTTTTTGGCTTGCTAAATCAATTTATGTTTGAATCCAAATTTGGAAAATAGAAAATCAAGACGTATGTGAAGTTTTTCTTGAATAGACAGAAATTTAGTATTTGTGAAAGTTTACTGGATGAATAGATAGAAATTTAGTTTTTGTCAAAGTTTACTGGTCAAATAGAAAGAAATTTAGAATTTGTCAAAGTTTACTGGTCGAATAGATAGAAATTTAGTATTTGTCAAAGTTTACTAGATCAATAGATAGAAATTTAGTTTTTGTCAAAGTTTACTGGTTGAATAGATAGAAATTTAGTATTTGTCAAAGTTTACTGGATTAATAGATAGAAATTTAGTTTTTGTCAAATTTTACCGGATGAATAAAAAGAAGAAATTTAGTTTTTGTCAAAGTTTACTGGATGAATAGATAGAAATTTAGTTTTTGTCAAATTTTACCGGATGAATAAAAAGAAGAAATTTAGTTTTTGTCAAAGTTTACTGGATGAATAGATAGAAATTTAGTTTTTGTAAAATTTTACTGGATGAATAAAAAGAATAAATTTAGTTTTTGTCAAAGTTTACTGGATGAATAGATAGAAATTTAGTTTTTGTCAAATTTTACTGGATGAATAAAAAGAAGAAATTTAGTTTTTGTCAAAGTTTACTGGATGAATAGATAGAAATTTAGTTTTTGTCAAAGTTTACTAGATCAATAGATAGAAATTTAGTATTTGTCAAATTTTACTGGATGAATAGATAGAAATTTAGTATTTGTCAAAGTTTACTGGATGAATAGATAGAAATTTAGTATTTGTCAAAGTTTACTGGATGAATAGATAGAAATTTAGTATTTGTCAAAGTTTACTGGATGAATAGATAGAAATGTAGTATTTGTCAAAGTTTACTGGATGAATAGATAGAAATTTAGTATTTATCAAAGTTTACTGGATGAATAGATAGAAATTTAGTATTTGTCAAAGTTTACTGGATGAATAGATAGAAATTTAGTATTTGTCAAAGTTTACTGGATGAATAGATAGAAATGTAGTATTTGTCAAAGTTTACTGGATGAATAGATAGAAATTTAGTATTTATCAAAGTTTACTGGATGAATAGATAGAAATTTAGTATTTGTCAAAGTTTACTGGATGAATAGATAGAAATTTAGTATTTGTCAAAGTTTACTGGATGAATAGATAGAAATTTAGTATTTGTCAAAGTTTACTGGATGAATAGATAGAAATTTAGTATTTGTCAAAGTTTACTGGATGAATAGATAGAAATTTAGTATTTGTCAAAGTTTACTGGATGAATAGATAGAAATTTAGTATTTGTCAAAGTTTACTGGATGAATAGATAGAAATTTAGTATTTGTCAAAGTTTACTGGATGAATAGATAGAAATTTAGTATTTGAATTTGTCAAAGTTTACTGGATGAATAGATAGAAATTTAGTTTTTGTCAAAGTTTACTAGATCAATAGATAGAAATTTAGTATTTGTCAAATTTTACTGGATGAATAGATAGAAATTTAGTATTTGTCAAAGTTTACTGGATGAATAGATAGAAATTTAGTATTTGTCAAAGTTTACTGGATGAATAGATAGAAATTTAGTATTTGTCAAAGTTTACTGGATGAATAGATAGAAATGTAGTATTTGTCAAAGTTTACTGGATGAATAGATAGAAATTTAGTATTTATCAAAGTTTACTGGATGAATAGATAGAAATTTAGTATTTGTCAAAGTTTACTGGATGAATAGATAGAAATTTAGTATTTGTCAAAGTTTACTGGATGAATAGATATAAATTTAGTATTTGTCAAAGTTTACTGGATGAATAGATAGAAATTTAGTATTTATCAAAGTTTACTGGATGAATAGATAGAAATTTAGTATTTGTCAAAGTTTACTGGATGAATAGATAGAAATTTAGTATTTGTCAAAGTTTACTGGATGAATAGATAGAAATTTAGTATTTGTCAAAGTTTACTGGATGAATAGATAGAAATTAAGTATTTATCAAAGTTTACTGGATGAATAGATAGAAATTTAGTATTTGTCAAAGTTTACTGGATGAATAGATAGAAATTTAGTATTTGTCAAAGTTTACTGGATGAATAGATAGAAATTTAGTATTTGTCAAAGTTTACTGGATGAATAGATAGAAATTTAGTATTTGTCAAAGTTTACTGGATGAATAGATAGAAATTTAGTATTTGTCAAAGTTTACTGGATGAAATAAGTTGTGCTAATTTCTTTGTTAATGTACAAAATTTTCTTTGTTCTTCTTTTATTGTCTTTTAGTTTTATTAGATATTGGGACCAACAATCTGGGAATTGAATTTCTTCTTGTAGTTCTAGAGATGGAATCTCTACATAGTGGAAAGCATGAATATTTACTAATATTTTTGTTATTGAATCAGAAGCACCTTTGTTGAATGTTTTAAATAGTTCAGATAAGATGTAAACAATTCCAAGTTGTAGAAAATAGTTTCTCCTTTATTACTTGAAAGTGTAGAGATATGACTATGTTATAATATATTCCAAATAAAGAGAATGAATCCATGAAGTTTGTCATACTGCTAAAACTATCTGTACAATGGTAGCTGATGACCCGTCAAATATCATTTGATTTAATATGATATTATGTAATAAAATGTACACATGCCCTTGCCTGATTTGTAAAACAAGTTTTGATTGGCTATATAACAAATGGAAACTCTGTTTCATTGGCTATACAGCCTAGAAGAACTGTATTGATTGGCTATACCGGTGTAGCCTTATAGTATAGACACTTTTTTTCATTAGTTAAATTCTGTGGTCCAATTGAAAGAAAAATGTTAAATCTTTTTAATGTTCATTCTTTTTTTTTTTCTACTTGAAGCCAATTCTAGCTAATGTCCTTAGTATTGTGTACAGTGAGTTAATTATTTGAACAGGTACTCACACCTGCCAACTCTTCCAATTTGATAAGTTTTCCCTGACCTTAAGACTCACATTTTCACAACATTATAATTTTTAAATTTTTATTTGACCTGTCATAAAATTCCAAAACATCAATAAACAAAGTGTACATCTTGTGGCACAAATTGTTAAATCAATAAACAGACTAAATGTACAACTTGTGGCACAAATTGTTAAATCAATAAACAGACTAAATGTACAACTTGTGGCACAAATTGTTGAATCAATAAACAGACTAAATGTACAACTTGTGGCACATTTGTTGAATCAATAAACAGACTAAATGTACAACTTGTGGCACAAATTGTTGAATCAATAAACAGACTAAATGTACAACTTGTGGCACAAATTGTTGAATCAATAAACAGACTAAATGTACAACTTGTGGCACATTTGTTGAATCAATAAACAGACTAAATGTACAACTTGTGGCACAAATTGTTGAATCAATAAACAGACTAAATGTACAACTTGTGGCACATTTGTTGAATCAATAAACAGACTAAATGTACAACTTGTGGCACAAATTGTTGAATCAATAAACAGACTAAATGTACAACTTGTGGCACAAATTGTTGAATCAATAAACAGACTAAATGTACAACTTGTGGCACATTTGTTGAATCAATAAACAGACTAAATGTACAACTTGTGGCACATTTGTTGAATCAATAAACAGACTAAATGTACAACTTGTGGCACAAATTGTTGAATCAATAAACAGACTAAATGTACAACTTGTGGCACATTTGTTGAATCAATAAACAGACTAAATGTACAACTTGTGGCACATTTGTTGAATCAATAAACAGACTAAATGTACAACTTGTGGCACAAATTGTTGAATCAATAAACAGACTAAATGTACAACTTGTGGCACATTTGTTGAATCAATAAACAGACTAAATGTACAACTTGTGGCACAAATTGTTGAATCAATAAACAGACTAAATGTACAACTTGTGGCACATTTGTTGAATCAATAAACAGACTAAATGTACAACTTGTGGCACATTTGTTGAATCAATAAACAGACTAAATGTACAACTTGTGGCACATTTGTTGAATCAATAAACAGACTAAATGTACAACTTGTGGCACATTTGTTGAATCAATAAACAGACTAAATGTACAACTTGTGGCACATTTGTTGAATCAATAAACAGACTAAATGTACAACTTGTGGCACATTTGTTGAATCAGAAATATTAAAACTTCCCAAAACTAGAATGTAAAATCTGCAATTATTGAAATACTGTAAAACTCCCTCAAGTTTTAATTTACAGCTGAAATTGTGAAACTTTTATGCTGCATCTTGTTCTTTTTCAATTAAACTTCTATTAATAGTATCTTCCTACCCTTATTCCCCCCCCTACCCCACCTTGAGTATAATATTGTTTGTTATGGAGGTTGGCGGCTCTGGGTACCTGGGAACTGCTTTTGTATGTAGAAGAAATTGATTCATTCCTGGCATTCATTGAAGTCACTGTGTTGTTGATAATTGCAGTGACTTGTTTATTATTTGTGAAAATACATGAGCTAGATTTACTACATGGTGTTCATACTCATCTATACATTGTTTTATTGTTTAAATGCCAACAATGTAAATTTCTATGATTAAATGTAAAAGAGTCAAGAGAATTGTACAAAATTCATGACTAAACTTGAGTTGGCATTTCAAGTATTATTTAATCAACTGTATGTAGATCAACTATTATGTAGTCACATGTATTTGGTCATTATTTCATTTCAATCAAAATAGCCTGTTTGGATAAAAGCTAATTCTCTATGTTGTGTCCATTGTTTTTATTTATCCCTTACATTTATACAACTGCCTGGATTCTTTGTGTCAGCACTCACAATGTAGAAGAAAACAAACAGCCACTTCCTTTCTGTTGCATGTACATTGAGGCTACAGGAAGAAAATATTTTCTGTGATATTTTTTGTTTCTTTATTAGTCAAATATGAGCATCTAGTGAAATAGATAAGTGACTTTAAGAAGTTACACAATGCTCGACGTGAAATAGATAAGTGACTTGAAAAAGTTACACAATGCTCGAAGTGAAATAGATAATTAGTGTTGAAGAAAACTAACATTTAATTATATTATTGAAGAAATAGAAAAGTGAGTAAATTTGAGCCATTAAAGTGTCTCTAGAACAACATTTTTTGTCTACTACCCCCGGTACTACTAGTGTTAAAATGAATGAAATATTTTGTCCAATATTTTTTGGTTTATTGTAACACTAACATAGAAATAGATATGTTGTACATGAGCAGAAAAATGTTTTTTCAATGTTCCAGTTGCTGCTACTATACACAACTTGATTATTGCATCTGTTACATTTTTTTCTATAATTGGAATAGGGAAGTGAAGCTTTTTTCTAAGTTGTATAGTCATGACATTTATATGACATGATTTTGTACTTTCAAAACATATTTTGAACCATGCAAAGTTTCAATGTTTAGCTTTATGAAGTAGGGGTTTACTATTCAAGGAATTTATTCTTATAACATTTTTGTCCAAATGTGTCATCTTTTTTTCTCAGCTGATGTTGTTGAGTGTGAATTGATTTGGTGGATTAGATATTAGCATTTATAGCAACACATTTGGCGTAGCTCTATTTACACATTAAATGTTATTTGTTTTTTTTAAAGCGATATTGTGTATGTTTAAAACAAATGATGAGATAAATTCAATTCATACATTAGCCTGATAACTTCATTAGCCTGATAACTTCATTAGCCTGTTAGCTTCATTAGCCTGATAGCTTCATTAGCCTGATAGCTTCATTAGCCTGATAAATTCATTAGCCTGATCAAAGACTATAATAAGATGGACAGCTTGCTTTAATATTCCTGCCATTTGATGATTCGAATTACTTCTTTTTGGAATTCCCAATTCCCTTTTTTACTGTACACTGTCATTTTATTTAATTGCTATAATTTTCTCAATGAACAAATAAAATTGAAAATTGTATACAGCGGAAACATTAAGGCAAACGTTGGTGCTTAGAAGTTATTTAAGACAGCGTTATTGGATGCGCATGAACAAAAATTTATAAGCTCTAAAATAAAGCAAGTGGTCTTTCTTATTATAGTCTTTAGCCTGATATGTTTCTCTCTATGTAACTTTCAACACATAGTACTGATCATATTATGAAAATATTTCAAATGTATTTATTTTAAATGTAGAAATATTTTATAAGCTGACTTTATTCTTTAAGTTTTCAATTCTGTCAAATGTTCAAATGTTGCTGATTCAAATTCTTCATAGGACTTAGTTAAGTGTTCATGTTTAGCTGATAGAAGTAGTTGTATTGGTTAGGGTTTTGATCAGAGTGAATGGTTGTGAAACTAATTGGCTTGCATCAGACTGTGAATGTTGTTGTTAAATAGCAATAAATGCATATCACTCATTTGTGTGTTAGCCTTTGTTATATAAAGGATGAGCCATTGATGGTTGGTAAGAAACTAAACAAGGGCCACATGTCAGAAACTAAACTAGGGCCATTTGTCAAAAACTAAATGAGGACCATATGTCAGAAACTAAACTAGGGCCATATGTGAAAAACTAAATGAGGACCATATGTCAGTTACTAAACTAAGGCCATATATCAAAAACTAAATGAGGGCCACATGCTAGAAACTAAACTAGGGCCATATGTCAAAAACTAAATGAATACCATATGTCAGTAACTAAACTAGGGCCATATGTAAAAAACTAAATGAGGGCCACATGTCAAAAACTAATCTAGGGCCATTTGTCAAAAACTAAACGAGGACCATGTGTCAGTAACTAAACTAGGGCCATATGTCAAAAACTAAATGAGAACCATATGTCAGTAACTAAACTAGGGCTATATGTCAAAAACTAAATGAGGGCCACATGTCAAAAACAAAATGAGGGCCACATGTCAAAAACTAATCTAGGGCCATGTGTCAAAAACTAAATGAGGACCATGTGTCAGTAACTAAACTAGGGCCATATGTCAAAAACAAAATGAGGGCCACATATCAAAAAGTAAATGAGGGCCACATGTTAGAAACTAAACTAGGGCCATATGTCAAAAACTAAATGAGGACCATATGTCAGAAACTAAACTAGGGCCATATGTCAAAAAACTAAATGAGGACCATATGTCAGTAACTCTACTAGGGCCATATGTCAAAAACTAAATGAGGGCCACATGTTAGAAACTATTTAACTAAACTAGGGCCATATGTCAAAAACTAAATGAATACCATATGTCAGTAACTAAACTAGGGCCATATGTAAAAAACTAAATGAGGGCCACATGTCAAAAACAAAATGAGGGCCACATGTCAAAAACTAATCTAGGGCCATATGTCAAAAACTAAATGAGGACCATGTGTCAGTAACTAAACTAGGGCCATATGTCAAAAACTAAATGAGGGCCACATATCAAAAACTAAACTAGGGCCACATGTCAAAAACTAATCTAGGGCCCTTTGTCAAAAACTAAATGAGGACTATGTGTCAGTAACTAAACTAGGGCCATATGTCAAAAACTAAATGAGGGCCACATGTCAAAAACTAAATGAAGGCCACATGTCAAAACTAAATGAGGGCCACATGTCAAAAACTGAACGAGGGCCACATGTCAGTAACTTAAGTACAGGTAACTAAATGAGGGCCACATGTCAAAAACTAAATGAGGTCCACATGTCAAAAAAAAGCTAAATGAGGGCCACATGTCAGTAACTTAAGTACAGGTAACTAAATGAAAATGAGGGCCACATGTCAGAAACTAAACCTTTGGCCTTAACTCAATCGCCAATTTTCTACCCTTCAAACCTTGAGTCAAGTTGCATAACTCCGTATACTGAAAAAAGTGGGACAAAAAAATATTTAAAAATTTACTTTAAAAAAAAAAAGGTAATTCTTAGCCCACGAAGGTTTTGAAGGAACACTTTTTAACATTCATGGCCAATTAGCACGAATCAAGTAATTAAATGTCTTGCAAATCATATTTAGAAAAAATGTTATTTTTAAACATGATTTTTTTTTTTTTTTACTATTAATATAGAGTAAATTGCCCTACCGCAACCACTTGTGGGCAAAGGCTCATAACTTTTTACTAAGAGAATGGAAATAAAAAATGTGTGGTTGCTTAGAAGGCAAATAGTTTTATCTCTGACTTTACATTGTTTGGAGCTGTTCTAGCAGACGGTTAGCAAAATAATAGGGAAAAATGGTTAGGTCTGTTTAGCCCGGCAAGCAACCATCTGCCCACCCCGCAACCAGTGCTTAGCCCTAAGTGCAACCACCTGACCTTAGTGCAACCACAAAGGTGCCCTCAGTGAAACCAGTTGAGGATATTAAACCTAGAGATCGCACAGTACATTCATACACATGCAGACATAACATTAATAATTGGAAAACAGATACACATCAATAAACAACCAATAAATCTGAGTTTTTCAGAGCTATTCCTGATTGATTTTTATTACATCATTGCTTTGTTTTAACATAGACTCAAATTAGCCGAGAACTAAATCATCAACAACATCTTCAGTCTCTAGGTCTAAATCTAAAATAATTTGAGTCTCAGTAATGTGGTGTTGCCTGTAATGAAAATACAGTGGTACGGCAAGATGGAAAACTCCAAGCTGTGAAAGAGTTGTGGACAGAGAACAAAAGAATAACAAATCTTAGAAAGAAAGTGGCGATGGATTGGACACACCGCCAGGAAAGGTAGCAACATCTGAGTTAGACAGGTCCTAGAGTGGAACCCCCAGGGCAAACGGCAAAGATGAAGACATAAGCACACATAGAGACGAAGCATGATGGATGAAGCTGGACGAACTGGAGAGAGATGGGAAGAACTGAAACGACTGACAAGAGTCCGTAGAAAGTGGTATGCTTTCACGGAGGCCTTATGTTCTACAAGGAACCCAAAGGACAATTGATGAAGATGAATGATGTTGTGTTTAAAATTGATGCAATGTCATCAGGACAAGTGTCTTGTCAGGTAATAGATGGGGGTTTTGGTTCTGGCACACACTTCTGTACCCATCGGTCTCAAATCTGGCTATGTGTGTAAACCAACGATACGCTCCCATTAAGAATACACCTTTGGACAAACGCACGGAGGACAGTACAGGCGAGAGCAACCTCGGTGGGGAGGAAGAAATGTGCGCTCGTCCGTTTTTTAAATATATTTTAAAATCTGTCCTTGCACCGAGACTGGTAGGTGTATGTCTGATGCCGATATGTTTTATAAAGACATCACTATGATGATGGTTTCTAGTTAGACAGGAATGCTTCATGGCTGATGGAGGCTGTTTTGGCGTGTTGATGCCCTATCAGGGAGTGTTGTGTCTGATGTCCCACATAGTCATGTTTGGCGCGCGCAGTACTTTCTGCTAGCTTATGTTTGTTGAATCAAATCAGTATAGCTTACTGACTTTGAATGCTTTAGGGGTGAGACAATTCCAAACGTACGCTTGGTGAAAATTCCAGCTTCAGTTAGTTTACTGTCAGGTTTCTGCCAATTTGTTTAATTGTTTGGAAAATGCCCACATCTAGCAGCTTCAAGATGTGTGTGTGAATGGGCAGATAGTGAATATAGTATTAGGCCTATATATCGTATGTTCTTGTCTTGTCATCAGGTAGAAGCATGGATTGAATTGTGACTTTAATGTCATCATCGACTAACAGCAGAATAGGCTTTTTTATCTGTGCTGTTTAGGCACAAATACCTGCTCAAGCCAATCAACAATAATGGTCTGATGTCTCCATCCATTAGTGGATTTTGGAAAGGATTGTTTATATACTTCATTTAACATTTAGCTTCATTAATAAATGGTTCCCCTTAAAATGCTAGCTCTCTCTTGCATATCCCACCATCTTATAAGGCTTCTAGCAATGCTTCTTGGGTCTTAAAAAAACGGTAAAATCCGAACTTCTATATGTGCCAAATTTCAAGAAGAAGAGTAACATCGTTTCTGGCCAGTGAAAAGTTTGGTATTGTAAGGGATGCATGAGTTGGTGTGAAGTTGTAGGAAATAGTTGATGCAATTGGTGCGATTAGTTGTAACCAGGAAGTGTGTGTGTTTTGACTTGACGTCATATATAATGTTTACTTGATGTGATATTGGTATGACAGAAGTTAGTTCATATTTGGATCTAACAGCGAGAGGTTGTCCTGTGGTCTGGAAGTGAGAACGGTAGCATTCAAGGGGATGCAGTGATGTTGGTTAGAGGACACGTATATTATGTTGCAAGTTATGATGATTAAAGCTGTTGTTATTCTCAACCAAGAAGCCTTATCAAGTAGTGTACTAAGAGTTGAATTGTGTTGAGTTATGCTACGTATTGATTCCTGAGTCTCCTATAGTTACAAGTTGTTACAGGTATAAATTCATAAAAATGACATCATTGATTTGGTAAATTGTTAAATTAGAAAAAAAAAAATGTCATGGCTTTAATCGGGGGTCTCAGATAAAAAAATTAAAAAATCTTTGGAAATGTGTAGTTCTTTTAATATCTATTCTAATTGTGTAAAATTTTGATGGATTTCTTCACATATCTGACACTACACATGTACAAAAGGATATTAGAATAACTTTAATAGTTTTATGAATTTTTTGCATTATATTTTTTTACACATTTTGAAATTGCGTAAGAATTAGTGGGTTTAGAATTATTTTTTTTAATCAAAAGTTTTTAACATAAGCTTATTAAAATATTACTTTGCAAAATTATCTTCTAATTATATTACTGTATCATCCTGCCAAACATGAGCTCAATCAAGCAAACAGTTATGAAAATACAGATCTTTCACACTTTGCATTCTACAAAAAAAGCTTAAACAGTTTAAGTTGATGTTTTTTTTTAAACATGTATTTACAAGCTAGAACTGTATTTTAAATGACTTTAAGATAATCATTTAAAAATTATCACATCAGATTTGTCATACGGTTCCATTTCACAAGTTATTTAGAGCTTTTGCAATCTTCTCATCGTCTACTTGTGTATCAAACCTTGTCAGCAAGAGACGTCCGTAGCATAAAGCATTTTCCATCGTCAGTTCAATCAACCAAACTGCAGTGTTACTTTCTACAGTAGAGAAGGGTCTTCTGTCTGTCACCATGCCATGTATTTGTGAAGGGCTAGCTTGTTTCTTCAAAATTAGCACCAACACAATCCGTTTAAAAAAAAAGGAAAGAAAAATAAATGATTTCGGCCATTATATTATATTATTATTATATTATATATTATATTATATTTATCTTGGTACAAATTATTACATAGACAAAGATAATATATTAACATTTAAAATATATACATATAACTAACCTGGAAAGCTTAGTAACCAGTATTCAAAGAGCTGAGTTCTATTAGAGTAATGTCAGTCACAAATCTTTTCCTACATCATCAGTTTTTAGTGTATCCTATTTAGTACTAGAGTAATATTCAGTGTCCAATACTAACTTTATCTAAACTCATTTTTATTTTTGTGAGGCCTCAACAGATTGGTTTTCAACAAGCAAAATGGATGTGGTGTAAATTTCATTTTGTCCGTCTGTGGCAATATATAAATACTTGGATGATGTAAAATGTCAGAAGCCTAGCTTCAAATTCCAAGCCAACTAGTTAAGCTAAACAAGCTCAAGAGATCAGGCATTGTAAATTTAGTGCTCACCATACGTTTTTTTAATATTCATACTTTAGACTTTTGCTATCGTTCAGCAAAGGCCTAAGGATAGTAATCAATTTTTCATAGGCATTAGGTTATTAGGTTACATTCATGCTGAGGCTTGTATCAGACGATTAGTATTAGCAGAAGATGGGGATATTGATATTGTGGCTCAGAAGTAGTTGACTTAGTTGAAGTATTTTCTTTCTATCTAAGAACTTCTGTAGTTATTGTAGTGAATGCTTTTCCTCACTACTCATAAAGTAGATGCCGCTTTCAAAGGAGACAGCCTGTAGTCAAGGAATATACATAATACATATTTAATTAATTTGTGATCATACTTACATAGCAAATAAAATGTAATAACATGTATCCCTAGCTTAGAAAAAGAGGTCAAGGCCAACCTAAACCTAAATACACTACCAGCCAAAGACAAAGCTAATTTTCTTTTATAATATAATTATATTATTTCTATATTCCTCCTCACCTCCACATGTCATGGGATTGAATGATATAAGTAGGCTATATATAGTGTAACTAAGTGGGCTATATATAGTGTAACTAAGTGGGCTGTATATAGTATAACTAAGTAGGCTATATATAGTGTAACTAAGTAGGCTATATATAGTGTAACTAAGTAGGCTATATATAGTGTAACTAAGTGGGCTATATATAGTGTAACTAAGTAGGCTATATATAGTGTAACTAAGTAGGCTATATATAGTGTAACTAAGTAGGCTATATATAGTGTAATTAAATATGCTATATATAGTGTAACAAAGTGGGCTGTATATAGTGTAACTAAGTAGGCTATATATAGTGTAACTAAATATGCTCTATATATAGTGTTATGGACTATTACTATGATGACTATTATTACGACTCGTTAAATCGGATTCAATGAATAGTTGTATCTTTATTAGAAGTCTCTAGATTCTGCTAATCTGTAGTCCAAGCTAGGGGTTCCTTGACTGACAGGTCTATGCAGTAATGTAGTTATATTCGGTATAATTATCTTCAACACCTTTTTCTTATCTTATCTTATACATTACAGACGCTCCTTCTATAAAGAAGATTATTGCGTCCTACGCTCATCCGTGGTCCGAGTCTAGTCTTGCATTTTTATTAATGTTTTAAATGATGTTAGGTTATTGGTTTTCCTGGTTTGTTCAGGCAACCCATTCCATGCCCGAATGCCACTCGGGAAGAAAGAGTACTTATATGCATTTGTTCTCGCATAAGGGACAAGGAAGGTGTTTTTGTCTTTATGTTTATCTGAGCTTTGCAACAGATTGTTATTGGGTTGTATTTCTAAATTAGAGTTTAATGCCTTATGTATTATTACTACTTTACTCTTTGCCCTTCTGTCCTCTAGTGTTTCTAGGTTTAGTGATTTGACTAATGGTGTTACTCTTGTCAATTGGGAATATTCACTAGTTATAAACCTTGCAGCTCTTTTTTGAATTTGTTCTAATTTTTTAATGTTTTCTTTAGTTGATGGGTCCCATACAGATCCTGCATATTCTAGTATAGGCCTAACTAATGTGAGATAGCATTTTAGTTTTATATTCTTATTACATTTGTAAAAGTTCCTTTTTATGAATCCTAATGTTTTGTTTGATTTTTTAATTACTTCATCAATGTGAGGGTTCCAAGATAACTTATCATTTATTATTACTCCTAGATACTTAGCATTGCTAGTTTGAGTTAGTTCTTTACCATGAATGAAGTAGTTTGTTATTATTTGTTTCTTTTTCTTGGATACCCTTATTAGTTGGCATTTTTCTGGGTGAAAAGACATACTCCAGTTTGATTCCCATTTTTGTAGTTCATCTAGGTCTTTTTGTAAAAGTTCACTATCTTTTCCTGTCTTTATTATTCTATAAATTATGCAATCATCAGCAAATAATCTTACTTTTGTGCCTGTGTTGATGCAATTTGGCAGATCATTAATGTAAATTAGAAATAGTAGGGGCCCTAGAACAGTTCCTTGTGGAACTCCTGAGTTTACTGTTATTGGTGATGACTTAGAGCCATTTATTATCACTGTTTGTTCTCTGCCTATAAGAAAGTCCTGAATCCACTGATGTAAGGGACCAGAGATGCCAAAGTATTTAAGTTTTTTAAGAAGACTAGAATGATGAACTTTATCAAATGCTTTTGAAAAATCTAGTAATATAGCATCAATTTGGTTGTTATTATCTAATCCCTTAGACAAGTCATCTATTAAGCCTATCAATTGAGTCTCACATGATCTATTTTTCCTGAAGCCATGTTGGTGTGGGCACAGTGCATTTAGTTTGTCTAGATGATTTACTATACTACTATATATTATATGTTCAAGTAATTTACATGTTATGCTTGTTAGAGAAACAGGTCTATAATTTCCGGGGTCAGATTTATCTCCTTTTTTGAAAAGGGGGGTTACATTGGCTAATTTCCAATCTTTGGGCACTTTGCCCTGGTTTAGAGAGGCCTGAAAAAGTATTCTTTTAGGTTTCTTGCTAATTTGGATTTTTATTTTGTTATTTACTCTGACAATATCATGATCTGAAAGTCCAGGGATTATTTCATAATCTAATACTAGTCCTGGTCTGTTGGTTAAAAATAAATCTAGTATATTATGGTTTCTTGTTGGTTTTTTATTAATTTGGTCTAAGTTTAGATTTTGGATGGTATTGATAAACATTTCATTTATTTCTTTTGTGTTTTGGTGCTTTTCTATTGAGTAGCTATTCCAATTTATATCAGGGAGGTTGAAGTCCCCCATTATCCAAATTATAGCATTTTTATATTTAGTTTCAATACTTGTCAGCTGATTACACAGATCAGACATGTACTCTGATGTTGAGTTTGGTGGTCTGTAAACACTGCCTACAATTAGTGGTTTGGAATTAGGTCTGCTTATTTTACAAAATACTGACTCTATGTTATTTTGAGGTTCTAATTTAATTTCTTCAGCTATTAGGGTAGATTTTATGGCTAGTAAGACTCCTCCATGCCTGTCTGACCTATCTTTCCTAAAAATTTCATAATTATTATTGAATATCTCTGTGTTGTAAATATCTGGGCTAAGCCATGTTTCGGAACCTGCAATTATGTCTGGTTCTTCATTATTTATTAAAAGTTCCAAATCAGCTTTTTTATTTTTAATGCTTTGGAAATTTATTGTAAGAGTTTTGAGGTGATGCTGATTTGGGGTTTTATGGGATTTAGTGTTAAAGAGGGTCTTTTTACTTTTTTTTATTGGTGTTGATCTAGCTAAGGGTTTATTTAGGTCTAAATTATTAACTTCTGGGCTTGTCAAGGCACTGTAGGGGTTTGTGGTATCCAGGTCATGAGAATTAAACAGACCTGAACTAAATTGTGGCAACCCACACTGTACACAGTGCCAAGAGGCATCTTTATTTCCTAATGCTATATAAATTGGGGTGTTCATATGCAAGCATGCAGCATGGTACCATTCATCACAGGTGTCACATTGAATGGCTCGTTGTTTTGCTGTGCATGACTTACTGCAAATGTTACATCTATCTCTAACTGTCTTGACAATGATAGATCAAACAACTCCAGTTGTTGAATAAACAATTTTATTTAAATTGTAGACTCAAGATAAACTATAAGTAAATGCATCAACACATGGCGAACATACGAGTTTCATAAAATTACATAAAATATACAAGTATCAATATAGCGACTTCTCTCTACAAACTTTCAAACTGAACTAACTCTAAGGAGGTAGGGACTTTACAAAGAAAACTATTGTCGAAGGTTCTACAGGGTCCTAATACGCATTTCAATCCCACTGCTCTATAGGATACTGCGATCCAGAATCTAACCTTCAATTTCCACTTGGTTGAACGAATTATTTTATTTAAACTGCCCTCAGAGCATAAATGTCAAACCTTGGACTCTAATACGCACTTGTTAAGAAGTCAATGCCCTAGTACGTCATTCCTCTATGACCGACATACGTAACAAGCCCCTCCTTCAACATTTTTATAATTATTTCTTTTACATTTTAACAATATTAAAAATGTTAATTTTAAGGAATTATTATAAAAGAAAATATTCCGGAGAAAACAGTTCAATTGGCTATTCCACTAATTCAATCGAACTGATAACAATAACATATAATATATGCAATATAAGTTAATCTTATCAAATGGCTTTAATCTAGTCATTCAGTCATTCAATATTAATTCAAAACAATGGACAATTAAATTATGTCTATCTAAATGTTGTACACAAGAAAAATACATAATCATTCTTAATCATTCTTAATAGAGATAATATAATACAATTTAATAATTTCCATTACATGAACATTCCACGGTAATAAACTATCGCATCCATTTAATTTTAAACTAATATCTTTTGCAATTGTAATTAGCAACAAAAAACAATCAAATTCAATTTCTAATCGGACACGAAACTATTGTGCCGTAATGCCAATTTCTTTTCATTTATAAAAGAAAACATTGACTACTGATGAGAGGAAAAAATACTCTGCCTGACCCAATTACACTTTACAAAAAAATGATCCTCGCTTCGACAGTATATTTTTTTTCAAGCTTGTAGGCCTAACCAACACATTCGACACTGTCTGTGACGGGGAAAAATTTAGGTCAATACCTCTCTCTCTCTCTATTCCTTTCTATTACTCTCTCCTTCTTCCAATGTTTACATTGCTATGCAGATTTTTACCCAATCACCGCTTAGGTAAAAAATTTCTACGCGACAAAAAGTTATCGTGACTAATGAGCCTTATTTAACAACTATAATCTCAAAATTACATTCATTTTTGTTACATTTTAGAAATTAAACATTGTATGTTCAAGAATTAAGATAGTTTATAGAAAAAATCATTAAAAATATTTCAATTTCTCATATAACCCTGACCTTTCTACGTCATCATTTTCTGTGTAAAAATAGTGTACATTATTTTTGTAAACAGCAGTTTTAAATTGAAAACATTCAGACATGGATTTTACTTAAACAAAATTGGTTAATTTACTGAATTAACTATCAATTAAAGCAAGTTATATCATCTTCTTACAATCTTAATACTAAACAGTAAGTAACTATTCTCTATAGATTACATTAAAGACATTTCAAATAAAATATTATTGACGTACAAAAGATAAAAGAGCATACTATTAATTTTTTTCTGACAGAAATTAATCTAGCCGGCGGTAGCGCCGACCTACCCAGCGATAGCGCTGACGTACTTAGCGGTGGCGCCGACCTACTCAAAGGTAGCGCCGACCTACTAAAAGGTAGCGCGACGTACTCAGAGGTAGCGCCGACCTACTCAGCGGTAGCGCCGACCTACCCAGCGGTAGCGCCGACCTACCCAGCGGTAGCGCCGACCTACCCAGCGGTAGCGCCGACCTACCCAGCGGTAGCGCCAACCTACCCAGTGGTAGCGCGACCTACCCGGCGGTAGCGCCGACCTACCCAGCGATAGCGCTGACGTACTTAGCGGTGGCGCCGACCTACTCAAAGGTAGCGCCGACCTACTCAAAGGTAGCGCCGACCTACTAAAAGGTAGCGCGACGTACTCAGAGGTAGCGCCGACCTACTCAGCGGTAGCGCCGACCTACCCAGCGGTAGCGCCGACCTACCCAGCGGTAGCGCCGACCTACCCAGCGGTAGCGCCGACCTACCCAGCGGTAGCGCCGACCTACCCAGCGGTAGCGCCGACCTACCCAGCGGTAGCGCCGACCTACCCGGCGGTAGCGCTGACGTACTTAGCGTTGGCGCTGACCTACTCAAAGGTAGCGCCGACCTACTAAAAGGTAGCGCCGACGTACTCAGAGGTAGCGCCCACCTACTCAGCGGTAGCGCCGACCTACCCTGCGGTAGCGCCAATCTATCCAGCGGTAGCGCCGACCTACCCAGCGGTAGTGGCGACCTACCCAGCGGTAGCGCCGACCTACTCAGCGGTAGCGCGACCTACCCAGCGGTAGCGCCGACCTACTTAGCGGTAGCGCTGATCTACTTAGCGGTGGCACCGACCTACTCAAAGGTAGCGCCGACCTACTAAATGGTAGCGCCGACGTACTCAGAGGTAGCGCCGACCTACTCAGTGGTAGCGCCGACCTACCCAGCGGTAGCGCCGACCTACCCAGCGGTAGCGCCAACCTACCCAGTGGTAGCGCGACCTACCCGGCGGTAGCGCCGACCTACCCAGCGATAGCGCTGACGTACTTAGCGGTGGCGCCGACCTACTCAAAGGTAGCGCCGACCTACTAAAAGGTAGCGCGACGTACTCAGAGGTAGCGCCGACCTACCCAGCGGTAGCGCCGACCTACCCAGCGGTAGCGCCGACCTACCTGGCGGTAGCGCTAACGTACTTAGCGGTGGCGCCGACCTACTCAAAGGTAGCGCCGACCTACTAAAAGGTAGCGCCGACGTACTCAGAGGTAGCGCCGACCTACTCAGCGGTAGCGCCGACCTACCCTGCGGTAGCGCCAACCTATCCAGCGGTAGCGCCGACCTACCCAGCGGTAGTGGCGACCTACCCAGCGGTAGCGCCGACCTACTCAGCGGTAGCGCGACCTACCCAGCGGTAGCGCCGACCTACTTAGCGGTAGCGCTGATCTACTTAGCGGTGGCACCGACCTACTCAAAGGTAGCGCCGACCTATTAAATGGTAGCGCCGACGTACTCAGAGGTAGCGCCGACCTACTCAGCGGTAGTGGCGACCTACCCAGCGGTAGCGCCGACCTACCCAGCGGTAGCGCCGACCTACCCGGCGGTAGCGCTGACGTACTTAGTGGTGACGCCGACCTACTCAAAGGTAGCGCCGACGTACTCAGAGGTAGCGCCGACCTACTCAGCAGTAGCGCCGACCTACCCAGCGGTAGCGCCGACCTACCCAGCGGTAGCGCCGACCTACCCAGCGGTAGCGCCGACCTACCCGGCGGTAGCGCTGACGTACTTAGCGGTGGCGCCGACCTACTCAAAGGTAGAGCTGACCTACTAAAAGGTAGCGCTGAAGTACTCAGCTGTAGCGCCGACCTACTTAGAGGTAGCGCCGACCTACCCAGCGGTAGCGCCAACCAACATAGCGGTGGCGTCGACCTACTCAAAGGTAGCGCCGACCTACTTAAAGGTAGCGCCGACGTACTCAGAGGTAGCGCCGACCTACCCAGCGGTAGCGCGACCTACCCAGCGGTAGCGCCGACCTATTCAGCGGTAGCGCCGACCTACTTAGCGGTGGCGCCGACCTACTTAAAGGTAGCGCCGACCTACTAAAAGGTAGCGCCTACGTACTCAGAGGTAGCGCCGACCTACTCAGCGGTAGAGCCGACCTACCCAGCGGTAGCGCCGACCTACCCAGCGGTAGCGCTTACCTACCCGGCGGTAGCGCGGACGTACTTAGCGGTGGCGCCGAACTACTCAAAGGTAGTGCCAACCTACTAAAAGGTAGCGCCGACGTACTCAGAGGTAGAGCCGACCTACTCAGCCGTAGCGCCGACCTACCCAGCGGTAGCGCCGACCTATTTAGCGGTGGCGCCGACCTACTCAAATGTAGCGACGACCTACTAAAAGGTAGTGCCGACATAATCAGAGGTAGCGCCGACCTACTCAAAGGTAGCGTTGACCTACTAAACGGTAGCACCGACCTACTCAGCGGTAGCGCCGACCTACTTAGCGGTGGCGCCGACCTACTCAAAGGTAGCGCCAACCTACTAAAAGGTAGCGCCGACGTACTCAGAGGTAGCGCCGACCTACCCAGCGGTAGCGCCGACTTACCCAGCGGTAGCACCAACCTACTAAAAGGTAGAGCCGACATACTCAGCTGTAGCGCCGACCTACTTAGCGGTAGCGCCGACCTACCTAGCGGTAGCGCCGACCTACCCAGCGGTAGCGCCGACCTTCCCAGCGGTAGCGCGACCTACCCAGCGGTAGCGCCAACCTATCCAGCAGTAGCGCCGACCTAGCTAGCGGTAGCGGCTACCTACTTAGCGGTAGCGCCGACGTACTTAGAGGTAGCGCCGACCTACCCAAAGGTAGCGCCGACCTACTTAGCGGTAGCGCCGACCTACTTAGCGGTAGCGCCGACGTACTCAGAGGTAGCGCCGACCTACTCAGCGGTAGCGCCGACCTACCCAGCGGTAGCGCCAACCTATCCAGCGGTAGCGGCGACCAACTTAGCGGTGGCGCCGACCTACTCAAAGGTAGCGCCGACCTACTAAAAGGTTGCGCCGACCTACTAACACGTAGCGCCGACATACTTAGAGGTAGCGCCGACCTACTCAAAGGTAGCGTTGACCTACTGAACGGTAGCACCGACGTACTTAGAGGTACCGCCGACCTACCCAGCGGTAGCGCCGACTTACCCAGCAGTAGCGCCGACCTACTCAAAGGTAGCGCGACCTACTAAAAAGTGGCGCCGACGTACTCAGCTGTAGCGCCGACCTACTTAGCGGTAGCGCCGACCTACCCAGCGGTAGCGCCGACCTACCCAGCGGTAGCGCCGACCTACCCAGCGGTATCGCCGACCTACCCAGCGGTAGCGCCGATCAACTTAGCGGTGGCGCCGACCTACTCAAAGGTAGCGCCGACCTACTTAAAGGTAGCGCCGACGTACTCAGAGGTAGCGCCGACCTACCCAGCGGTAGCGCGACCTACCCATCGGTAGCGCTGACCTATTCAGCGGTAGCGCCGACCTACTTAGCGGTGGCGCCGACCTACTTAAAGGTAGCGCCGACCTACTAAAAGGTAGCGCCTACGTACTCAGATGTATCGCCGACCTACTCAGCGGTAGAGCCGACCTACCCAGCGGTAGCGCCGACCTACCCAGCGGTAGCGCCGACCTACCCGGCGGTAGCGCTGACGTACTTAGCGGTGGGTTAGGGTTAGTAGGTCGGCGCTACCTCTGATTATATCGGCGCTACCTTTTAGTAGGTCGGCGCTACCTTTGAGTAGGTCGGCGCCACCGCTTAATAGGTCGGCGCTACCGCTGAGTAGGTCGGCGCTACAGCTGAGTATGTCGGCGCTACCTTTTAGTTTGTCGGCGCCACCTTTGAGTAGGTCGGCGCAACCTTTGAGGTAGCGCGACCTACCCGGCCGTAGCGCCGACCTACCCAGCGGTAGCGCCAACCTACCCAGCGGTAGCGCCGACGTACCCAGCGGTAGCGCGACCTACCCGGCCGTAGCGCCGACGTACCCAGCGGTAGCGCCAACCTACCCAGCGGTAGCGCCGACCTACTTAGCGGTGTCGCCGACCTACTCAAAAGTAGCGCCGTCCTACTAAAAAGTAGCGCCGGCGTACTCAGAGGTAGCGCCGACCTACTCAGCGGTAGCGCCGACCTAATCAGCGGTAGCGCCGACCTACCCAGCGGTAGCGCCGACCTACCCAGCGGTAGTGCCGACCTACCCAGTGGTAGCGCGACCTACCCGGCGGTAGCGCCGACCATCCCAGCGGTAGCGCCGACCTACTTAGCGGTGGTGCCGACCTACTCAAAGGTAGCGCCGACCTACTCAAAGGTAGCGCCGACCTACTTAAAGGTAGCGCCGACGTACTCAGAGGTAGCGCCGACCTACCCAGCGGTAGCGCGACCTACCCAGCGGTAGCGCCGACCTATTCAGCGGTAGCGCCGACCTACTTAGCGGTGGCGCCGACCTACTTAAAGGTAGCGCCGACCTACTAAAAGGTAGCGCCTACGTACTCAGAGGTAGCGCCGACCTATTCAGCGGTAGCGCCGACCTACTTAGCGGTGGCGCCGAACTACTCAAAGGTAGTGCCAACCTACTAAAAGGTAGCGCCGACGTACTCAGAGGTAGAGCCGACCTACTCAGCCGTAGCGCCGACCTACCCAGCGGTAGCGCCGACCTATTTAGCGGTGGCGCCGACCTACTCAAATGTAGCGACGACCTACTAAAAGGTAGTGCCGACATAATCAGAGGTAGCGCCGACCTACTCAAAGGTAGCGTTGACCTACTAAACGGTAGCACCGACCTACTCAGCGGTAGCGCCGACCTACTTAGCGGTGGCGCCGACCTACTCAAAGGTAGCGCCAACCTACTAAAAGGTAGCGCCGACGTACTCAGAGGTAGCGCCGACCTACCCAGCGGTAGCGCCGACTTACCCAGCGGTAGCACCAACCTACTAAAAGGTAGAGCCGACATACTCAGCTGTAGCGCCGACCTACTTAGCGGTAGCGCCGACCTACCTAGCGGTAGCGCCGACCTACCCAGCGGTAGCGCCGACCTTCCCAGCGGTAGCGCGACCTACCCAGCGGTAGCGCCAACCTATCCAGCAGTAGCGCCGACCTAGCTAGCGGTAGCGGCTACCTACTTAGCGGTAGCGCCGACGTACTTAGAGGTAGCGCCGACCTACCCAAAGGTAGCGCCGACCTACTTAGCGGTAGCGCCGACCTACTTAGCGGTAGCGCCGACGTACTCAGAGGTAGCGCCGACCTACTCAGCGGTAGCGCCGACCTACCCAGCGGTAGCGCCAACCTATCCAGCGGTAGCGGCGACCAACTTAGCGGTGGCGCCGACCTACTCAAAGGTAGCGCCGACCTACTAAAAGGTTGCGCCGACCTACTAACACGTAGCGCCGACATACTTAGAGGTAGCGCCGACCTACTCAAAGGTAGCGTTGACCTACTGAACGGTAGCACCGACGTACTTAGAGGTACCGCCGACCTACCCAGCGGTAGCGCCGACTTACCCAGCAGTAGCGCCGACCTACTCAAAGGTAGCGCGACCTACTAAAAAGTGGCGCCGACGTACTCAGAGGTAGCGCCGACCTACTCAAAGGTAGCGCCGACCTACCCAGCGGTAGCGCCGACCTACCCAGCGGTAGCGCCGACCTACCCAGCGGTATCGCCGACCTACCCAGCGGTAGCGCCGATCAACTTAGCGGTGGCGCCGACCTACTCAAAGGTAGCGCCGACCTACTTAAAGGTAGCGCCGACGTACTCAGAGGTAGCGCCGACCTACCCAGCGGTAGCGCGACCTACCCATCGGTAGCGCTGACCTATTCAGCGGTAGCGCCGACCTACTTAGCGGTGGCGCCGACCTACTTAAAGGTAGCGCCGACCTACTAAAAGGTAGCGCCTACGTACTCAGATGTATCGCCGACCTACTCAGCGGTAGAGCCGACCTACCCAGCGGTAGCGCCGACCTACCCAGCGGTAGCGCCGACCTACCCGGCGGTAGCGCTGACGTACTTAGCGGTGGGTTAGGGTTAGTAGGTCGGCGCTACCTCTGATTATATCGGCGCTACCTTTTAGTAGGTCGGCGCTACCTTTGAGTAGGTCGGCGCCACCGCTTAATAGGTCGGCGCTACCGCTGAGTAGGTCGGCGCTACAGCTGAGTATGTCGGCGCTACCTTTTAGTTTGTCGGCGCCACCTTTGAGTAGGTCGGCGCAACCTTTGAGGTAGCGCGACCTACCCGGCCGTAGCGCCGACCTACCCAGCGGTAGCGCCAACCTACCCAGCGGTAGCGCCGACGTACCCAGCGGTAGCGCGACCTACCCGGCCGTAGCGCCGACGTACCCAGCGGTAGCGCCAACCTACCCAGCGGTAGCGCCGACCTACTTAGCGGTGTCGCCGACCTACTCAAAAGTAGCGCCGTCCTACTAAAAAGTAGCGCCGGCGTACTCAGAGGTAGCGCCGACCTACTCAGCGGTAGCGCCGACCTAATCAGCGGTAGCGCCGACCTACCCAGCGGTAGCGCCGACCTACCCAGCGGTAGTGCCGACCTACCCAGTGGTAGCGCGACCTACCCGGCGGTAGCGCCGACCATCCCAGCGGTAGCGCCGACCTACTTAGCGGTGGTGCCGACCTACTCAAAGGTAGCGCCGACCTACTAAAAGGTAGCGCCGACGTACTCAGAGGTAGCGCCCACCTACTCAGCGGTAGCGCCGACCTACCCAGCGGTAGCGCCGACCTACCCAGCCGTAGCGCCGACCTACTAAAAAGTAGCGCCGACGTACTCAGCTGTAGCGCCGACCTACTTAGAGGTAGCGCCGACCTACCCAGCGGTAGCGCCAACCAACTTAGCGGTGGCGCTGACCTACTCAAAGGTAGCGCCGACCTACTTAAAGGTAGCGCCGACGTACTCAGAGGTAGCGCCGACCTACCCAGCGGTAGCGCGACCTACCCAGCGGTAGCGCCGACCTACCCAGCGGTAGCGCCGACTTACCCGGCGGTAGCGCCAACCTACTCAGCGGTAGCGCCGACCTACCCAGCGGTAGCGCCGACCTACCCAGCGGTAGCGCCGACCTACCCAGCGGTAGCGCCGACCTACCCAGCGGTAGCGCCAACCTACCCAGTGGTAGCGCGACCTACCCGGCGGTAGCGCCGACCTACCCAGCGATAGCGCTGACGTACTTAGCGGTGGCGCCGACCTACTCAAAGGTAGCGCCGACCTACTAAAAGGTAGCGCCGACGTACTCAGAGGTAGCGCCGACCTACTCAGCGGTAGCGCCGACCTACCCAGCGGTAGCGCCGACCTACCCAGCTGTAGCGCCGACCTACCCAGCGGTAGCGCCGACCTACCCGGCGGTAGCGCTAACGTACTTAGCGGTGGCGCCGACCTACTCAAAGGTAGCGCCGACCTACCTGGCGGTAGCGCCTACCTACCCGGCGGTAGCGCAAACGTACTCAGCGGTAGCGCTGACCTACTTAGCGGTGGCGCTGACCTACTCAAAGGTAGCGCCGACCTACTAAAAAGTAGCGCCGACGTACTCAGCTGTAGCGCCGACCTACTTAGAGGTAGCGCCGACCTACCCAGCGGTAGCGCCAACCAACTTAGCGGTGGCGCTGACCTACTCAAAGGTAGCGCCGACCTACTTAAAGGTAGCGCCGACGTACTCAGAGGTAGCGCCGACCTACCCAGCGGTAGCGCGACCTACCCAGCGGTAGCGCCGACCTATTTAGCGGTAGCGCCGACCTACTTAGCGGTGGCGCCGACCTACTTAAAGGTAGCGCCGACCTACTAAAAGGTAGCGCCTACGTACTCAGAGGTAGCGCCGACCCTAACCCTGGACCTACTCAAAGGTAGCGCTGACCTACTAAAAGGTAGCGCCGACCTAATAAAAGGTAGCGCCGACCTAATAAAAGGTAGCGCCGACGTACTCAGAGGTAGCGTCGACCTACTCAGCGGTAGCGCCGACCTACCCAGCGGTAGCGCCGACCTACCCAGCGGTAGCGCGACCTACCCGGCGGTAGCGCCGACCTACCCAGCAGTAGCGCGACCTACCCAGCGTTAGCGCCGACCTACTTAGCGGTGGCCCGGAACTACTTAAAGGTAGCGCCGACCTACTGAAAGGTAGCGCCGACGTACTCAGAGGTAGCGCCGACCTACTCAGCGGTAGCGCCGACCTACTCAGCGGTAGCGCCGACCTACCCTGCGGTAGCGCCGACCTACCCGGCGGTAGCGCTGACGTACTTAGCGGTGGCGCCGACCTACTCAAAGGTAGCGCCGACCTACGAAAAGGTAGCGCCGACGTACTCAGAGGTAGCGCCGACCTACTCAAAGGTAGCGCCGACCTACTAAACGGTAGCGCCGACGTAATCCGAGGTAGCGCCGACCTACCCAGCGGTAGCGCCGACTTACCCGGCGGTAGCGCCAACCTACTCAGCGGTAGCGCCGACCTACCCAGCGGTAGCGCCGACCTACCCATCGGTAGCGCGACCTACCCGGCGGTAGCGCCGACCTACCCAGCAGTAGCGCAACCTACCCAGCAGTAGCGCGACCTACCCAGCGGTAGCGCCGACCTACTTAAAGGTAGCGCCGACCTACTGAAAGGTAGCGCCGACGTACTCAGAGGTAGCGCCGACCTACTCAGCGGTAGCGCCGACCTACTCAGCGGTAGCGCCGACCTACCCAGCGGTAGCGCCGACCTACCCGGCGGTAGCGCTGACGTACTTAGCGGTGGCGCCGACCTACTCAAAGGTAGCGCCGACCTACGAAAAGGTAGCGCCGACGTACTCAGAGGTAGCGCCGACCTACTCAAAGGTAGCGCCGACCTACTAAACGGTAGCGCCGACGTAATCCGAGGTAGCGCCGACCTACCCAGCGGTAGCGCCGACTTACCCGGCGGTAGCGCGACCTACCCGGCGGTAGCGCCGACCTACCTGGCGGTAGCGCCAACCTACTCAGCGGTAGCGCCGACCTACCCAGCGGTATCGCCGACCTACCCAGCGGTAGCGCGACCTACCCGGCGGTAGCGCCGACCTACCCAGCGGTAGCGCCGACCTACCCAGCCGTAGCGCCGACCTACCCAGCGGTAGCGCCGACCTACCCAGCGGTAGCGCCGACCTATCCGGCGGTAGCGCTAACGTACTTAGCGGTGGCGCCGACCTACTCAACGGTAGCGCCGACCTACCCAGCGGTAGCGCCGACCTACCCAGCGGTAGCGCCGACCTACCCAGCGGTAGCGCCGACCTACCCAGCGGTAGCGCCGACCTACCCGGCGGTAGCGCTGACGTACTTAGTGTTTGCGCCGACCTACTCAAAGGTAGCGCCGACCTACTAAAAGGTAGCGCCGACGTACTCAGAGGTAGCGCCGACCTACTCAGCGGTAGCGCCGACCTACCCAGCGGTAGCGCCAACCTATCCAGCGGTAGCGCCGACCTACCCAGCGGTAGCGCCGACCTACTTAGCGGTAGCGCGACCTACCCAGCGGTAGCGCCGACCTACTTAGCGGTAGCGCTGACCTACTTAGCGGTGGCGCCGACCTACTCAAAGGTAGTGCCGACCTACTAAATGGTAGCGCCGACGTACTCAGAGGTAGCGCCGACCTACTCAGCGGTAGCGCCGACCTACCCAGCGGTAGCGCCGACCTACCCAGCGGTAGCGCCGACCTATTCAGCGGTAGCGCCGACAAACTCAGCGGTAGCGCCGACGTACCTAGCGGTAGCGCGACCTACCCGGCCGTAGCGCCGACCTACCCAGCGGTAGCGCCAACCTACCCAGCGGTAGCGCCGACCTACTTAGCGGTGTCGCCGACCTACTCAAAGGTAGCGCCGTCCTACTAAAAGGTAGCGCTGACGTACTCAGAGGAAGCGCCGACCTACTCAGCGTTAGCGCCGACCTACTAAGCGGTAGCGCCGACCTACCCAGCGGTAGCGCCGACCTTCTCAGCGGTAGCGCCAACCTACCAAGTGGTAGCGCGACCTACCCGGCGGTAGCGCCGACCTACCCAGCAGTAGCGCCGACCTACCCAGCCGTAGCGCCGACCTACCCAGCGGTAGCGCCGACCTACCCAGCTGTAGCGTCGACCTATCCGGCGGTAGCGCTAACGTACTTAGCGGTGGCGCCGACCTACTCAACGGTAGCGCCGACCTACCCAGCGGTAGCGCCGACCTACCCAGCGGTAGCGCCGACCTACCCAGCGGTAGCGCCGACCTACCCAGCGGTAGCGCCGACCTACCCGGCGGTAGCGCTGACGTACTTAGTGTTGGCGCCGACCTACTCAAAGGTAGCGCCGACCTACTAAAAGGTAGCGCCGACGTACTCAGAGGTAGCGCCAACCTACTCAGCGGTAGCGCCGACCTACCCAGCGGTAGCGCCAACCTATCCAGCGGTAGCGCCGACCTACCCAGCGGTATCGCCGACCTACTCAGCGTTAGCGCGACCTACCCAGCGGTAGCGCCGACCTACTTAGCGGTAGCGCTGACCTACTTAGCGGTGGCGCAGACCTACTCAAAGGTAGCGCCGTCCTACTAAAAGGTAGCGCTGACGTACTCAGAGGAAGCGCCGACCTACTCAGCGTTAGCGCCGACCTACTAAGCGGTAGCGCCGACCTACCCAGCGGTAGCGCCGACCTTCCCAGCGGTAGCGTAAACCTACCAAGTGGTAGCGCGACCTACCCGGCGGTAGCGCCGACCTACTTAGCGGTGGTGCCGACCTACTCAAAGGTAGCGCCGACCTACTAAAAGGTAGCGCCGACGTACTCAGAGGTAGCGACCACCTACTCAGCGGTAGCGCCGACCTACCCAGCGGTAGCGCCGACCTACCCAGCCGTAGCGCCGACCTACCCAGCGGTATTGCCGACCTACCCAGCGGTAGCGCCGACCTATCCGGCGGTAGCGCTAACGTACTTAGCGGTGGCGCCGACCTACTCAACGGTAGCGCCGACCTACCCAGCGGTAGCGCCGACCTACCCAGCGGTAGCGCCGACCTACCCAGCGGCCGACCTACCCGGCAGTAGCGCTGACGTACTTAGTGTTGGCGCCGACCTACTCAAAGGTAGCGCCGACCTACTAAAAGGTAGCGCCGACGTACTCAGAGGTAGCGCCAACCTACTCAGCGGTAGCGCCGACCTACCCAGCGGTAGCGCCAACCTATCCAGCGGTAGCGCCGACCTACCCAGCGGTAGCGCCGACCTACTCAGCGGTAGCGCGACGTACCCAGCGGTAGCGCCGACCTACTTAGCGGTAGCGCTGACCTACTTAGCGGTGGCGCAGACCTACTCAAAGGTAGCGCCGACCTACTTAATGGTAGCGCCGACGTACTCAGAGGTAGCGCCAACCTACTCAGCGGTAGCGCCGACCTACCCAGCGGTAGCGCCGACCTACCCAGCGGTAGCGCCGACCTACCCGGCGGTAGCGCTGACGTACTTAGCGGTGGCGCCGACCTATTCAAAGGTAGCGCCGACCTACTAAAAGGTAGCGCCGACGTTCTCAGAGGTAGCGCCGACCTACTCAAAGGTAGCGCCTACCTACTAAACGGTAGCGCTGACGTACTCAGAGGTAGCGCCAACCTACTCAGCGGTAGCGCCGACCTACTTAGCGGTGGCGCCGACCTACTAAAAGGTAGCGCCGACCTACTCAAAGGTAGCGCCGACCTATTAAAAGGTAGCGCCGACGTACTCAGAGGTAGCGCCGACCTACCCAGCGGTAGCGCCGACCGACTCAGCGGTAGCGCCGACCTACTTAGAGGTGGCGCCGACCTACTGAAAGGTAGCGCCGACCTACTAAAAGGTAGTGCCGACGTACTCAAAGGTAGCGCCGACCTACCCAGCGGTACCGCCGACCTACCCAGCCGTAGCGCCGACCCACTCAGCGGTAGCGCCGACCTATTTAGCGGTGACGCCGACATACTCTTATGTAGCGCCGACCTACTGAAAGGTAGCGCCGACGTACTCAGCTGTAGCGCCGACCTACTCAGCGGTAGCGCCGACCTACCCAGCGGTAGCGCCGACCTACCCAGCGGTAGCGCCGACCTACCCAGCGGTAGCGCCGACATACCCAGCGGTAGCGCCGACCTACTCAAAGGTAGCGCCGACCTACTAAAAGGTAGCCCCGACGTACTCAGCTGTAGCGCCGACCTACTAAGCGGTAGCGCCGACCTACCCAGCGGTAGCGCTGACCAACCCAGCGGTAGCGCCGACGTACCCAGCGGTAGCGCGACCTACCCGCCGTAGCGCCGACCTACCCAGCGGTAGCGCCGACCTACCCAGCGGTAGCGCCGACCTACTTAGCGGTGTCGCCGACCTAATCGAAGGTAGCGCCGTTCTTCTAAAAGGTAGCGCCGACCTACTCAGAGGTAGCGCAGACCTACCTAGCTGTAGCGCCGACCTACCCAGCGGTAGCGCCGACCTACCCGGCGGTAGCGCTGACGTACTTAGCGGTGGCGCCGACCTACTCAAAGGTAGCGCCGACCTACTAAAAGGTAGCGCCGACGTTCTCAGAGGTAGCGCCGACCTACTCAAAGGTAGCGCCTACCTACTAAACGGTAGCGCTGACGTACTCAGAGGTAGCGCCAACCTACTCAGCGGTAGCGCCGACCTACTTAGCGGTGGCGCCGACCTACTCAAAGGTAGCGCCGACCTACATAGCGGTGGCGCCGACCTACTCAAAGGTAGCGCCGACCTACTTAGCGATGGCGCCAACCTACTAAAAGGTAGCGCCGACCTACTCAAAGGTAGTGCCGACCTACTCAAAGGTAGCGCCGACCTACTAAAAGGTAGCGCCGACGTTCTCAGAGGTAGCGCCGACCTACTCAAAGGTAGCGCCTACCTACTAAACGGTAGCGCTGACGTACTCAGAGGTAGCGCCAACCTACTCAGCGGTAGCGCCGACCTACTTAGCGGTGGCGCCGACCTACTCAAAGGTAGCGCCGACCTACTTAGCGGTGGCGCCGACCTACTCAAAGGTAGCGCCGACCTACTTAGCGGTGGTGCCGACCTACTAAAAGGTAGCGCCGACCTACTCAAAGGTAGTGCCGACCTACTCAAAGGTAGCGCCGACCTATTAAAAGGTAGCGCCGACGTACTCAAAGGTAGCGCCGACCTACCCAGCGGTACCGCCGACCTACCCAGCCGTAGCGCCGACCTACTCAGCGGTAGCGCCGACCTATTTAGCGGTGGCGCAGACCTATTTAGCGGTGGCGCCGACCTACTCTAATGTAGCGACGACCTACTAAAAGGTAGCGCCGACCTACCCAGCGGTAGAGCCGACATACCTAGCGGTAGCGCCGACCTACTCAAAGGTAGCGCCGACCTACTAAAAGGTAGCGCCGACGTACTCAGCTGTAGCGCCGACCTACTAAGCGGTAGCGCCGACCTACCCAGCGGTAGCGCCGACCAACCCAGCGGTAGCGCCGACGTACCCAGCGGTAGCGCGACCTACCCGGCCGTAGCGCCGACCTACCCAGCGGTAGCGCCAACCTACCCAGCGGTAGCGCCGACCTACTAGCGGTGTCGCCGACCTACTCAAAAGTAGCGCCGTCCTACTAAAAAGTAGCGCCGACGTACTCAAAGGTAGCGCCGACCTACTAAATGGTAGCGCCGACGTACTCAGAGGTAGCGCCGACCTACGCAGCGGTAGCGCCGACCTACCCAGCGGTAGCGCCGACCTACCCGGCGGTAGCGCTGACGTACTTAGCGGTGGCGCCGACCTACTCAAAGGTGGCGCCGACGTACTCAGAGGTAGCGCCGACCTAATAAAAGGTAGTGCCGACCTAATAAAAGGTAGCGCCGACGTACTCAGAGGTAGCGACGACCTACTCAGCGGTAGCGCCGACCTACCCAGCGGTAGCGACAACCTACCCAGCGGTAGCGCAGACCTACCCAGCGGTAGTGGCGACCTACCCAGCGGTAGCGCCGACCTACTCAGCGGTAGCGCGACCTACCCAGCGGTAGCGCCGACCTACTTAGCGGTAGCGCTGACCTACTTAGCGGTGGCGCCGACCTACTAAATGGTAGCGCCGACGTACTCAGAGGTAGCGCCGACCTACTCAGCGGTAGCGCCGACCTACCCAGCGGTAGCGCCGACCTACTAAGCGGTAGCGCCGACCTACCCAGCGGTAGCGCTGACCAACCCAGCGGTAGCGCCGACGTACCCAGCGGTAGCGCGACCTACCCGCCGTAGCGCCGACCTACCCAGCGGTAGCGCCGACCTACCCAGCGGTAGCGCCGACCTACCCAGCGGTAGCGCCGACCTACTTAGCGGTGTCGCCGACCTAATCGAAGGTAGCGCCGTTCTTCTAAAAGGTAGCGCCGACCTACTCAGAGGTAGCGCAGACCTACCTAGCTGTAGCGCCGACCTACCCAGCGGTAGCGCCGACCTACCCGGCGGTAGCGCTGACGTACTTAGCGGTGGCGCCGACCTACTCAAAGGTAGCGCCGACCTACTAAAAGGTAGCGCCGACGTTCTCAGAGGTAGCGCCGACCTACTCAAAGGTAGCGCCTACCTACTAAACGGTAGCGCTGACGTACTCAGAGGTAGCGCCAACCTACTCAGCGGTAGCGCCGACCTACTTAGCGGTGGCGCCGACCTACTCAAAGGTAGCGCCGACCTACATAGCGGTGGCGCCGACCTACTCAAAGGTAGCGCCGACCTACTTAGCGATGGCGCCAACCTACTAAAAGGTAGCGCCGACCTACTCAAAGGTAGTGCCGACCTACTCAAAGGTAGCGCCGACCTACTAAAAGGTAGCGCCGACGTTCTCAGAGGTAGCGCCGACCTACTCAAAGGTAGCGCCTACCTACTAAACGGTAGCGCTGACGTACTCAGAGGTAGCGCCAACCTACTCAGCGGTAGCGCCGACCTACTTAGCGGTGGCGCCGACCTACTCAAAGGTAGCGCCGACCTACTTAGCGGTGGCGCCGACCTACTCAAAGGTAGCGCCGACCTACTTAGCGGTGGTGCCGACCTACTAAAAGGTAGCGCCGACCTACTCAAAGGTAGTGCCGACCTACTCAAAGGTAGCGCCGACCTATTAAAAGGTAGCGCCGACGTACTCAAAGGTAGCGCCGACCTACCCAGCGGTACCGCCGACCTACCCAGCCGTAGCGCCGACCTACTCAGCGGTAGCGCCGACCTATTTAGCGGTGGCGCAGACCTATTTAGCGGTGGCGCCGACCTACTCTAATGTAGCGACGACCTACTAAAAGGTAGCGCCGACCTACCCAGCGGTAGAGCCGACATACCTAGCGGTAGCGCCGACCTACTCAAAGGTAGCGCCGACCTATTAAAAGGTAGCGCCGACGTACTCAAAGGTAGCGCCGACCTACCCAGCGGTACCGCCGACCTACCCAGCCGTAGCGCCGACCTACTCAGCGGTAGCGCCGACCTATTTAGCGGTGGCGCAGACCTATTTAGCGGTGGCGCCGACCTACTCTAATGTAGCGACGACCTACTAAAAGGTAGCGCCGACCTACCCAGCGGTAGAGCCGACATACCTAGCGGTAGCGCCGACCTACTCAAAGGTAGCGCCGACCTACTAAAAGGTAGCGCCGACGTACTCAGCTGTAGCGCCGACCTACTAAGCGGTAGCGCCGACCTACCCAGCGGTAGCGCCGACCAACCCAGCGGTAGCGCCGACGTACCCAGCGGTAGCGCGACCTACCCGGCCGTAGCGCCGACCTACCCAGCGGTAGCGCCAACCTACCCAGCGGTAGCGCCGACCTACTAGCGGTGTCGCCGACCTACTCAAAAGTAGCGCCGTCCTACTAAAAAGTAGCGCCGACGTACTCAAAGGTAGCGCCGACCTACTAAATGGTAGCGCCGACGTACTCAGAGGTAGCGCCGACCTACGCAGCGGTAGCGCCGACCTACCCAGCGGTAGCGCCGACCTACCCGGCGGTAGCGCTGACGTACTTAGCGGTGGCGCCGACCTACTCAAAGGTGGCGCCGACGTACTCAGAGGTAGCGCCGACCTAATAAAAGGTAGTGCCGACCTAATAAAAGGTAGCGCCGACGTACTCAGAGGTAGCGACGACCTACTCAGCGGTAGCGCCGACCTACCCAGCGGTAGCGACAACCTACCCAGCGGTAGCGCAGACCTACTCAGCGGTAGCGCGACCTACCCAGCGGTAGCGCCGACCTACTTAGCGGTAGCGCTGACCTACTTAGCGGTGGCGCCGACCTACTAAATGGTAGCGCCGACGTACTCAGAGGTAGCGCCGACCTACTCAGCGGTAGCGCCGACCTACCCAGCGGTAGCGCCGACCTACCCAGCGGTAGCGCCGACCTACCCGGCGGTAGCGCTGACGTACTTAGCGGTGGCGCCGACCTACTCAAAGGTAGCGCCGACCTACTAAAAGGTAGCGCCGACGTACTCAGAGGTAGCGCCGACCTAATAAAAGGTAGCGCCGACGTACTCAGAGGTAGCGCCGACCTACTCAGCGGTAGCGCCGACCTACCCAGCGGTAGCGCCGACCTACCCAGCGGTAGCGCCGACCTACCCAGCGGTAGCGCCGACCTTCCCGGCGGTAGCGCTGACGTACTTAGCGGTGGCGCCGACCTACTCAAATGTAGCGCCGACCTACTAAAAGGTAGCGCCGACGTACTCAGAGGTAGCACCGACCTACTCAGCGGTAGCGCCGACCTACCCAGCGGTAGCGACAACCTATCCAGTGGTAGCGCCGACCTACCCAGCGGTAGCGGCGACCTACTTAGCGGTGGCGCCGAACTACTCAAAGGTAGCGCCGACCTACTAAAAGGTAGCGCCTACGTACTTAGAGGTAGCGACGACCTACCCAGCGGTAGCGACGACCTACCCAGCGGTAGCGCCGACCTACCCAGCGGTAGCGCCGACCTATTTAGCGGTGGCGCCGACCAACTCAAAGGTAGCGGCGACCTACTAAAAGGTTTCGTCGACGTACTCAGCTGTAGCGCCGACCTACTCAGCGGTAGCGCCGACCTACTTAGCGGTGACGCCGACCTACTCAAAGGTAGCGCCGACGTACTCAGAGGTAGCGCCAACCTACTCAGCGGTAGCGCCGACCTACTTAGCGGTGGCGCCGACCTACTCAAAGGTAGTGCCGACCTACTTAGCGGTGGCGCCGACCTACTAAAATGTAGCGCCGACCTACCCAGCGGTAGCGCCGACCTACTTAGCGGTAGCGCCGACCTACTTAGCGGTGGCGCCGACCTACTAAAAGGTAGCGCCGACCTACTTAGCGGTGGCGCCGACCTACTCAAAGGTAGCGCCGACCTACTAAAAGGTAGCGCCGACGTACTCAAAGGTAGCGCCGACCTACCCAGCGGTACCGCCGACCTACCCAGCCGTAGCGCCGATCTACTCAGCGGTAGCGCCGACCTATTTAGCGGTGGCGCCGACCTATTTAGCGGTGGCGCCGACCTACCCTAATGTAGCGCGGACCTACTAAAAGGTTGCGCCGACCTACCCAGCGGTAGCGCCGACATACCCAGCGGTAGCGCCGACCTACTCAAAGGTAGCGCCGACCTACTAAAAGGTAGCGCCGACGTACTCAGCTGTAGCACCGAACTACTAAAAGGTAGCTCCGACCTATTCAGCGGTAGCGCCGACAAACTCAGCGGTAGCGCCGACGTACCCAGCGGTAGCGCGACCTAACCGGCCGTAGCGCCGACCAACCCAGCTGTAGCGCCAATCTACCCAGCGGTAGCGCCGACCTACTTAGCGGTGTCGCCGACCTACTCAAAAGTAGCGCCGTCCTACTAAAAGGTAGCGCCGACGTACCCAGCGGTAGCGCCGACCTTCCCAGCGGTAGCGCCAACCTACCAAGTGGTAGCGCGACCTACCCGGCGGTAGCGCCGACCTACCCAGCGGTAGCGCCGACCTACTTAGCGGTGGTGCCGACCTACTCAAAGGTAGCGCCGACCTACTAAAAGGTAGCGCCGACGTACTCATAGGTAGCGCCGACCTACCCAGCGGTAGCGCCGACCTACCCAGCGGTAGCGCCGACCTACTCAAAGGTAGCGCCGATCTACTAAAAGGTAGCGCCGACGTACTCAGAGGTAGCGCCGACCTACTCAGCGGTAGCGCCGACCTACCCAGCGGTAGCGACAACCTATCCAGCGGTAGCGCAGACCTACCCAGCGGTAGTGGCGACCTACCCAGCGGTAGCGCCGACCTAGCCAGCGGTAGCGCTGACCTACTTAGCGGTAGTGCCGACGTACTCAGAGGTAGCGCCGACCTACCCAAAGGTAGCGCCGACCTACTCAGCGGTAGCGCCGACCTACTTAGCGGTAGCGCCGACGTACTCAGAGGTAGCGCCGACCTACCCAGCGGTAGCGCCGACCTACCCGGCGGTAGCGCTGACGTACTTAGCGGTGGTGCCGACCTACTCAAAGGTAGCGCCGACCTACTAAAAGGTAGCGCCGACGTACTCAGAGGTAGCGCCGACCTAATAAAAAGGTAGCGCCGACGTACTCAGAGGTAGCGCCGACCTACTCAGCGGTAGCGCCGACCTACCCAGCGGTAGCGCCGACCTACCCAGCGGTAGCGCCGACCTACCCGGCGGTAGCGCTGACGTACTTAGTGGTGGCGCCGACCTACTCAAAGGTAGCGCCGACCTACTAAAAGGTAGCGCCGACGTACTCAGAGGTAGCGCCGACCTACTCAGCGGTAGCGCCGACCTACCCAGCGGTAGCGACAACCTATCCAGCGGTAGCGCCGACTTACCCAGCGGTAGCGGCGACCTACTTAGCGGTGGCGCCGACCTACTTAAAGGTAGCGCCGACCTACTAAAAGGTAGCGCCTACGTACTTAAAGGTAGCGACGACCTACCCAGCGGTAGCGACGACCTACCCAGCGGTAGCGCCGGCCTACCCAGCGGTAGCGCCGACCTATTTAGCGGAGGCGCCGACCAACTCAAAGGTAGCGGCGACCTACTAAAAGGTTTCGTCGACGTACTCAGCTGTAGCGCCGACCTACTCAGCGGTAGCGCCGACCTACTTAGCGGTGACGCCGACCTACTCAAAGGTAGCGCCGACGTACTCAGAGGTAGCGCCAACCTACTCAGCGGTAGCGCCGACCTACTTAGCGGTGGCGCCGACCTACTCAAAGGTAGTGCCGACCTACTTAGCGGTGGCACCGACCTACTAAAATGTAGCGCCGACCTACCCAGCGGTAGCGCCGACCTACTTAGCGGTAGCGCCGACCTACTTAGCGGTGGCGCCGACCTACTAAAAGGTAGCGCCGACAAACTTAGCGGTGGCGCCGACCTACTCAAAGGTAGCGCCGACCTACTAAAAGGTAGCGCCGAAGTACTCAAAGGTAGCGCCGACCTACCCAGCGGTACCGCCGACCTACCCAGCCGTAGCGCCGACCTACTCAGCGGTAGCGCCGACCTATTTAGCGGTGGCGCCGACCTATTTAGCGGTGGCGCCGACCTACTCTAATGTAGCGCCGACCTACTGAAAGGTTGCGCCGACCTACCCAGCGGTAGCGCCGACCTACCCAGCGGTAGCGCCGACCTACCCAGCGGTAGCGCCGACCTACTCAAAGGTAGCGCCGACCTACTAAAAGGTAGCGCCGACGTACTCAGCTGTAGCACCGACCTACTAAGCGGTAGCTCCGACCTATTCAGCGGTAGCGCCGACAAACTCAGCGGTAGCGCCGACGTACCCAGCGGTAGCGCGACCTAACCGGCCGTAGCGCCGACCTACCCAGATGTAGCGCCAACCTATTCAGCGGTAGCGCCGACCTACTTAGCGGTGTCGCCGACCTACTCAAAAGTAGCGCCGTCCTACTAAAAGGTAGCGCTGACGTACCCAGCGGTAGTGCCGACCTTCCCAGCGGTAGCGCCAACCTACCAAGTGGTAGCGCGACCTACCCGGCGGTAGCGCCGACCTACCCAGCGTTAGCGCCGACCTACTTAGCGGTGGTGCCGACCTACTCAAAGGTAGCGCCGACGTACTAAAAGGTAGCGCCGACGTACTCATAGGTAGCGCCGACCTACTCAGCGGTAGCGCCGACCTACCCAGCGGTAGCGCCGACCTTCCCAGCGGTAGCGCCAACCTACCAAGTGGTAGCGCAACCTACCCGGCGGTAGCGCCGACCTACCCAGCGGTAGCGCCGACCTACTTAGCGGTGGTGCCGACCTACTCAAAGGTAGCGCCGACCTACTAAAAGGTAGCGCCGACGTACTCATAGGTAGCGCCGACCTACTCAGCGGTAGCGCCGACCTACCCAGCGGTAGCACCAACCTACTAAAAGGTAGAGCCGACATACTCAGCTGTAGCGCCGACCTACTTAGCGGTAGCGCCGACCTACCTAGCGGTAGCGCCGACCTGCCCAGCGGTAGCGCCGACCTTCCCAGCGGTAGCGCGACCTACCCAGCGGTAGCGGCGACCAACTTAGCGGTGGCGCCGACCTACTCAAAGGTAGCGCCGACCTACTAAAAGGTTGCGCCGACCTACTCAAAGGTAGAGCCGACCTACTCAAAGGTAGCGCCGTCCTACCCAGCGGTAGCGCCGACCTACTCAAAGGTAGCGCCGACGTACTCAGAGGTACCGCCGACCTACTCAGCGGTAGTGCCGACCTACCCAGCGGTAGCGCCAACCTATCAAGCGGTAGCGCCGACCTACCCAGCGGTAGCGGCGACCAACTTAGCGGTGGCGCCGACCTACTCAAAGGTAGCGCTGACCTACTAAAAGGTTGCGCCGACCTACTCAAAGCTTGCGCCGACCTACTCAAAGGTAGCGCCGACAAACTAAAAGGTAGCGCCGACAAACTCAGCTGTAGCGCCGACCTACTCAGCGGTAGCGCCGACCTACTAAGCGGTGGCGCCGACCTACTAAAAGTTAGCGCCGACATAATCAGAGGTAGCGCCGACCTACTCAAAGGTAGCGTTGACCTACTAAACGGTACAACCGACCTACTCAGCGGTAGCGCCGACCTACTTAGCGGTGGCGCCGACCTACTCAAAGGTAGCGCCAACCTACTAAAAGGTAGCGCCGACGTACTCAGAGGTAGCGCCGACCTACCCAGCGGTAGCGCTGACTTACCCAGCGGTAGCACCAACCTACTAAAAGGTAGAGCCGACATACTCAGCTGTAGCGCCGACCTACTTAGCGGTAGCGCCGACCTACCTAGCTGTAGCGCCGACCTACCCAGCGGTAGCGCCGACCTTCCCAGCGGTAGCGCGACCTACCCAGCGGTAGCGCCAACCTATCCAGCAGTAGCGCCGACCTAGCCAGCGGTAGCGGCTACCTACTTAGCGGTAGTGCCGACGTACTCAGAGGTAGCGCCGACCTACCCAAAGGTAGCGCCGACCTACTCAGCGGTAGCGCCGACCTACTTAGCGGTAGCGCCGACGTACTCAGAGGTAGCGCCGACCTACCCAGCGGTAGCGCCGACCTACCCGGCGGTAGCGCTGACGTACTTAGCGGTGGTGCCGACCTACTCAAAGGTAGCGCCGACCTACTAAAAGGTAGCGCCGACGTACTCAGAGGTAGCGCCGACCTAATAAAAAGGTAGCGCCGACGTACTCAGAGGTAGCGCCGACCTACTCAGCGGTAGCGCCGACCTACCCAGCGGTAGCGCCGACCTACCCAGCGGTAGCGCCGACCTACCCGGCGGTAGCGCTGACGTACTTAGTGGTGGCGCCGACCTACTCAAAGGTAGCGCCGACCTACTAAAAGGTAGCGCCGACGTACTCAGAGGTAGCGCCGACCTACTCAGCGGTAGCGCCGACCTACCCAGCGGTAGCGACAACCTATCCAGCGGTAGCGCCGACTTACCCAGCGGTAGCGGCGACCTACTTAGCGGTGGCGCCGACCTACTTAAAGGTAGCGCCGACCTACTAAAAGGTAGCGCCTACGTACTTAAAGGTAGCGACGACCTACCCAGCGGTAGCGACGACCTACCCAGCGGTAGCGCCGGCCTACCCAGCGGTAGCGCCGACCTATTTAGCGGAGGCGCCGACCAACTCAAAGGTAGCGGCGACCTACTAAAAGGTTTCGTCGACGTACTCAGCTGTAGCGCCGACCTACTCAGCGGTAGCGCCGACCTACTTAGCGGTGACGCCGACCTACTCAAAGGTAGCGCCGACGTACTCAGAGGTAGCGCCAACCTACTCAGCGGTAGCGCCGACCTACTTAGCGGTGGCGCCGACCTACTCAAAGGTAGTGCCGACCTACTTAGCGGTGGCACCGACCTACTAAAATGTAGCGCCGACCTACCCAGCGGTAGCGCCGACCTACTTAGCGGTAGCGCCGACCTACTTAGCGGTGGCGCCGACCTACTAAAAGGTAGCGCCGACAAACTTAGCGGTGGCGCCGACCTACTCAAAGGTAGCGCCGACCTACTAAAAGGTAGCGCCGAAGTACTCAAAGGTAGCGCCGACCTACCCAGCGGTACCGCCGACCTACCCAGCCGTAGCGCCGACCTACTCAGCGGTAGCGCCGACCTATTTAGCGGTGGCGCCGACCTATTTAGCGGTGGCGCCGACCTACTCTAATGTAGCGCCGACCTACTGAAAGGTTGCGCCGACCTACCCAGCGGTAGCGCCGACCTACCCAGCGGTAGCGCCGACCTACCCAGCGGTAGCGCCGACCTACTCAAAGGTAGCGCCGACCTACTAAAAGGTAGCGCCGACGTACTCAGCTGTAGCACCGACCTACTAAGCGGTAGCTCCGACCTATTCAGCGGTAGCGCCGACAAACTCAGCGGTAGCGCCGACGTACCCAGCGGTAGCGCGACCTAACCGGCCGTAGCGCCGACCTACCCAGATGTAGCGCCAACCTATTCAGCGGTAGCGCCGACCTACTTAGCGGTGTCGCCGACCTACTCAAAAGTAGCGCCGTCCTACTAAAAGGTAGCGCTGACGTACCCAGCGGTAGTGCCGACCTTCCCAGCGGTAGCGCCAACCTACCAAGTGGTAGCGCGACCTACCCGGCGGTAGCGCCGACCTACCCAGCGTTAGCGCCGACCTACTTAGCGGTGGTGCCGACCTACTCAAAGGTAGCGCCGACGTACTAAAAGGTAGCGCCGACGTACTCATAGGTAGCGCCGACCTACTCAGCGGTAGCGCCGACCTACCCAGCGGTAGCGCCGACCTTCCCAGCGGTAGCGCCAACCTACCAAGTGGTAGCGCAACCTACCCGGCGGTAGCGCCGACCTACCCAGCGGTAGCGCCGACCTACTTAGCGGTGGTGCCGACCTACTCAAAGGTAGCGCCGACCTACTAAAAGGTAGCGCCGACGTACTCATAGGTAGCGCCGACCTACTCAGCGGTAGCGCCGACCTACCCAGCGGTAGCACCAACCTACTAAAAGGTAGAGCCGACATACTCAGCTGTAGCGCCGACCTACTTAGCGGTAGCGCCGACCTACCTAGCGGTAGCGCCGACCTGCCCAGCGGTAGCGCCGACCTTCCCAGCGGTAGCGCGACCTACCCAGCGGTAGCGGCGACCAACTTAGCGGTGGCGCCGACCTACTCAAAGGTAGCGCCGACCTACTAAAAGGTTGCGCCGACCTACTCAAAGGTAGAGCCGACCTACTCAAAGGTAGCGCCGTCCTACCCAGCGGTAGCGCCGACCTACTCAAAGGTAGCGCCGACGTACTCAGAGGTACCGCCGACCTACTCAGCGGTAGTGCCGACCTACCCAGCGGTAGCGCCAACCTATCAAGCGGTAGCGCCGACCTACCCAGCGGTAGCGGCGACCAACTTAGCGGTGGCGCCGACCTACTCAAAGGTAGCGCTGACCTACTAAAAGGTTGCGCCGACCTACTCAAAGCTTGCGCCGACCTACTCAAAGGTAGCGCCGACAAACTAAAAGGTAGCGCCGACAAACTCAGCTGTAGCGCCGACCTACTCAGCGGTAGCGCCGACCTACTAAGCGGTGGCGCCGACCTACTAAAAGTTAGCGCCGACATAATCAGAGGTAGCGCCGACCTACTCAAAGGTAGCGTTGACCTACTAAACGGTACAACCGACCTACTCAGCGGTAGCGCCGACCTACTTAGCGGTGGCGCCGACCTACTCAAAGGTAGCGCCAACCTACTAAAAGGTAGCGCCGACGTACTCAGAGGTAGCGCCGACCTACCCAGCGGTAGCGCTGACTTACCCAGCGGTAGCACCAACCTACTAAAAGGTAGAGCCGACATACTCAGCTGTAGCGCCGACCTACTTAGCGGTAGCGCCGACCTACCTAGCTGTAGCGCCGACCTACCCAGCGGTAGCGCCGACCTTCCCAGCGGTAGCGCGACCTACCCAGCGGTAGCGCCAACCTATCCAGCAGTAGCGCCGACCTAGCCAGCGGTAGCGGCTACCTACTTAGCGGTAGTGCCGACGTACTCAGAGGTAGCGCCGACCTACCCAAAGGTAGCGCCGACCTACTCAGCGGTAGCGCCGACCTACTTAGCGGTAGCGCCGACGTACTCAGAGGTAGCGCCGACCTACCCAGCGGTAGCGCCGACCTACCCGGCGGTAGCGCTGACGTACTTAGCGGTGGTGCCGACCTACTCAAAGGTAGCGCCGACCTACTAAAAGGTAGCGCCGACGTACTCAGAGGTAGCGCCGACCTAATAAAAAGGTAGCGCCGACGTACTCAGAGGTAGCGCCGACCTACTCAGCGGTAGCGCCGACCTACCCAGCGGTAGCGCCGACCTACCCAGCGGTAGCGCCGACCTACCCGGCGGTAGCGCTGACGTACTTAGTGGTGGCGCCGACCTACTCAAAGGTAGCGCCGACCTACTAAAAGGTAGCGCCGACGTACTCAGAGGTAGCGCCGACCTACTCAGCGGTAGCGCCGACCTACCCAGCGGTAGCGACAACCTATCCAGCGGTAGCGCCGACTTACCCAGCGGTAGCGGCGACCTACTTAGCGGTGGCGCCGACCTACTTAAAGGTAGCGCCGACCTACTAAAAGGTAGCGCCTACGTACTTAAAGGTAGCGACGACCTACCCAGCGGTAGCGACGACCTACCCAGCGGTAGCGCCGGCCTACCCAGCGGTAGCGCCGACCTATTTAGCGGAGGCGCCGACCAACTCAAAGGTAGCGGCGACCTACTAAAAGGTTTCGTCGACGTACTCAGCTGTAGCGCCGACCTACTCAGCGGTAGCGCCGACCTACTTAGCGGTGACGCCGACCTACTCAAAGGTAGCGCCGACGTACTCAGAGGTAGCGCCAACCTACTCAGCGGTAGCGCCGACCTACTTAGCGGTGGCGCCGACCTACTCAAAGGTAGTGCCGACCTACTTAGCGGTGGCACCGACCTACTAAAATGTAGCGCCGACCTACCCAGCGGTAGCGCCGACCTACTTAGCGGTAGCGCCGACCTACTTAGCGGTGGCGCCGACCTACTAAAAGGTAGCGCCGACAAACTTAGCGGTGGCGCCGACCTACTCAAAGGTAGCGCCGACCTACTAAAAGGTAGCGCCGAAGTACTCAAAGGTAGCGCCGACCTACCCAGCGGTACCGCCGACCTACCCAGCCGTAGCGCCGACCTACTCAGCGGTAGCGCCGACCTATTTAGCGGTGGCGCCGACCTATTTAGCGGTGGCGCCGACCTACTCTAATGTAGCGCCGACCTACTGAAAGGTTGCGCCGACCTACCCAGCGGTAGCGCCGACCTACCCAGCGGTAGCGCCGACCTACCCAGCGGTAGCGCCGACCTACTCAAAGGTAGCGCCGACCTACTAAAAGGTAGCGCCGACGTACTCAGCTGTAGCACCGACCTACTAAGCGGTAGCTCCGACCTATTCAGCGGTAGCGCCGACAAACTCAGCGGTAGCGCCGACGTACCCAGCGGTAGCGCGACCTAACCGGCCGTAGCGCCGACCTACCCAGATGTAGCGCCAACCTATTCAGCGGTAGCGCCGACCTACTTAGCGGTGTCGCCGACCTACTCAAAAGTAGCGCCGTCCTACTAAAAGGTAGCGCTGACGTACCCAGCGGTAGTGCCGACCTTCCCAGCGGTAGCGCCAACCTACCAAGTGGTAGCGCGACCTACCCGGCGGTAGCGCCGACCTACCCAGCGTTAGCGCCGACCTACTTAGCGGTGGTGCCGACCTACTCAAAGGTAGCGCCGACGTACTAAAAGGTAGCGCCGACGTACTCATAGGTAGCGCCGACCTACTCAGCGGTAGCGCCGACCTACCCAGCGGTAGCGCCGACCTTCCCAGCGGTAGCGCCAACCTACCAAGTGGTAGCGCAACCTACCCGGCGGTAGCGCCGACCTACCCAGCGGTAGCGCCGACCTACTTAGCGGTGGTGCCGACCTACTCAAAGGTAGCGCCGACCTACTAAAAGGTAGCGCCGACGTACTCATAGGTAGCGCCGACCTACTCAGCGGTAGCGCCGACCTACCCAGCGGTAGCACCAACCTACTAAAAGGTAGAGCCGACATACTCAGCTGTAGCGCCGACCTACTTAGCGGTAGCGCCGACCTACCTAGCGGTAGCGCCGACCTGCCCAGCGGTAGCGCCGACCTTCCCAGCGGTAGCGCGACCTACCCAGCGGTAGCGGCGACCAACTTAGCGGTGGCGCCGACCTACTCAAAGGTAGCGCCGACCTACTAAAAGGTTGCGCCGACCTACTCAAAGGTAGAGCCGACCTACTCAAAGGTAGCGCCGTCCTACCCAGCGGTAGCGCCGACCTACTCAAAGGTAGCGCCGACGTACTCAGAGGTACCGCCGACCTACTCAGCGGTAGTGCCGACCTACCCAGCGGTAGCGCCAACCTATCAAGCGGTAGCGCCGACCTACCCAGCGGTAGCGGCGACCAACTTAGCGGTGGCGCCGACCTACTCAAAGGTAGCGCTGACCTACTAAAAGGTTGCGCCGACCTACTCAAAGCTTGCGCCGACCTACTCAAAGGTAGCGCCGACAAACTAAAAGGTAGCGCCGACAAACTCAGCTGTAGCGCCGACCTACTCAGCGGTAGCGCCGACCTACTAAGCGGTGGCGCCGACCTACTAAAAGTTAGCGCCGACATAATCAGAGGTAGCGCCGACCTACTCAAAGGTAGCGTTGACCTACTAAACGGTACAACCGACCTACTCAGCGGTAGCGCCGACCTACTTAGCGGTGGCGCCGACCTACTCAAAGGTAGCGCCAACCTACTAAAAGGTAGCGCCGACGTACTCAGAGGTAGCGCCGACCTACCCAGCGGTAGCGCTGACTTACCCAGCGGTAGCACCAACCTACTAAAAGGTAGAGCCGACATACTCAGCTGTAGCGCCGACCTACTTAGCGGTAGCGCCGACCTACCTAGCTGTAGCGCCGACCTACCCAGCGGTAGCGCCGACCTTCCCAGCGGTAGCGCGACCTACCCAGCGGTAGCGCCAACCTATCCAGCAGTAGCGCCGACCTAGCCAGCGGTAGCGGCTACCTACTTAGCGGTAGTGCCGACGTACTCAGAGGTAGCGCCGACCTACCCAAAGGTAGCGCCGACCTACTCAGCGGTAGCGCCGACCTACTTAGCGGTAGCGCCGACGTACTCAGAGGTAGCGCCGACCTATTTAGCGGTGGCGCCGACCTACTAAAAGGTAGCGCCGACCTACTAAAAGGTAGCGCCGACATAATCAGAGGTAGCGCCGACCTACTCAAAGGTAGCGTTGACCTACTAAACGGTAGCACCGACCTACTCAGCGGTGGCGCCGACCTACTCAAAGGTAGCGCCAACCTACTAAAAGGTAGCGCCGACGTACTCAGAAGTAGCGCCGACGTACCCAGCGGTAGCGCCGACTTACCCAGCGGTAGCACCAACCTACTAAAAGGTAGAGCCGACATACGAAGCTGTAGCGCCGACCTACTTAGCGGTAGCGCCGACCTACCTAGCGGTAGCGCCGACCTACCCAGCGGTAGCGCCGACATTCCCAGCGGTAGCGCGACCTACTCAGCGGTAGCGCCAACCTATCCAGCAGTAGCGCCGACCTAGCTAGCGGTAGCGGCTACCTACTTAGCGGTAGCGCCGACGTACTTAGAGGAAGCGCCGACCTACCCAAAGGTAGCGCCGACCTACTTAGCGGTGGCGCCGAACTACTCAAAGGTAGCGCCAACCTACTAAAAGGTAGCGCCGACGTACTCAGAGGTAGAGCCGACCTACTCAGCCGTAGCGCCGACCTACCCAGCGGTAGCGCCGACCTATTTAGCGGTGGCGCCGACCTACTCAAAGGTAGCGCCGACCTACTAAAAGGTAGCGCCGACATAATCAGAGGTAGCGCCGACCTACTCAAAGGTAGCGTTGACCTACTAAACGGTAGCGCCGACCTACTCAGCGGTAGCGCCGACCTACTTAGCGGTGGCGCCAACCTACTCAAAGGTAGCGCCAACCTACTAAAAGGTAGCGCCGACGTACTCAGAGATAGCGCCGACCTACCCAGCGGTAGCGCCGACTTACCCAGCGGTAGCACCAACCTACTTAAAGGTAGAGCCGACATACTCAGCTGTAGCGCCGACCTACTTAGCGGTAACGCCGACCTACCTAGCGGTAGCGCCGACCTACCCAACGGTAGCGCCGACCTTCCCAGCGGTAGCGCGACCTACCCAGCGGTAGCGCCAACCTATCCAGCAGTAGCGCCGACCTAGCTAGCGGTAGCGGCTACCTACTTAGCGGTAGCGCCGACGTACTTAGAGGTAGCGCCGACCTACCCAAAGGTAGCGCCGACCTACTCAGCGGTAGCGCCGACCTACTTAGCGGTAGCGCCGACCAACCCAGCGGTAGCGGCGACCACCTTAGCGGTGGCGCCGACCTACCCAGCGGTAGCGCAAACCTATCCAGCGGTAGCACCGACCAACCCAGCGGTAGCGGCGACCACCTTAGCGGTGGCGCCGACCTACTCAAAGGTAGCGCCGACCTACTAAAAGGTTGCGCCGACCTACTCAAATGTTGCGCCGACCTACTCAAAGGTAGCGCCGACAAACTAAAAGGTAGCGCCGACCTACTCAGCGGTAGCGCCGACCTACTAAGCGGTGGCGCCGACCTAATTCAAAGGTAGCGCCGACCTACTAACACGTAGCGCCGACATACTTAGAGGTAGCGCCGACCTACTCAAAGGTAGCGTTGACCTACTGAACGGTAGCACCGACGTACTCAGAGGTACCGCCGACCTACCCAGCGGTAGCGCCGACTTACCCAGCAGTAGCGCCGACCAACTCAAAGGTAGCGCGACCTACTAAAAAGTGGCGCCGACGCACTCAGCTGTAGCGCCGACCTACTTAGCGGTAGCGCCGACCTACCCAGTGGTAGCGCCGACCTACCCAGCGGTAGCGCCGACCTACCCAGCGGTATCGCCGACCTACCCAGCGGTAGCGCCGACCAACTTAGCGGTGGCGCCGACCTACTCAAAGGTAGCGCCGACCTACTTAAAGGTAGCGCCGACGTACTCAGAGGTAGCGCCGACCTACCCAGCGGTAGCGCGACCTACCCAGCGGTAGCGGCTGACCTATTCAGCGGTAGCGCCGACCTACTTAGCGGTGGCGTCGACCTACTTAAAGGTAGCGCCGACCTACTAAAAGGTAGCGCCTACGTACTTAGATGTAGCGCCGACCTACTCAGCGGTAGAGCCGACCTACCCAGCGGTAGCGCCGACCTACCCAGCGGTAGCGCCGACCTACCCGGCGGTAGCGCTGAAGTACTTAGCGGTGGGTTAGGGTTAGTAGGTCGGCGCTACCTCTGATTATATCGGCGCTACCTTTTAGTAGGTCGGCGCTACCTTTGAGTAGGTCGGCGCCACCGCTTAGTAGGTCGGCGCTACCGCTGAGTAGGTCGGCGCTACAGCTGAGTATGTCGGCGCTACCTTTTAGTTTGTCGGCGCTACCTTTGAGTAGGTCGGCGTAACCTTTGAGGTAGCGGTAGCGCCGACGTACCCAGCGGTAGCGCGACCTACCCAGCCGTAGCGCCGACCTACCCAGCGGTAGCGCCGACGTACCCAGAGGTAGCGCGACTTACCCGGCCGTAGCGCCGACTTACCCAGCGGTAGCGCCAACCTACCCAGCGGTAGTTCCGACCTACTTAGCGGTGTCGCCGACCTACTCAAAAGTAGCGCCGTCCTACTAAAAAATAGCGCCGACGTTCTCAGAGGTAGCGCCGACCTACTCAGCTGTAGCGCCGACCTAATCAGCGGTAGCGCCGACCTACCCAGCGGTAGCGCCGACCTACCCAGCGGTAGTGCCGACCTACCCAGTGGTAGCGCGACCTACCCGGCGGTAGCGCCGACCATCCCAGCGGTAGCGCCGACCTACTTAGCGGTGGTGCCGACCTACTCAAAGGTAGCGCCGACCTACTAAAAGGTAGCGCCGACGTACTCAGAGGTAGCGCCCACCTACTCAGCGGTAGCGCCGACCTACCCAGCGGTAGCGCCGACCTACCCAGCCGTAGCGCCGACCTACTCAACGGTAGCGCCGACCTACCCAGCGGTAGCGCCGACCTACCCAGCGGTAGCGCCGACCTACCCAGCGGTAGCGCCGACCTACCCAGCGGTAGCGCCGACCTACCCGGCGGTAGCGCTGACGTACTTAGTGTTGGCGCCGACCTACTCAAAGGTAGCGCCGACCTACTAAAAGGTAGCGCCGACGTACTCAGAGGTAGCGCCGACCTACTAAAAGGTAGCGCCGACGTACTCAGAGGTAGCGCCGACCTACTCAGCGGTAGCGCCGACCTACTCAGCGGTAGCGCCGACCTACCCAGCGGTAGCGCCGACCTACCCAGCGGTAGCGCCAACCTACCCAGTGGTAGCGCGACCTACCCGGCGGTAGCGCCGACCTACCCAGCGATAGCGCTGACGTACTTAGCGGTGGCGCCGACCTACTCAAAGGTAGCGCCGACCTACTAAAAGGTAGCGCCGACGTACTCAGAGGTAGCGCCGACCTACTCAGCGGTAGCGCCGACCTACCCAGCGGTAGCGCCGACCTACCCAGCTGTAGCGCCGACCTACCCAGCGGTAGCGCCGACCTACCCGGCGGTAGCGCTAACGTACTTAGCGGTGGCGCCGACCTACTCAAAGGTAGCGCCGACCTACCTGGCGGTAGCGCCTACCTACCCGGCGGTAGCGCAAACGTACTCAGCGGTAGCGCTGACCTACTTAGCGGTGGCGCTGACCTACTCAAAGGTAGCGCCGACCTACTAAAAAGTAGCGCTGACGTACTCAGCTGTAGCGCCGACCTACTTAGAGGTAGCGCCGACCTACCCAGCGGTAGCGCCAACCAACTTAGCGGTGGCGCTGACCTACTCAAAGGTAGCGCCGACCTACTTAAAGGTAGCGCCGACGTACTCAGAGGTAGCGCCGACCTACCCAGCGGTAGCGCGACCTACCCAGCGGTAGCGCCGACCTATTCAGCGGTAGCGCCGACCTACTTAGCGGTGGCGCCGACCTACTTAAAGGTAGCGCCGACCTACTAAAAGGTAGCGCCTACGTACTCAGAGGTAGCGCCGACCTACTCAGCGGTAGAGCCGACCTACCCAGCGGTAGCGCCGACCTATCCAGCGGTAGCGCCGACCTACCCAGCGGTAGCGCCGACCTACCCGGCGGTAGCGCTGACGTACTTAGTGGTGGCGCCGACGTACTCAGAGGTAGCGCCGACCTACTCAGTTGTAGCGCCGACCTACCCAGCGGTAGCGCCAACCTATCCAGCGGTAGCGACGACCTACCCAGTGGTAGCGGCGACCTACCCAGCGGTAGCGCCGACCTACTCTGCGGTAGCGCCGACCTACCAAGCGGTAGCGCCGACCTACCCAGCGGTAGCGCCGACCTACCCAGCGGTAGCGCCGACCTACCCAGCGGTAGCACCGACCTACCCGGCGGTAGCGCTGACGTACTTAGCGGTGGCGCCGAACTACTCAAAGGTAGCGCCAACCTACTAAAAGGTAGCGCCGACGTACTCAGAGGTAGAGCCGACCTACTCAGCCGTAGCGCTGACCTACCCAGCGGTAGCGCCGACCTACCCAGCGGTAGCGCCGACCTACCCAGCGGTAGCGCCGACCTACCCGGCGGTAGCGCCGACCTACCCGGCGGTAGCGCTGACGTACTTAGCGTTGGCGCCGACCTACTCAAAGGTAGCGCCGACCTACTAAAAGGTAGCGCCGACGTACTCAGAGGTAGCGCCGACCTACTCAGCGGTAGCGCCGACCTACCGAGCGGTAGCGCCAACCTATCCAGCGGTAGCGCCGACCTACCCAGCGGTAGTGGCGACCTACCCAGCGGTAGCGCCGACCTACTCAGCGGTAGCGCCGACCTACTCAGCGGTAGCGCGACCTACCCAGCGGTAGCGCCGACCTACTTAGCGGTAGCGCCGACCTACTTAGCGGTGGCGCCGACCTACTCAAAGGTAGCGCCGACCTACTAAATGGTAGCGCCGACGTACTCAGAGGTAGCGCCGACCTACTCAGCGGTAGTGGCGACCTACCCAGCGGTAGCGCCGACCTACCCAGCGGTAGCGCCGACCTACCCGGCGGTAGCACTGACGTACTTAGCGGTGGCGCCGATCTACTCAATGGTAGCGCCGACCTACTAAAAGGTAGCGCCGACGTTCTCAGAGGTAGCGCCGACCTACTCAAAGGTAGCGCCTACCTACTAAACGGTAGCGCTAACGTACTCAGAGGTAGCGCCAACCTACTCAGCGGTAGCGCCGACCTACTTAGCGGTGGCGCCGACCTACTTAGCGGTGGCGCCGACCTACTCAAAGGTAGCGCCGACCTACTTAGCGGTGGCGCCGACCTACTAAAAGGTAGCGCCGACCTACTCAAAGGTAGCGCCGACCTACTCAAAGGTAGCACCGACCTATTAAAAGGTAGCGCCGACGTACTCAAAGGTAGCGCCGACCTACCTAACGGTACCGCCGACCTACCCAGCCGTAGCGCCGACCTACTCAGCGGTAGCGCCGACCTATTTAGCGGTGGCGCAGACCTATTTAGCGGTGGCGCCGACCTACTCTAATGTAGCGCCGACCTACTAAAAGGTAGCGCCGACCTGCCCAGCGGTAGCGCCGACCTACCCAGCGGTAGCACCGACATACCTAGCGGAAGCGCCGACCTACTCAAAGGTAGCGCCGACCTACTAAAAGGTAGCGCCGACCTACTTAGCGGTAGCGCCGACCTACTTAGCGGTGGCGCCGACCTACTCAAAGGTAGCGCCGACCTACTAAATGGTAGCGCCGACGTACTCAGAGGTAGCGCCGACCTACTCAGCGGTAGTGGCGACCTACCCAGCGGTAGCGCCGACCTACCCAGCGGTAGCGCCGACCTACCCGGCGGTAGCACTGACGTACTTAGCGGTGGCGCCGATCTACTCAATGGTAGCGCCGACCTACTAAAAGGTAGCGCCGACGTTCTCAGAGGTAGCGCCGACCTACTCAAAGGTAGCGCCTACCTACTAAACGGTAGCGCTAACGTACTCAGAGGTAGCGCCAACCTACTCAGCGGTAGCGCCGACCTACTTAGCGGTGGCGCCGACCTACTTAGCGGTGGCGCCGACCTACTCAAAGGTAGCGCCGACCTACTTAGCGGTGGCGCCGACCTACTAAAAGGTAGCGCCGACCTACTCAAAGGTAGCGCCGACCTACTCAAAGGTAGCACCGACCTATTAAAAGGTAGCGCCGACGTACTCAAAGGTAGCGCCGACCTACCTAACGGTACCGCCGACCTACCCAGCCGTAGCGCCGACCTACTCAGCGGTAGCGCCGACCTATTTAGCGGTGGCGCAGACCTATTTAGCGGTGGCGCCGACCTACTCTAATGTAGCGCCGACCTACTAAAAGGTAGCGCCGACCTGCCCAGCGGTAGCGCCGACCTACCCAGCGGTAGCACCGACATACCTAGCGGAAGCGCCGACCTACTCAAAGGTAGCGCCGACCTACTAAAAGGTAGCGCCGACGTACTCAGCTGTAGCGCCGACCTACTAAGCGATAGCGCCGACCTACCCAGCGGAAGCGCCGACCAACCCAGCTGTAGCGCCGACGTACCCAGCGGTAGCGCGACCTACCCGGCGGTAGCGCCGACCTACCCAGCGATAGCGCTGACGTACTTAGCGGTGGCGCCGACCTACTCAAAGGTAGCGCCGACCTACTAAAAGGTAGCGCCGACGTACTCAGAGGTAGCGCCGACCTACTCAGCGGTAGCGCCGACCTACCCAGCGGTAGCGCCGACCTACCCAGCTGTAGCGCCGACCTACCCAGCGGTAGCGCCGACCTACCCGGCGGTAGCGCTAACGTACTTAGCGGTGGCGCCGACCTACTCAAAGGTAGCGCCGACCTACCTGGCGGTAGCGCCTACCTACCCGGCGGTAGCGCAAACGTACTCAGCGGTAGCGCTGACCTACTTAGCGGTGGCGCTGACCTACTCAAAGGTAGCGCCGACCTACTAAAAAGTAGCGCCGACGTACTCAGCTGTAGCGCCGACCTACTTAGAGGTAGCGCCGACCTACCCAGCGGTAGCGCCTACCAACTTAGCGGTGGCGCTGACCTACTCAAAGGTAGCGCCGACCTACTTAAAGGTAGCGCCGACGTACTCAGAGGTAGCGCCGACCTACCCAGCGGTAGCGCGACCTACGCAGCGGTAAGGCCGACCTATTCAGCGGTAGCGCCGACCTACTTAGCGGTGGCGCCGACCTACTTAAAGGTAGCGCCGACCTACTAAAAGGTAGCGCCTACGTACTCAGAGGTAGCGCCGACCTACTCAGCGGTAGAGCCGACCTACCCAGCGGTAGCGCTGACGTACTTAGTGGTGGCGCCGACGTACTCAGAGGTAGCGCCGACCTACTCAGTTGTAGCGCCGACCTACCCAGCGGTAGCGCCAACCTATCCAGCGGTAGCGACGACCTACCCAGTGGTAGCGGCGACCTACCCAGCGGTAGCGCCGACCTACTCAGCGGTAGCGCCGACCTACCAAGCGGTAGCGCCGACCTACCCAGCGGTAGCGCCGACCTACCCAGCGGTAGCGCCGACCTACCCAGCGGTAGCACCGACCTACCCGGCGGTAGCGCTGACGTACTTAGCGGTGGCGCCGAACTACTCAAAGGTAGCGCCAACCTACTAAAAGGTAGCGCCGACGTACTCAGAGGTAGAGCCGACCTACTCAGCCGTAGCGCTGACCTACCCAGCGGTAGCGCCGACCTACCCAGCGGTAGCGCCGACCTACCCAGCGGTAGCGCCAACCTACCCGGCGGTAGCGCCGACCTACCCGGCGGTAGCGCTGACGTACTTAGCGTTGGCGCCGACCTACTCAAAGGTAGCGCCGACCTACTAAAAGGTAGCGCCGACGTACTCAGAGGTAGCGCCGACCTACTCAGCGGTAGCGCCGACCTACCGAGCGGTAGCGCCAATCTATCCAGCGGTAGCGCCGACCTACCCAGCGGTAGTGGCGACCTACCCAGCGGTAGCGCCGACCTACTCAGCGGTAGCGCCGACCTACTCAGCGGTAGCGCGACCTACCCAGCGGTAGCGCCGACCTACTTAGCGGTAGCGCCGACCTACTTAGCGGTGGCGCGACCTACTCAAAGGTAGCGCCGACCTACTAAATGGTAGCGCCGACGTACTCAGAGGTAGCGCCGACCTACTCAGCGGTAGTGGCGACCTACCCAGCGGTAGCGCCGACCTACCCAGCGGTAGCGCCGACCTACCCGGCGGTAGCGCTGACGTACTTAGCGGTGGCGCCGATCTACTCAATGGTAGCGCCGACCTACTAAAAGGTAGCGCCGACGTTCTCAGAGGTAGCGCCGACCTACTCAAAGGTAGCGCCTACCTACTAAACGGTAGCGCTGACGTACTCAGAGGTAGCGCCAACCTACTCAGCGGTAGCGCCGACCTACTTAGCGGTGGCGCCGACCTACTTAGCGGTGGCGCCGACCTACTCAAAGGTAGCGCCGACCTACTTAGCGGTGGCGCCGACCTACTAAAAGGTAGCGCCGACCTACTCAAAGGTAGCGCCGACCTACTCAAAGGTAGCGCCGACCTATTAAAAGGTAGCGCCGACGTACTCAAAGGTAGCGCCGACCTACCCAGCGGTACCGCCGACCTACCCAGCCGTAGCGCCGACCTACTCAGCGGTAGCGCCGACCTATTTAGCGGTGGCGCAGACCTATTTAGCGGTGGCGCCGACCTACTCTAATGTAGCGCCGACCTACTAAAAGGTAGCGCCGACCTGCCCAGCGGTAGCGCCGACCTACCCAGCGGTAGCGCCGACATACCTAGCGGTAGCGCCGACCTACTCAAACGTAGCGCCGACCTACTAAAAGGTAGCGCCGACGTACTCAGCTGTAGCGCCGACCTACTAAGCGGTAGCGCCGACCTACCCAGCGGAAGCGCCGACCAACCCAGCTGTAGCGCTGACGTACCCAGCGGTAGCGCGACCTACCCGGCCGTAGCGCCGACCTACCCAGCGGTAGCGCCAACCTACCCAGCGGTAGCGCCGACCTACTTAGCGGTGTCGCCGACCTACTCAAAAGTAGCGCCGTCCTACTAAAAAGTAGCGCCGACGTACTCAAAGGTAGCGCCGACCTAATAAATGGTAGCGCCGACGTACTCAGAGGTAGCGCCGACCTACTCAGCGGTAGCGCCGACCTACCCAGCGGTAGCGCCGACCTACCCGGCGGTAGCGCTGACGTACTTAGCGTTTGCGCCAACCTACTCAAAGGTAGCGCCGACCTACTAAAAGGTAGCGCCGACGTACTCAGAGGTAGCGCAGACCTACCCAGCGGTAGGGCCGACCTAATTAGCGGTAGCGCCGACCTACCCAGCGGTAGCGCCGACCTACTTAGCGGTGGCGCCGACCTACTCAAAGGTAGCGCCCACCTACTCAGCAGTAGCGCCGACCTACCCAGCGGTAGCGCCGACCTACCCAGCCGTAGCGCCGACCTACCCAGCGGTAGCGCCGACCTACCCAGCGGTAGCGCCGACCTATCCGGCTGTAGCGCTAACGTACTTAGCGGTGGCGCCGACCTACTCAACGGTAGCGCCGACCTACCCAGCGGTAGCGCCGACCTACCCAGCGGTAGCGCCGACCTACCCAGCGGTAGCGCCGACCTACCCAGCGGTAGCGCCGACCTACCCGGCGGTAGCGCTGACGTACTTAGTGTTGGCGCCGACCTACTCAAAGGTAGCGCCGACCTACTAAAAGGTAGCGCCGACGTACTCAGAGGTAGCGCCGACCTACTCAGCGGTAGCGCCGACCTACCCAGCGGTAGCGCCAACCTATCCAGCGGTAGCGCCGACCTACCCAGCGGTAGCGCCGACCTACTCAGCGGTAGCGCGACCTACCCAGCGGTAGCGCCGACCTACTTAGCGGTAGCGCTGACCTACTTAACGGTGGCGCCGACCTACTCAAAGGTAGCGCCGACCTACTAAATGGTAGCGCCGACGTACTCAGAGGTAGCGCCGACCTACTCAGCGGTAGCGCGGACCTACCCAGCTGTAGCGCCGACCTACCCAGCGGTAGCGCCGACCTACTTAGCGGTGGCGCCGACCAACTCAAAGGTAGCGCCGACCTACTTTGCGGTGGCGCCGACCTACTCAAATGTAGCGCCGACCTACTTAGCGGTGGCGCCGACCTACTAAAAGGTAGCGCCGACCTACTCAAAGGTAGTGCCGACCTACTCAAAGGTAGCGCCGACCTACTAAAAGGTAGCGCCGACGTACTCAGAGGTAGCGCCGACCTACTCAAAGGTAGCGCCTACCTACTAAACGGTAGCGCTGACGTACTCAGAGGTAGCGCCAACCTACTCAGCGGTAGCGCCGACCTACTTAGCGGTGGCGCCGACCTACTCAAAGGTAGCGCCGACCTACTTAGCGGTGGCGCCGACCTACTCAAAGGTAGCGCCGACCTACTTAGCGGTGGCGCCGACCTACTAAAAGGTAGCGCCGACCTACTCAAAGGTAGTGCCGACCTACTCAAAGGTAGCGCCGACCTATTAAAAGGTAGCGCCGACCTACCCAGCGGTACCGCCGACCTACCCAGCCGTAGCGCCGACCTACTCAGCGGTAGCGCCGACCTATTTAGCGGTGGCGCAGACCTATTTAGCGGTGGCGCCGACCTACTCTAATGTAGCGCCGACCTACTAAAAGGTAGCGCCGACCTACCCAGCGGTAGCGCCGACCTACCCGGCGGTAGAGCCGACATACCTAGCGGTAGCGCCGACCTACTCAAAGGTAGCGCCGACCTACTAAAAGGTAGCGCCGACGTACTCAGAGGTAGCGCAGACCTACTAAGCGGTAGCGCCGACCTACCCAGCGGTAGCGCCGACCAACCCAGCGGTAGCGCCGACGTACCCAGCGGTAGCGCGACCTACCCGGCCGTAGCGCCGACCTACCCAGCGGTAGCGCCGACCTACCCGGCGGTAGCGCTGACGTACTTAGCGGTGGCGCCGACCTACTCAAAGGTGGCGCCGACGTACTCAGAGGTAGCGCCGACCTAATAAAAGGTAGTGCCGACCTACTAAATGGTAGCGCCGACGTACTCAGAGGTAGCGCCGACCTACTCAGCGGTAGCGCCGACCTACCCAGCGGTAGCGCCGACCTACCCGGCGGTAGCGCTGACGTACTTAGCGGTGGCGCCGACCTACTCAAAGGTGGCGCCGACGTACTCAGAGAAAGCGCCGACCTAATAAAAGGTAGTGCCGACCTAATAAAAGGTAGCGCCGACGTACTCAGAGGTAGCGACGACCTACAAAGCGGTAGCGCCGACCTACCCAGCGGTAGCGACAACCTACCCAGCGGTAGCGCAGACCTACCCAGCGGTAGTGGCGACCTACCCAGCGGTAGCGCCGACCTACTCAGCGGTAGCGCGACCTACCCAGCGGTAGCGCCGACCTACTTAGCGGTAGCGCTGACCTACTTAGCGGCGGCGCCGACCTACTGAATGGTAGCGCCGACGTACTCAGAGGTAGCGCCGACCTACTCAGCGGTAGCGCCGACCTACTCAGCGGTAGCGCCGACCTACCCAGCGGTAGCGCCGACCTACCCAGCGGTAGCGCCGACCTACCCAGCGGTAGCGCTGACGTACTTAGCGGTGGCGCCGACCTACTCAAAGGTAGCGCCGACCTACTAAAAGGTAGCGCCGACGTACTCAGAGGTAGCGCCGACCTACTCAGCGGTAGCGCCGACCTACCCAGCGGTAGCGCCAACCTATCCAGCGGTAGCGCCGACCTACCCAGCGGTAGCGCCGACCTACTCAGCGGTAGCGCGACCTACCCAGCGGTAGCGCCGACCTACTTAGCGGTAGCGCTGACCTACTTAACGGTGGCGCCGACCTACTCAAAGGTAGCGCCGACCTACTAAATGGTAGCGCCGACGTACTCAGAGGTAGCGCCGACCTACTCAGCGGTAGCGCGGACCTACCCAGCTGTAGCGCCGACCTACCCAGCGGTAGCGCCGACCTACTTAGCGGTGGCGCCGACCAACTCAAAGGTAGCGCCGACCTACTTTGCGGTGGCGCCGACCTACTCAAAGGTAGCGCCGACCTACTTAGCGGTGGCGCCGACCTACTAAAAGGTAGCGCCGACCTACTCAAAGGTAGTGCCGACCTACTCAAAGGTAGCGCCGACCTACTAAAAGGTAGCGCCGACGTACTCAGAGGTAGCGCCGACCTACTCAAAGGTAGCGCCTACCTACTAAACGGTAGCGCTGACGTACTCAGAGGTAGCGCCAACCTACTCAGCGGTAGCGCCGACCTACTTAGCGGTGGCGCCGACCTACTCAAAGGTAGCGCCGACCTACTTAGCGGTGGCGCCGACCTACTCAAAGGTAGCGCCGACCTACTTAGCGGTGGCGCCGACCTACTAAAAGGTAGCGCCGACCTACTCAAAGGTAGTGCCGACCTACTCAAAGGTAGCGCCGACCTATTAAAAGGTAGCGCCGACCTACCCAGCGGTACCGCCGACCTACCCAGCCGTAGCGCCGACCTACTCAGCGGTAGCGCCGACCTATTTAGCGGTGGCGCAGACCTATTTAGGGGTGGCGCCGACCTACTCTAATGTAGCGCCGACCTACTAAAAGGTAGCGCCGACCTACCCAGCGGTAGCGCCGACCTACCCGGCGGTAGAGCCGACATACCTAGCGGTAGCGCCGACCTACTCAAAGGTAGCGCCGACCTACTAAAAGGTAGCGCCGACGTACTCAGAGGTAGCGCAGACCTACTAAGCGGTAGCGCCGACCTACCCAGCGGTAGCGCCGACCAACCCAGCGGTAGCGCCGACGTACCCAGCGGTAGCGCGACCTACCCGGCCGTAGCGCCGACCTACCCAGCGGTAGCGCCGACCTACCCGGCGGTAGCGCTGACGTACTTAGCGGTGGCGCCGACCTACTCAAAGGTGGCGCCGACGTACTCAGAGGTAGCGCCGACCTAATAAAAGGTAGTGCCGACCTACTAAATGGTAGCGCCGACGTACTCAGAGGTAGCGCCGACCTACTCAGCGGTAGCGCCGACCTACCCAGCGGTAGCGCCGACCTACCCGGCGGTAGCGCTGACGTACTTAGCGGTGGCGCCGACCTACTCAAAGGTGGCGCCGACGTACTCAGAGAAAGCGCCGACCTAATAAAAGGTAGTGCCGACCTAATAAAAGGTAGCGCCGACGTACTCAGAGGTAGCGACGACCTACAAAGCGGTAGCGCCGACCTACCCAGCGGTAGCGACAACCTACCCAGCGGTAGCGCAGACCTACCCAGCGGTAGTGGCGACCTACCCAGCGGTAGCGCCGACCTACTCAGCGGTAGCGCGACCTACCCAGCGGTAGCGCCGACCTACTTAGCGGTAGCGCTGACCTACTTAGCGGCGGCGCCGACCTACTGAATGGTAGCGCCGACGTACTCAGAGGTAGCGCCGACCTACTCAGCGGTAGCGCCGACCTACTCAGCGGTAGCGCCGACCTACCCAGCGGTAGCGCCGACCTACCCAGCGGTAGCGCCGACCTACCCAGCGGTAGCGCTGACGTACTTAGCGGTGGCGCCGACCTACTCAAAGGTAGCGCCGACCTACTAAAAGGTAGCGCCGACGTACTCAGAGGTAGCACCGACCTAGTCAGCGGTAGCGCCGACCTACCCAGCGGTAGCGACAACCTATCCAGTGGTAGCGCCGACCTACCCAGCGGTAGCAGCGACCTACTTAGCGGTGGCGCCGACCTACTCAAAGGTAGCGCCGACCTACTAAAAGGTAGCGCCTACGTACTTAGAGGTAGCGCCGACCTACTTAGCGGTGGCGCGACCTACTCAAAGGTAGCGCCGACCTACTAAATGGTAGCGCCGACGTACTCAGAGGTAGCGCCGACCTACTCAGCGGTAGTGGCGACCTACCCAGCGGTAGCGCCGACCTACCCAGCGGTAGCGCCGACCTACCCGGCGGTAGCGCCGACCTACCCAGCGGTAGCGCCAACCTACCCAGCGGTAGCGCCGACCTACTCAAAGGTAGCGCCGACCTACTTAGCGGTGGCGCCGACCTACTAAAAGGTAGCGCCGACCTACTCAAAGGTAGCGCCGACCTACTCAAAGGTAGCGCCGACCTATTAAAAGGTAGCGCCGACGTACTCAAAGGTAGCGCCGACCTACCCAGCGGTACCGCCGACCTACCCAGCCGTAGCGCCGACCTACTCAGCGGTAGCGCCGACCTATTTAGCGGTGGCGCAGACCTACCCAGCGGTAGCGCCGACCTACTTAGCGGTGGCGCCGACCAACTCAAAGGTAGCGCCGACCTACTTTGCGGTGGCGCCGACCTACTCAAAGGTAGCGCCGACCTACTTAGCGGTGGCGCCGACCTACTAAAAGGTAGCGCCGACCTACTCAAAGGTAGTGCCGACCTACTCAAAGGTAGCGCCGACCTACTAAAAGGTAGCGCCGACGTACTCAGAGGTAGCGCCGACCTACTCAAAGGTAGCGCCTACCTACTAAACGGTAGCGATGACGTACTCAGAGGTAGCGCCAACCTACTCAGCGGTAGCGCCGACCTACTTAGCGGTGGCGCCGACCTACTCAAAGGTAGCGCCGACCTACTTAGCGGTGGCGCCGACCTACTCAAAGGTAGCGCCGACCTACTTAGCGGTGGCGCCGACCTACTAAAAGGTAGCGCCGACCTACTCAAAGGTAGTGCCGACCTACTCAAAGGTAGCGCCGACCTATTAAAAGGTAGCGCCGACCTACCCAGCGGTACCGCCGACCTACCCAGCCGTAGCGCCGACCTACTCAGCGGTAGCGCCGACCTATTTAGCGGTGGCGCAGACCTATTTAGGGGTGGCGCCGACCTACTCTAATGTAGCGCCGACCTACTAAAAGGTAGCGCCGACCTACCCAGCGGTAGCGCCGACCTACCCGGCGGTAGAGCCGACATACCTAGCGGTAGCGCCGACCTACTCAAAGGTAGCGCCGACCTACTAAAAGGTAGCGCCGACGTACTCAGAGGTAGCGCAGACCTACTAAGCGGTAGCGCCGACCTACCCAGCGGTAGCGCCGACCAACCCAGCGGTAGCGCCGACGTACCCAGCGGTAGCGCGACCTACCCGGCCGTAGCGCCGACCTACCCAGCGGTAGCGCCGACCTACCCGGCGGTAGCGCTGACGTACTTAGCGGTGGCGCCGACCTACTCAAATGTGGCGCCGACGTACTCAGAGGTAGCGCCGACCTAATAAAAGGTAGTGCCGACCTACTAAATGGTAGCGCCGACGTACTCAGAGGTAGCGCCGACCTACTCAGCGGTAGCGCCGACCTACCCAGCGGTAGCGCCGACCTACCCGGCGGTAGCGCTGACGTACTTAGCGGTGGCGCCGACCTACTCAAAGGTGGCGCCGACGTACTCAGAGAAAGCGCCGACCTAATAAAAGGTAGTGCCGACCTAATAAAAGGTAGCGCCGACGTACTCAGAGGTAGCGACGACCTACTCAGCGGTAGCGCCGACCTACCCAGCGGTAGCGACAACCTACCCAGCGGTAGCGCAGACCTACCCAGCGGTAGTGGCGACCTACCCAGCGGTAGCGCCGACCTACTCAGCGGTAGCGCGACCTACCCAGCGGTAGCGCCGACCTACTTAGCGGTAGCGCTGACCTACTTAGCGGCGGCGCCGACCTACTGAATGGTAGCGCCGACGTACTCAGAGGTAGCGCCGACCTACTCAGCGGTAGCGCCGACCTACTCAGCGGTAGCGCCGACCTACCCAGCGGTAGCGCCGACCTACCCAGCGGTAGCGCCGACCTACCCAGCGGTAGCGCTGACGTACTTAGCGGTGGCGCCGACCTACTCAAAGGTAGCGCCGACCTACTAAAAGGTAGCGCCGACGTACTCAGAGGTAGCACCGACCTAGTCAGCGGTAGCGCCGACGTACTCAGAGGTAGCGCCGACCTACTCAGCGGTAGCGCCGACCTACCCAGCGGTAGCGCCGACCTACCCGGCGGTAGCGCTGACGTACTTAGCGGTTGCGCCGACCTACTCAAAGGTAGCGCCGACCTACTAAAAGGTAGCGCCGACGTACTCAGAGGTAGCACCGACCTACTCAGCGGTAGCGCCGACCTACCCAGCGGTAGCGACAACCTATCCAGTGGTAGCGCCGACCTACCCAGCGGTAGCAGCGACCTACTTAGCGGTGGCGCCGACCTACTCAAAGGTAGCGCCGACCTACTAAAAGGTAGCGCCTACGTACTTAGAGGTAGCGACGACCTACCCAGCGGTAGCGACGACCTACCCAGCGGAAGCGCCGACCTACCCAGCGGTAGCGCCGACCTATTTAGCGGTGGCGCCGACCAACTCAAAGGTAGCGGCGACCTACTAAAAGGTTTCGTCGACGTACTCAGCTGTAGCGCCGACCTACTCAGCGGTAGCGCCGAGCTACTTAGCGGTGACGCCGACCTACTCAAAGGTAGCGCCGACGTACTCAGAGGTAGCGCCAACCTACTCAGCGGTAGCGCCGACCTACTTAGCGGTGGCGCCGACCTACTCAAAGGTAGTGCCGACCTACTTAGCGGTGGCGCCGACCTACTAAAATGTAGCGCCGACCTACCCAGCGGTAGCGCCGACCTACTTAGCGGTAGCGCCGACCAACTTAGCGGTGGCGCCGACCTACTAAAAGGTAGCGCCGACCTACTTAGCGGTGGCGCCGACCTACTCAAAGGTAGCGCCGACCTACTAAAAGGTAGCGCCGACGTACTCAAAGGTAGCGCCGACCTACCCAGCGGTACCGCCGACCTATTTAGCGGTGGCGCCGACCTATTTAGCGGTGGCGCCGACCTACTCTAATGTAGCGCCGACCTACTTAGCGGTGGCGCCGACCTACTCAAAGGTAGCGCCGACCTACTAAAAGGTAGCGCCGACGTACTCAAAGGTACCGCCGACCTACCCAGCGGTAGCGCCGACCTACCCAGCGGTAGCGCCGACATACCCAGCGGTAGCGCCGACCTACTCAAAGGTAGCGCCGACCTACTAAAAGGTAGCGCCGACGTACTCAGCTGTAGCACCGACCTACTAAGCGGTAGCTCCGACCTATTCAGCGGTAGCGCCGACCTACTCAAAGGTAGCGCCGACCTACTAAAAGGTAGCGCCGACGTACTCATAGGTAGCGCCGACCTACTCAGCGGTAGCGCCGACCTACCCAGCGGTAGCGCCGACCTACCCAGCGGTAGCGCCGACCTACTCAAAGGTAGCGCCGACCTACTCAAAGGTAGCGCCGACGTACTCAGAGGTAGCGCCGACCTACTCAGCGGTAGCGCCGACCTACCCAGCGGTAGCGACAACCTATCCAGCGGTAGCGCAGACCTACCCAGCGGTAGTGGCGACCTACCCAGCGGTAGCGCCGACCTACTCAGCGGTAGCGCGACCTACCCAGCGGTAGCGCCGACCTACTTAGCGGTAGCGCTGACCTACTTAGCGGTGGCGCCGACCTACTAAATGGTAGTGCCGACGTACTCAGAGGTAGCGCCGACCTACTCAGCGGTAGCGCCGACCTACCCAGCGGTAGCGCCGACCTACCCAGCGGTAGCGCCGACCTACCCAGCGGTAGCGCCGACCTACCCGGCGGTAGCGCTGACGTACTTAGTGGTGGCGCCGACCTACTCAAAGGTAGCGCCGACCTACTAAAAGGTAGCGCCGACGTACTCAGAGGTAGCGCCGACCTACTCAGCGGTAGCGCCGACCTACCCAGCGGTAGCGACAACCTATCCAGCGGTAGCGCCGACTTACCCAGCGGTAGCGGCGACCTACTTAGCGGTGGCGCCGACCTACTTAAAGGTAGCGCCGACCTACTAAAAGGTAGCGCCTACGTACATAAAGGTAGCGACAACCTACCCAGCGGTAGCGACGACCTACCCAGCGGTAGCGCCGGCCTACCCAGCGGTAGCGCCGACCTATTTAGCGGAGGCGCCGACCAACTCAAAGGTAGCGGCGACCTACTAAAAGGTTGCGCCGACCTACCCAGCGGTAGCGCCGACCTACCCAGCGGTAGCGCCGACATACCCAGCGGTAGCGCCGACCTACTCAAAGGTAGCGCCGTCCTACTAAAAGGTAGCGCCGACGTACTCAGCTGTAGCACCGACCTACTAAGCGGTAGCGTCGACCTATTCAGCGGTAGCGCCGACAAACTCAGCGGTAGCGCCGACGTACCCAGCGGTAGCGCCAACCTACCCAGCGGTAGCGCCGACCTACCCAGCGGTAGCGCCGACCTACTTAGCGGTGTCGCCGACCTACTCAAAAGTAGCGCCGTCCTACTAAAAGGTAGCGCTGACGTACTCAGAGGAAGCGCCGACCTACTCAGCGGTAGCGCCGACCTACTCAGCGGTAGCGCCGACCTACCCAGCGGTAGCGACAACCTATCCAGCGGTAGCGCAGACCTACCCAGCGGTAGTGGCGACCTACCCAGCGGTAGCGCCGACCTACTCAGCGGTAGCGCGACCTACCCAGCGGTAGCGCCGACCTACTTAGCGGTAGCGCTGACCTACTTAGCGGTGGCGCCGACCTACTAAATGGTAGTGCCGACGTACTCAGAGGTAGCGCCGACCTACTCAGCGGTAGCGCCGACCTACCCAGCGGTAGCGCCGACCTACCCAGCGGTAGCGCCGACCTACCCAGCGGTAGCGCCGACCTACCCAGCGGTAGCGCCGACCTACCCGGCGGTAGCGCTGACGTACTTAGTGGTGGCGCCGACCTACTCAAAGGTAGCGCCGACCTACTAAAAGGTAGCGCCGACGTACTCAGAGGTAGCGCCGACCTACTCAGCGGTAGCGCCGACCTACCCAGCGGTAGCGACAACCTATCCAGCGGTAGCGCCGACTTACCCAGCGGTAGCGGCGACCTACTTAGCGGTGGCGCCGACCTACTTAAAGGTAGCGCCGACCTACTAAAAGGTAGCGCCTACGTACATAAAGGTAGCGACAACCTACCCAGCGGTAGCGACGACCTACCCAGCGGTAGCGCCGGCCTACCCAGCGGTAGCGCCGACCTATTTAGCGGAGGCGCCGACCAACTCAAAGGTAGCGGCGACCTACTAAAAGGTTGCGCCGACCTACCCAGCGGTAGCGCCGACCTACCCAGCGGTAGCGCCGACATACCCAGCGGTAGCGCCGACCTACTCAAAGGTAGCGCCGTCCTACTAAAAGGTAGCGCCGACGTACTCAGCTGTAGCACCGACCTACTAAGCGGTAGCGTCGACCTATTCAGCGGTAGCGCCGACAAACTCAGCGGTAGCGCCGACGTACCCAGCGGTAGCGCCAACCTACCCAGCGGTAGCGCCGACCTACCCAGCGGTAGCGCCGACCTACTTAGCGGTGTCGCCGACCTACTCAAAAGTAGCGCCGTCCTACTAAAAGGTAGCGCTGACGTACTCAGAGGAAGCGCCGACCTACTCAGCGGTAGCGCCGACCTACTCAGCGGTAGCGCCGACCTACCCAGCGGTAGCGCCGACCTTCCCAGCGGTAGCGCCAACCTACCAAGTGGTAGCGCGACCTACCCGGCGGTAGCGCCGACCTACCCAGCGGTAGCGCCGACCTACTTAGCGGTGGTGCCGACCTACTCAAAGGTAGCGCCGACCTACTAAAAGGTAGCGCCGACGTACTCATAGGTAGCGCCGACCTACTCAGCGGTAGCGCCGACCTACCCAGCGGTAGCGCCGACCTACCCATCGGTAGCGCCGACCTACTCTAAGGTAGCGCCGACCTACTAAAAGGTAGTGCCGACCTACTAAACGGTAGCGCCGACGTACTCAGAGGTAGCGCCAGCCTACTCAGCGGTAGCGCCGACCTACTTAGCGGTGGCGCCGACCTACTCAAAGGTAGTGCCGACCTACTTAGCGGTGGCGCCGACCTACTAAAATGTAGCGCCGACCTACCCAGCGGTAGCGCCGACCTACTTAGCGGTAGCGCCGACCTACTTAGCGGTGGCGCCGACCTACTAAAAGGTAGCGCCGACCTACTTAGCGATCGCGCCGACCTACTAAAAGGTAGCGCCGACGTACTCAAAGGTAGCGCCGACCTACCCAGCGGTACCGCCGACCTACCCAGCCGTAGCGCCGACCTACTCAGCGGTAGCGCCGACCTATTTAGCGGTGGCGCAGACCTATTTAGCGGTGGCGCCGACCTACTCTAATGTAGCGCCGACCTACTAAAAGGTAGCGCCGACCTACCCAGCGGTAGCGCCGACCTACCCAGCGGTAGCGCCGACATACCTAGCGGTAGCGCCGACCTACTCAAAGGTAGCGCCGACCTACTAAAAGGTAGCACCGACGTACTCAGCTGTAGCGCCGACCTACTAAGCGGTAGCGCCGACCTACCCAGCGGTAGCGCCGACCAACCCAGCGGTAGAGCCGACGTACCCAGCGGTAGCGCGACCTACCCGGCCGTAGCGCCGACCTACTTAGCGGTGGCGCCGACCTACTAAAAGGTAGCGCCGACCTACTTAGCGATCGCGCCGACCTACTAAAAGGTAGCGCCGACGTACTCAAAGGTAGCGCCGACCTACCCAGCGGTACCGCCGACCTACCCAGCCGTAGCGCCGACCTACTCAGCGGTAGCGCCGACCTATTTAGCGGTGGCGCAGACCTATTTAGCGGTGGCGCCGACCTACTCTAATGTAGCGCCGACCTACTAAAAGGTAGCGCCGACCTACCCAGCGGTAGCGCCGACCTACCCAGCGGTAGCGCCGACATACCTAGCGGTAGCGCCGACCTACTCAAAGGTAGCGACGACCTACTAAAAGGTAGCACCGACGTACTCAGCTGTAGCGCCGACCTACTAAGCGGTAGCGCCGACCTACCCAGCGGTAGCGCCGACCAACCCAGCGGTAGCGCCGACGTACCCAGCGGTAGCGCGACCTACCCGGCCGTAGCGCCGACCTACCCAGCGGTAGCGCCCACCTACCCAGCGGTAGCGCCGACCTACTTAGCGGTGTCGCCGACCTACTCAAAAGTAGCGCCGTCCTACTAAAAAGTAGTGCCGACGTACTCAGAGGTAGCGCCGACCTACTCAGCGGTAGCGCCGACCTAATCAGCGGTAGCGCCGACCTACCCAGCGGTAGCGCCGACCTACCCAGCGGTAGCGCCGACCTACCCAGTGGTAGCGCGACCTACCCGGCGGTAGCGCCGACCTTCCCAGCGGTAGCGCCGACCTACTTAGCGGTGGTGCCGACCTACTCAAAGGTAGCGCCGACCTACTAAAAGGTAGCGCCGACGTACTCAGAGGTAGCGCCGACCTACTCAGCGGTAGCGCCGACCTACCCAGCGGTAGCGCCAACCTATCCAGCGGTAGCGCCAACCTACCCAGCGGTAGCGCCGACCTACTCAGCGGTAGCGCGACCTACCCAGCGGTAGCGCCGACCTACTTAGCGGTAGCGCGACCTACTCAAAGGTAGCGCCGACCTACTTAGCGGTGGCGCCGACATACTCAAAGGTAGCGCCGACATACTCAAAGGTAGCGCCGACCTACTTAGCGGTGGCGCCGACCTACTAAAAGGTAGCGCCGACCTACTAAAAGGTAGCGCCGACCTATTAAAAGGTAGCGCCGACGTACTCAGAGGTAGCGCCGACCTACCCAGCGGTAGCGCCGACCGACTCAGCGGTAGCGCCGACCTACTTAGCGGTGGCGCCGACCTATTAAAAGGTAGCACCGACCTACTTAGCGGTGGCGCCGACCTACTGAAAGGTAGCGCCGACCTACTAAAAGGTAGTGCCGACGTACTCAAAGGTAGCGCCGACCTACCCAGCGGTACCGCCGACCTACCCAGCCGTAGCCCCGACCCACTCAGCGGTAGCGCCGACCTATTTAGCGGTGACGCCGACATACTCTAATGTAGCGCCGACCTACTGAAAGGTAGCGCCGACGTACTCAGCTGTAGCGCCGACCTACTCAGCGGTACCGCCGACCTACCCAGCGGTAGCGCCGACCTACCCAGCGGTAGCGCCGACCTACCCAGCGGTAGCGCCGACCTACCCAGCGGTAGCGCCGACCTACCCGGCGGTAGCGCTGACGTACTTAGTGTTTGCGCCGACCTACTCAAAGGTAGCGCCGACCTACTAAAAGGTAGCGCCGACGTACTCAGAGGTAGCGCCGACCTACCCAGCGGTAGCGCCAACCTATCCAGCGGTAGCGCCGACCTACCCAGCGGTAGCGCCGACCTACTTAGCGGTAGCGCGACCTACCCAGCGGTAGCGCCGACCTACTTAGCGGTAGCGCTGACCTACTCAAAGGTAGTGCCGACCTACTAAATGGTAGCGCCGACGTACTCAGAGGTAGCGCCGACCTACTCAGCGGTAGCGCCGACCTACCTAGCGGTAGCGCCGACCTACCCAGCGGTAGCGCCGACCTATTCAGCGGTAGCGCCGACAAACTCAGCGGTAGCGCCGACGTACCCAGCGGTAGCGCGACCTACCCGGCCGTAGCGCCGACCTACCCAGCGGTAGCGCCAACCTACCCAGCGGTAGCGCCGACCTACTTAGCGGTGTCGCCGACCTACTCAAAGGTAGCGCCGTCCTACTAAAAGGTAGCGCTGACGTACTCAGAGGAAGCGCCGACCTACTCAGCGTTAGCGCCGACCTACTAAGCGGTAGCGCCGACCTACCCAGCGGTAGCGCCGACCTTCTCAGCGGTAGCGCCAACCTACCAAGTGGTAGCGCGACCTACCCGGCGGTAGCGCCGACCTACCCAGCAGTAGCGCCGACCTACCTAGCCGTAGCGCCGACCTACCCAGCGGTAGCGCCGACCTACCCAGCGGTAGCGCCGACCTACCCAGTGGTAGCGCGACCTACCCGGCGGTAGCGCCGACCTTCCCAGCGGTAGCGCCGACCTACTTAGCGGTGGTGCCGACCTACTCAAAGGTAGCGCCGACCTACTAAAAGGTAGCGCCGACGTACTCAGAGGTAGCGCCCACCTACTCAGCGGTAGCGCCGACCTACTCAGCGGTAACGCCGACCTACCCAGCCGTAGCGCCGACCTACCCAGCGGTAGCGCCGACCTACCCAGCGGTAGCGCCGACCTATCCGGCGGTAGCGCTAACGTACTTAGCGGTGGCGCCGACCTACTCAACGGTAGCGCCGACCTACCCAGCGGTAGCGCCGACCTACCCAGCGGTAGCGCCGACCTAACCAGCGGTAGCGCCGACCTACCCAGCGGTAGCGCCGACCTACCCGGCGGTAGCACTGACGTACTTAGTGTTGGCGCCGACCTACTCAAAGGTAGCGCCGACCTACTAAAAGGTAGCGCCGACGTACTCAGAGGTAGCGCCGACCTTCTCAGCGGTAGCGCCGACCTACCCAGCGGTAGCGCCAACCTATCCAGCGGTAGCGCCAACCTACCCAGCGGTAGCGCCGACCTACTCAGCGGTAGCGCGACCTACCCAGCGGTAGCACCGACCTACTTAGCGGTAGCGCTGACCTACTCAAAGGTAGCGCCGACCTACTAAATGGTAGCGCCGACGTACTCAGAGGTAGCGCCAACCTACTCAGCGGTAGCGCCGACCTACTTAGCGGTGGCGCCGACCTACTCAAAGGTAGCGCCGACCTACTTAGCGGTGGCGCCGACATACTCAAAGGTAGCGCCGACCTACTTAGCGGTGGCGCCGACCTACTAAAAGGTAGCGCCGACCTACTCAAAGGTAGCGCCGACCTATTAAAAGGTAGCGCCGACGTACTCAGAGGTAGCGCCGACCTACCCAGCGGTAGCGCCGACCGACTCAGCGGTAGCGCCGACCTACTTAGCGGTGGCGCCGACCTATTAAAAGGTAGCACCGACCTACTTAGCGGTGGCGCCGACCTACTGAAAGGTAGCGCCGACCTACTAAAAGGTAGTGCCGACGTACTCAAAGGTAGCGCCGACCTACCCAGCGGTACCGCCGACCTACCCAGCCGTAGCCCCGACCCACTCAGCGGTATCGCCGACCTATTTAGCGGTGACGCCGACATACTCTAATGTAGCGCCGACCTACTGAAAGGTAGCGCCGACGTACTCAGCTGTAGCGCCGACCTACTCAGCGGTAGCGCCGACCTACCCAGCGGTCGCGCCGACCTACCCAGCGGTAGCGCCGACCTACCCAGCGGTAGCGCCGACATACCCAGCGGTAGCGCCGACCTACTCAAAGGTAGCGCCGACCTACTAAAAGGTAGCGCCGACGTACTCAGCTGTAGCGCCGACCTACCCAGCGGTAGCGCTGACCAACCCAGCGGTAGCGCCGACGTACCCAGCGGTAGCGCAACCTACCCGCCGTAGCGCCGACCTAGCCAGCGGTAGCGCCGACCTACCCAGCGGTAGCGCCGACCTAATCAAAGGTAGCGCCGTTCTTCTAAAAGGTAGCGCCGACGTACTCAGAGGTAGCGCAGACCTACCCAGCGGTAGGGCCGACCTAATCAGCGGTAGCGCCGACCTACTCAGCGGTAGCGCCGACCTACTTAGCGGTGGCGCCGACCTACTCAAAGGTAGCGCCCACCTACTCAGCGGTAGCGCCAACCTACCCAGCCGTAGCGCCGACCTACCCAGCCGTAGCGCCGACCTACTCAGCGGTAGCGCCGACCTACCCAGCAGTAGCGCCGACCTATCCGGCGGTAGCGCTAACGTACTTAGCGGTGGCGCCGACCTACTCAACGGTAGCGTCGACCTACCCAGCGGTAGCGCCGACCTACCCAGCGGTAGCGCCGACCTACCCAGCGGTAGCGCCGACCTACCCGGCGGTAGCGCTGACGTACTTAGTGTTGGCGCCGACCTACTCAAAGGTAGCGCCGACCTACTAAAAGGTATCGCCGACGTACTCAGAGGTAGCGCCGACCTACTCAGCGGTAGCGCCGACCTACCCAGCGGTAGCGCCAACCTATCCAGCGGTAGCGCCGACCTACCCAGCGGTAGCGCCGACCTACTCAGCGGTAGCGCGACCTACCCAGCGGTAGCGCCGACCTACTTAGCGGTAGCGCTGACCTACTTTGCGGTGGCGCCGACCTACTCAAAGGTAGCGCCGACCTACTAAATGGTAGCGCCGACGTACTCAGAGGTAGCGCCGACCTACTCAGCGGTAGCGCCGACCTACCTAGCGGTAGCGCCGACCTACCCAGCGGTAGCGCCGACCTATTCAGCGGTAACGCCGACAAACGCAGCGGTAGCGCCGACGTACCCAGCGGTAGCGCGACCTACCCGGCCGTAGCGCCGACCTACCCAGCGGTAGCGCCAACCTACCCAGCGGTAGCGCCGACCTACTTAGCGGTGTCGCCGACCTACTCAAAAGTAGCGCCGTCCTACTAAAAGGTAGCGCTGACGTACTCAGAGGAAGCGCCGACCTACTCAGCGGTAGCGCCGACCTACCCAGTGGTAGCGCCGACCTACCCAGCGGTAGCGCCGACCTACTCAAAGGTAGCGCCGACCTACTAAAAGGTAGCGCCGACCTACTAAACGGTAGTGCCGACCTACTCAAAGGTAGCGCCGACCTACTTAGCGGTGGCGCCGACCTACTAAAAGGTAGCGCCGACCTACTCAAAGGTAGCGCCGACCTATTAAAAGGTAGCGCCGACGTACTCAGAGGTAGCGCCGACCTACCCAGCGGTAGCGCCGACCGACTCAGCGGTAGCGCCGACCTACTTAGCGGTGGCGCCGACCTATTAAAAGGTAGCACCGACCTACTTAGCGGTGGCGCCGACCTACTGAAAGGTAGCGCCGACCTACTAAAAGGTAGTGCCGACGTACTCAAAGGTAGCGCCGACCTACCCAGCGTTACCGCCGACCTACCCAGCCGTAGCCCCGACCAACTCAGCGGTAGCGCCGACCTATTTAGCGGTGACGCCGACATACTCTAATGTAGCGCCGACCTACTGAATGGTAGCGCCGACCTACTCAGCGGTAGCGCCATCCTACCCAGCGGTAGCGTCGACCTACCCAGCGGTAGCGCCGACCTACCCAGCGGTAGCGCCGACATACCCAGCGGTAGCGCCGACCTACTCAAAGGTAGAGCCGACCTACTAAAAGGTAGCGCCGACGTACTCAGCTGTAGCGCCGACCTACTAAGCGGTAGCGCCGACCTACCCAGCGGTAGCGCTGACCAACCCAGCGGTAGCGCCGACGTACCCAGCGGTAGCGCGACCTACCCGCCGTAGCGCCGACCTACCCAGCGGTAGCGCCGACCTACCCAGCGGTAGCACCGACCTACCCAGTGGTAGCGCCGACCTACTTAGCGGTGTCGCCGACCTAATCAAAGGTAGCGCCGTTCTTCTAAAAGGTAGCGCCGACGTACTCAGAGGTAGCGCAGACCTACCCAGCGGTAGGGCCGACCTAATCAGCGGTAGCGCCGACCTACCCAGCGGTAGCGCCGACCAACTTAGCGGTGGCGCCGACCTACTCAAAGGTAGCGCCCACCTACTCAGCGGTAGCGCCAACCTACCCAGCGGTAGCGCCGACCTACCCAGCCGTAGCGCCGACCTACCCAGCGGTAGCGCCGACCTACCCAGCGGTAGCGCCGACCTATCCGGCGGTAGCGCTAACGTACTTAGCGGTGGCGCCGACCTACTCAACGGTAGCGCCCACCTACCCAGCGGTAGCGCCGACCTACCCAGCGGTAGCGCCGACCTACTCAGCGGTAGCGCCGACCTACCCAGCGGTAGCGCCGACCTACCCGGCGGTAGCGCTGACGTACTTAGTGTTTGCGCCGACCTACTCAAAGGTAGCGCCGACCTACTAAAAGGTAGCGCCGACGTACTCAGAGGTAGCGCCGACCTACTCAGCGTTAGCGCCGACCTACCCAGCGGTAGCGCCAACCTATCCAGCGGTAGCGCCGACCTACCCAGCGGTAGCGCCGACCTACTTAGCGGTAGCGCGACCTACCCAGCGGTAGCGCCGACCTACTTAGCGGTAGCGCTGACCTACTTAGCGGTGGCGCCGACCTACTCAAAGGTAGTGCCGACCTACTAAATGGTAGCGCCGACGTACTCAGAGGTAGCGCCGACCTACTCAGCGGTAGCGCCGACCTACCCAGCGGTAGCGCCGACCTACCCAGCGGTAGCGCCGACCTATTCAGCGGTAGCGCCGACAAACTCAGCGGTAGCGCCGACGTTCCCAGCGGTAGCGCGACCTACCCGGCCGTAGCGCCGACCTACCCAGCGGTAGCGCCAACCTACCCAGCGGTAGCGCCGACCTACTTAGCGGTGTCGCCGACCTACTCAAAGGTAGCGCCGTCCTACTAAAAGGTAGCGCTGACGTACTCAGAGGAAGCGCCGACCTACTCAGCGTTAGCGCCGACCTACTAAGCTCTAGCGCCGACCTACCCAGCGGTAGCGCCGACCTTCTCAGCGGTAGCGCCAACCTACCAAGTGGTAGCGCGACCTACCCGGCGGTAGCGCCGACCTACCCAGCAGTAGCGCCGACCTACCCAGCCGTAGCGCCGACCTACCCAGCGGTAGCGCCGACCTACCCAGCGGTAGCGCCGACCTATCCGGCGGTAGCGCTAACGTACTTAGCGGTGGCGCCGACCTACTCAACGGTAGCGCCGACCTACCCAGCGGTAGCGCCGACCTACCCAGCGGTAGCGCCGACCTACCCAGCGGTAGCGCCGACCTACCCAGCGGTAGCGCCGACCTACCCGGCGGTAGCGCATACGTACTTAGTGTTGGCGCCGACCTACTCAAAGGTAGCGCCGACCTACTAAAAGGTAGCGCCGACGTACTCAGAGGTAGCGCCAACCTACTCAGCGGTAGCGCCGACCTACCCAGCGGTAGCGCCAACCTATCCAGCGGTAGCGCCGACCTACCCAGCGGTAGCGCCGACCTACTCAGCGTTAGCGCGACCTACCCAGCGGTAGCGCCGACCTACTTAGCGGTAGCGCTGACCTACTTAGCGGTGGCGCAGACCTACTCAAAGGTAGCGCCGTCCTACTAAAAGGTAGCGCTGACGTACTCAGAGGAAGCGCCGACCTACTCAGCGTTAGCGCCGACCTACTAAGCGGTAGCGCCGACCTACCCAGCGGTAGCGCCGACCTTCCCAGCGGTAGCGCCGACCTACCAAGTGGTAGCGCGACCTACCCGGCGGTAGCGCCGACCTACTTAGCGGTAGCGCCGACCTACTTAGCGGTGGTGCCGACCTACTCAAAGGTAGCGCCGACCTACTAAAAGGTAGCGCCGACGTACTCAGAGGTAGCGACCACCTACTCAGCGGTAGCGCCGACCTACCCAGCGGTAGCGCCGACCTACCCAGCCGTAGCGCCGACCTACCCAGCGGTATTGCCGACCTACCCAGCGGTAGCGCCGACCTATCCGGCGGTAGCGCTAACGTACTTAGCGGTGGCGCCGACCTACTCAACGGTAGCGCCGACCTACCCAGCGGTAGCGCCGACCTACCCAGCGGTAGCGCCGACCTACCCAGCGGTAGCGCCGACCTACCCGGCGGTAGCGCTGACGTACTTAGTGTTGGCGCCGACCTACTCAAAGGTAGCGCCTACCTGCTAAAAGGTAGCGCCGACGTACTCAGAGGTAGCGCCGACCTACTCAGCGGTAGCGCCGACCTACCCAGCGGTAGCGCCAACCTATCCAGCGGTAGCGCCGACCTACCCAGCGGTAGCGCCGACCTACTCAGCGGTCGCGCGACCTACCCAGCGGTAGCGCCGACCTACTTAGCGGTAGCGCTGACCTACTTAGCGGTGGCGCCGACCTACTCAAAGGTAGCGCCGACCTACTAAATGGTAGCGCCGACGTACTCAGAGGTAGCGCCGACCTACTCAGCGGTAGCGCCGACCTACCCAGCGGTAGCGCCGACCTACCTAGCGGTAGCGCCGACCTACCCGGCGGTAGCGCTGACGTACTTAGCGGTGGCGCCGACCTACTCAAAGGTAGCGCCGACCTACTAAAAGGTAGCGCCGGCGTTCTCAGAGGTAGCGCCGACCTACTCAAAGGTAGCGCCTACCTACTAAACGGTAGCGCTGACGTTCTCAGAGGTAGCGCCAACCTACTCAGCGGTAGCGCCGACCTACTTAGCGGTGGCGCCGACCTACTCAAAGGTAGCGCCGACCTACTTAGCGGTGGCACCGACCTACTCAAAGATAGCGCCGACCTACCCAGCGGTAGCGCCGACCTACCCGGCGGTAGCGCTGACGTACTTAGCGGTGGCGCCGACCTACTCAAAGGTAGCGCCGACCTACTAAAAGGTAGCGCCGACGTTCTCAGAGGTAGCGCCGACCTACTCAGCGGTAGCGCCGACCTACCTAGCGGTAGCGCCGACCTACCCAGCGGTAGCGCCGACCTATTCAGCGGTAGCGCCGACAAACTCAGCGGTAGCGCCGACGTACCCAGCGGTAGCGCGACCTACCCGGCCGTAGCGCCGACCTACCCAGCGGTAGCGCCAACCTACCCAGCGGTAGCGCCGACCTACTTAGCGGTGTCGCCGACCTACTCAAAGGTAGCGCCGTCCTACTAAAAGGTAGCGCTGACGTACTCAGAGGAAGCGCCGACCTACTCAGCGTTAGCGCCGACCTACTAAGCGGTAGCGCCGACCTACCCAGCGGTAGCGCCGACCTTCTCAGCGGTAGCGCCAACCTACCAAGTGGTAGCGCGACCTACCCGGCGGTAGCGCCGACCTACCCAGCAGTAGCGCCGACCTACCTAGCCGTAGCGCCGACCTACCCAGCGGTAGCGCCGACCTACCCAGCGGTAGCGCCGACCTACCCAGTGGTAGCGCGACCTACCCGGCGGTAGCGCCGACCTTCCCAGCGGTAGCGCCGACCTACTTAGCGGTGGTGCCGACCTACTCAAAGGTAGCGCCGACCTACTAAAAGGTAGCGCCGACGTACTCAGAGGTAGCGCCCACCTACTCAGCGGTAGCGCCGACCTACTCAGCGGTAACGCCGACCTACCCAGCCGTAGCGCCGACCTACCCAGCGGTAGCGCCGACCTACCCAGCGGTAGCGCCGACCTATCCGGCGGTAGCGCTAACGTACTTAGCGGTGGCGCCGACCTACTCAACGGTAGCGCCGACCTACCCAGCGGTAGCGCCGACCTACCCAGCGGTAGCGCCGACCTAACCAGCGGTAGCGCCGACCTACCCAGCGGTAGCGCCGACCTACCCGGCGGTAGCACTGACGTACTTAGTGTTGGCGCCGACCTACTCAAAGGTAGCGCCGACCTACTAAAAGGTAGCGCCGACGTACTCAGAGGTAGCGCCGACCTTCTCAGCGGTAGCGCCGACCTACCCAGCGGTAGCGCCAACCTATCCAGCGGTAGCGCCAACCTACCCAGCGGTAGCGCCGACCTACTCAGCGGTAGCGCGACCTACCCAGCGGTAGCGCCGACCTACTTAGCGGTAGCGCTGACCTACTCAAAGGTAGCGCCGACCTACTAAATGGTAGCGCCGACGTACTCAGAGGTAGCGCCAACCTACTCAGCGGTAGCGCCGACCTACTTAGCGGTGGCGCCGACCTACTCAAAGGTAGCGCCGACCTACTTAGCGGTGGCGCCGACATACTCAAAGGTAGCGCCGACCTACTTAGCGGTGGCGCCGACCTACTAAAAGGTAGCGCCGACCTACTCAAAGGTAGCGCCGACCTATTAAAAGGTAGCGCCGACGTACTCAGAGGTAGCGCCGACCTACCCAGCGGTAGCGCCGACCGACTCAGCGGTAGCGCCGACCTACTTAGCGGTGGCGCCGACCTATTAAAAGGTAGCACCGACCTACTTAGCGGTGGCGCCGACCTACTGAAAGGTAGCGCCGACCTACTAAAAGGTAGTGCCGACGTACTCAAAGGTAGCGCCGACCTACCCAGCGGTACCGCCGACCTACCCAGCCGTAGCCCCGACCCACTCAGCGGTATCGCCGACCTATTTAGCGGTGACGCCGACATACTCTAATGTAGCGCCGACCTACTGAAAGGTAGCGCCGACGTACTCAGCTGTAGCGCCGACCTACTCAGCGGTAGCGCCGACCTACCCAGCGGTCGCGCCGACCTACCCAGCGGTAGCGCCGACCTACCCAGCGGTAGCGCCGACATACCCAGCGGTAGCGCCGACCTACTCAAAGGTAGCGCCGACCTACTAAAAGGTAGCGCCGACGTACTCAGCTGTAGCGCCGACCTACCCAGCGGTAGCGCTGACCAACCCAGCGGTAGCGCCGACGTACCCAGCGGTAGCGCAACCTACCCGCCGTAGCGCCGACCTAGCCAGCGGTAGCGCCGACCTACCCAGCGGTAGCGCCGACCTAATCAAAGGTAGCGCCGTTCTTCTAAAAGGTAGCGCCGACGTACTCAGAGGTAGCGCAGACCTACCCAGCGGTAGGGCCGACCTAATCAGCGGTAGCGCCGACCTACTCAGCGGTAGCGCCGACCTACTTAGCGGTGGCGCCGACCTACTCAAAGGTAGCGCCCACCTACTCAGCGGTAGCGCCAACCTACCCAGCCGTAGCGCCGACCTACCCAGCCGTAGCGCCGACCTACTCAGCGGTAGCGCCGACCTACCCAGCAGTAGCGCCGACCTATCCGGCGGTAGCGCTAACGTACTTAGCGGTGGCGCCGACCTACTCAACGGTAGCGTCGACCTACCCAGCGGTAGCGCCGACCTACCCAGCGGTAGCGCCGACCTACCCAGCGGTAGCGCCGACCTACCCGGCGGTAGCGCTGACGTACTTAGTGTTGGCGCCGACCTACTCAAAGGTAGCGCCGACCTACTAAAAGGTATCGCCGACGTACTCAGAGGTAGCGCCGACCTACTCAGCGGTAGCGCCGACCTACCCAGCGGTAGCGCCAACCTATCCAGCGGTAGCGCCGACCTACCCAGCGGTAGCGCCGACCTACTCAGCGGTAGCGCGACCTACCCAGCGGTAGCGCCGACCTACTTAGCGGTAGCGCTGACCTACTTTGCGGTGGCGCCGACCTACTCAAAGGTAGCGCCGACCTACTAAATGGTAGCGCCGACGTACTCAGAGGTAGCGCCGACCTACTCAGCGGTAGCGCCGACCTACCTAGCGGTAGCGCCGACCTACCCAGCGGTAGCGCCGACCTATTCAGCGGTAACGCCGACAAACGCAGCGGTAGCGCCGACGTACCCAGCGGTAGCGCGACCTACCCGGCCGTAGCGCCGACCTACCCAGCGGTAGCGCCAACCTACCCAGCGGTAGCGCCGACCTACTTAGCGGTGTCGCCGACCTACTCAAAAGTAGCGCCGTCCTACTAAAAGGTAGCGCTGACGTACTCAGAGGAAGCGCCGACCTACTCAGCGGTAGCGCCGACCTACCCAGTGGTAGCGCCGACCTACCCAGCGGTAGCGCCGACCTACTCAAAGGTAGCGCCGACCTACTAAAAGGTAGCGCCGACCTACTAAACGGTAGTGCCGACCTACTCAAAGGTAGCGCCGACCTACTTAGCGGTGGCGCCGACCTACTAAAAGGTAGCGCCGACCTACTCAAAGGTAGCGCCGACCTATTAAAAGGTAGCGCCGACGTACTCAGAGGTAGCGCCGACCTACCCAGCGGTAGCGCCGACCGACTCAGCGGTAGCGCCGACCTACTTAGCGGTGGCGCCGACCTATTAAAAGGTAGCACCGACCTACTTAGCGGTGGCGCCGACCTACTGAAAGGTAGCGCCGACCTACTAAAAGGTAGTGCCGACGTACTCAAAGGTAGCGCCGACCTACCCAGCGTTACCGCCGACCTACCCAGCCGTAGCCCCGACCAACTCAGCGGTAGCGCCGACCTATTTAGCGGTGACGCCGACATACTCTAATGTAGCGCCGACCTACTGAATGGTAGCGCCGACCTACTCAGCGGTAGCGCCATCCTACCCAGCGGTAGCGTCGACCTACCCAGCGGTAGCGCCGACCTACCCAGCGGTAGCGCCGACATACCCAGCGGTAGCGCCGACATACCCAGCGGTAGCGCCGACCTACTAAAAGGTAGCGCCGACCTACTAAAAGGTAGCGCCGACCTACTCAGCTGTAGCGCCGACCTACTAAGCGGTAGCGCCGACCTACCCAGCGGTAGCGCTGACCAACCCAGCGGTAGCGCCGACGTACCCAGCGGTAGCGCGACCTACCCGCCGTAGCGCCGACCTACCCAGCGGTAGCGCCGACCTACCCAGCGGTAGCACCGACCTACCCAGTGGTAGCGCCGACCTACTTAGCGGTGTCGCCGACCTAATCAAAGGTAGCGCCGTTCTTCTAAAAGGTAGCGCCGACGTACTCAGAGGTAGCGCAGACCTACCCAGCGGTAGGGCCGACCTAATCAGCGGTAGCGCCGACCTACCCAGCGGTAGCGCCGACCAACTTAGCGGTGGCGCCGACCTACTCAAAGGTAGCGCCCACCTACTCAGCGGTAGCGCCAACCTACCCAGCGGTAGCGCCGACCTACCCAGCCGTAGCGCCGACCTACCCAGCGGTAGCGCCGACCTACCCAGCGGTAGCGCCGACCTATCCGGCGGTAGCGCTAACGTACTTAGCGGTGGCGCCGACCTACTCAACGGTAGCGCCCACCTACCCAGCGGTAGCGCCGACCTACCCAGCGGTAGCGCCGACCTACTCAGCGGTAGCGCCGACCTACCCAGCGGTAGCGCCGACCTACCCGGCGGTAGCGCTGACGTACTTAGTGTTTGCGCCGACCTACTCAAAGGTAGCGCCGACCTACTAAAAGGTAGCGCCGACGTACTCAGAGGTAGCGCCGACCTACTCAGCGGTAGCGCCGACCTACCCAGCGGTAGCGCCAACCTATCCAGCGGTAGCGCCGACCTACCCAGCGGTAGCGCCGACCTACTTAGCGGTAGCGCGACCTACCCAGCGGTAGCGCCGACCTACTTAGCGGTAGCGCTGACCTACTTAGCGGTGGCGCCGACCTACTCAAAGGTAGTGCCGACCTACTAAATGGTAGCGCCGACGTACTCAGAGGTAGCGCCGACCTACTCAGCGGTAGCGCCGACCTACCCAGCGGTAGCGCCGACCTACCCAGCGGTAGCGCCGACCTATTCAGCGGTAGCGCCGACAAACTCAGCGGTAGCGCCGACGTTCCCAGCGGTAGCGCGACCTACCCGGCCGTAGCGCCGACCTACCCAGCGGTAGCGCCAACCTACCCAGCGGTAGCGCCGACCTACTTAGCGGTGTCGCCGACCTACTCAAAGGTAGCGCCGTCCTACTAAAAGGTAGCGCTGACGTACTCAGAGGAAGCGCCGACCTACTCAGCGTTAGCGCCGACCTACTAAGCTCTAGCGCCGACCTACCCAGCGGTAGCGCCGACCTTCTCAGCGGTAGCGCCAACCTACCAAGTGGTAGCGCGACCTACCCGGCGGTAGCGCCGACCTACCCAGCAGTAGCGCCGACCTACCCAGCCGTAGCGCCGACCTACCCAGCGGTAGCGCCGACCTACCCAGCGGTAGCGCCGACCTATCCGGCGGTAGCGCTAACGTACTTAGCGGTGGCGCCGACCTACTCAACGGTAGCGCCGACCTACCCAGCGGTAGCGCCGACCTACCCAGCGGTAGCGCCGACCTACCCAGCGGTAGCGCCGACCTACCCAGCGGTAGCGCCGACCTACCCGGCGGTAGCGCATACGTACTTAGTGTTGGCGCCGACCTACTCAAAGGTAGCGCCGACCTACTAAAAGGTAGCGCCGACGTACTCAGAGGTAGCGCCAACCTACTCAGCGGTAGCGCCGACCTACCCAGCGGTAGCGCCAACCTATCCAGCGGTAGCGCCGACCTACCCAGCGGTAGCGCCGACCTACTCAGCGTTAGCGCGACCTACCCAGCGGTAGCGCCGACCTACTTAGCGGTAGCGCTGACCTACTTAGCGGTGGCGCAGACCTACTCAAAGGTAGCGCCGTCCTACTAAAAGGTAGCGCTGACGTACTCAGAGGAAGCGCCGACCTACTCAGCGTTAGCGCCGACCTACTAAGCGGTAGCGCCGACCTACCCAGCGGTAGCGCCGACCTTCCCAGCGGTAGCGCCGACCTACCAAGTGGTAGCGCGACCTACCCGGCGGTAGCGCCGACCTACTTAGCGGTAGCGCCGACCTACTTAGCGGTGGTGCCGACCTACTCAAAGGTAGCGCCGACCTACTAAAAGGTAGCGCCGACGTACTCAGAGGTAGCGACCACCTACTCAGCGGTAGCGCCGACCTACCCAGCGGTAGCGCCGACCTACCCAGCCGTAGCGCCGACCTACCCAGCGGTATTGCCGACCTACCCAGCGGTAGCGCCGACCTATCCGGCGGTAGCGCTAACGTACTTAGCGGTGGCGCCGACCTACTCAACGGTAGCGCCGACCTACCCAGCGGTAGCGCCGACCTACCCAGCGGTAGCGCCGACCTACCCAGCGGTAGCGCCGACCTACCCGGCGGTAGCGCTGACGTACTTAGTGTTGGCGCCGACCTACTCAAAGGTAGCGCCTACCTGCTAAAAGGTAGCGCCGACGTACTCAGAGGTAGCGCCGACCTACTCAGCGGTAGCGCCGACCTACCCAGCGGTAGCGCCAACCTATCCAGCGGTAGCGCCGACCTACCCAGCGGTAGCGCCGACCTACTCAGCGGTCGCGCGACCTACCCAGCGGTAGCGCCGACCTACTTAGCGGTAGCGCTGACCTACTTAGCGGTGGCGCCGACCTACTCAAAGGTAGCGCCGACCTACTAAATGGTAGCGCCGACGTACTCAGAGGTAGCGCCGACCTACTCAGCGGTAGCGCCGACCTACCCAGCGGTAGCGCCGACCTACCTAGCGGTAGCGCCGACCTACCCGGCGGTAGCGCTGACGTACTTAGCGGTGGCGCCGACCTACTCAAAGGTAGCGCCGACCTACTAAAAGGTAGCGCCGACGTTCTCAGAGGTAGCGCCGACCTACTCAAAGGTAGCGCCTACCTACTAAACGGTAGCGCTGACGTTCTCAGAGGTAGCGCCAACCTACTCAGCGGTAGCGCCGACCTACTTAGCGGTGGCGCCGACCTACTCAAAGGTAGCGCCGACCTACTTAGCGGTGGCACCGACCTACTCAAAGATAGCGCCGACCTACCCAGCGGTAGCGCCGACCTACCCGGCGGTAGCGCTGACGTACTTAGCGGTGGCGCCGACCTACTCAAAGGTAGCGCCGACCTACTAAAAGGTAGCGCCGACGTTCTCAGAGGTAGCGCCGACCTACTCAAAGGTAGCGCCTACCTACTAAACGGTAGCGCTGACGTACTCAGAGGTAGCGCCAACCTACTCAGCGGTAGCGCCGACCTACTTAGCGGTGGCGCCGACCTACTCAAAGATAGCGCCGACCTACTTAGCAATGGCGCCGACCTACTCAAAGGTAGCGCCGACCTACTTAGCGGTGGCGCCGACCTACTAAAAGGTAGCGCCGACCTACTCAAAGGTAGCGCCGACCTATTAAAAGGTAGCGCCGACGTACTCAGAGGTAGCGCCGACCTACCCAGCGGTAGCGCCGACCGACTCAGCGGTAGCGCCGACCTACTTAGCGGTGGCGCCGACCTATTAAAAGGTAGCACCGACCTACTTAGCGGTGGCGCCGACCTACTGAAAGGTAGCGCCGACCTACTAAAAGGTAGTGCCGACGTACTCAAAGGTAGCGCCGACCTACCCAGCGGTACCGCCGACCTACCCAGCCGTAGCGCCGACCCACTCAGCGGTAGCGCCGACCTATTTAGCGGTGACGCCGACATACTCTTATGTAGCGCCGACCTACTGAAAGGTAGCGCCGACGTACTCAGCTGTAGCGCCGACCTACTCAGCGGTAGCGCCGACCTACCCAGCGGTAGCGCCGACCTACCCAGCGGTAGCGCCGACCTACCCAGCGGTAGCGCCGACATACCCAGCGGTAGCGCCGACCTACTCAAAGGTAGCGCCGACCTACTAAAAGGTAGCCCCGACGTACTCAGCTGTAGCGCCGACCTACTAAGCGGTAGCGCCGACCTACCCAGCGGTAGCGCTGACCAACCCAGCGAAAGCGCCGACGTACCCAGCGGTAGCGCGACCTACCCGCCGTAGCGCCGACCTACCCAGCGGTAGCGCCGACCTACCCAGCGGTAGCGCCGACCTACTTAGCGGTGTCGCCGACCTAATCGAAGGTAGCGCCGTTCTTCTAAAAGGTAGCGCCGACGTACTCAGAGGTAGCGCAGACCTACCCAGCGGTAGGGCCGACCTAATCAGCGGTAGCGCCGACCTACCCAGCGGTAGCGCCGACCTACTTAGCGGTGGCGCCGACCTACTTAAAGGTAGCGCCCACCTACTCAGCGGTAGCGCCGACCTACCCAGCGGTAGCGCCGACCTACCCAGCCGTAGCGCCGACCTACCCAGCGGTAGCGCCGACCTACCCAGCGGTAGCGCCGACCTATCCGGCGGTAGCGCTAACGTACTTAGCAGTGGCGCCGACCTACTCAACGGTAGCGCCGATCTACCCAGCGGTAGCGCCGACCTACCCAGCGGTAGCGCCGACCTACCCAGCGGTAGCGCCGACCTACCCAGCGGTAGCGCCGACCCACCCGGCGGTAGCGCTGACGTACTTAGTGTTGGCGCCGACCTACTCAAAGGTAGCGCCGACCTACTAAAAGGTAGCGCCGACGTACTAAATGGTAGCGCCGACGTACTCAGAGGTAGCGCCGACCTACTCAGCGGTAGCGCCGACCTACCCAGCGGTAGCGCCGACCTACCCAGCGGTAGCGCCGACCTACCCGGCGGTAGCGCTGACGTACTTAGCGGTGGCGCCGACCTACTCAAAGGTAGCGCCGACCTACTAAAAGTTAGCGCCGACGTTCTCAGAGGTAGCGCCGACCTACTCAAAGGTAGCGCCTACCTACTAAACGGTAGCGCTGACGTACTCAGAGGTAGCGCCAACCTACTCAGCGGTAGCGCCGACCTACTTAGCGGTGGCGCCGACCTACTCAAAGGTAGCGCCGACCTACTTAGCAATGGCGCCGACCTACTCAAAGGTAGCGCCGACCTACTTAGCGGTGGCGCCGACCTACTAAAAGGTAGCGCCGACCTACTCAAAGGTAGCGCCGACCTATTAAAAGGTAGCGCCGACGTACTCAGAGGTAGCGCCGACCTACCCAGCGGTAGCGCCGACCGACTCAGCGGTAGCGCCGACCTACTTAGCGGTGGCGCCGACCTATTAAAAGGTAGCACCGACCTACTTAGCGGTGGCGCCGACCTACTGAAAGGTAGCGCCGACCTACTAGAAGGTAGTGCCGACGTACTCAAAGGTAGCGCAGACCTACGCAGCGGTAGGGCCGACCTACCCAGCGGTAGCGCCGACCTACTTAGCGGTGTCGCCGACCTAATCAAAGGTAGCGCCGTTCTTCTAAAAGGTAGCGCCGACGTACTCAGAGGTAGCGCAGACCTACCCAGCGGTAGGGCCGACCTAATCAGCGGTAGCGCCGACCTACCCAGCGGTAGCGCCGACCTACTTAGCGTTGGCGCCGACCTACTCAAAGGTAGCGCCCACCTACTCAGCGGTAGCGCCGACCTACCCAGCGGTAGCGCCGACCTACCCAGCGGTAGCGCCGACCTACCCAGCCGTAGCGCCGACCTACCCAGCGGTAGCGCCGACCTACCCAGCGGTAGCGCCGACCTATCCGGCGGTAGCGCTAACGTACTTAGCGGTGGCGCCGACCTACTCAACGGTAGCGCCGACCTACCCAGCGGTAGCGCCGACCGACCCAGCGGTAGCGCCGACCTACCCAGCGGTAGCGCCGACCTACCCAGCGGTAGCGCCGACCTACCCGGCGGCAGCGCTGACGTACTTAGTGTTGGCGCCGACCTACTCAAAGGTAGCGCCGACCTGCTAAAAGGTAGCGCCGACGTACTCAGAGGTAGCGCCGACCTACTCAGCGGTAGCGCCGACCTACCCAGCGGTAGCGCCAACCTATCCAGCGGTAGCGCCGACCTACCCAGCGGTAGCGCCGACCTACTCAGCGGTCGCGCGACCTACCCAGCGGTAGCGCCGACCTACTTAGCGGTAGCGCTGACCTACTTAGCGGTGGCGCCGACCTACTCAAAGGTAGCGCCGACCTACTAAATGGTAGCGCCGACGTACTCAGAGGTAGCGCCGACCTACTCAGCGGTAGCGCCGACCTACCCAGCGGTAGCGCCGACCTACCCAGCGGTAGCGCCGACCTACCCGGCGGTAGCGCTGACGTACTTAGCGGTGGCGCCGACCTACTCAAAGGTAGCGCCGACCTACTAAAAGGTAGCGCCGACGTTTTCAGAGGTAGCGCCTACCTACTAAACGGTAGCGCTGACGTTCTCAGAGGTAGCGCCAACCTACTCAGCGGTAGCGCCGACCTACTTAGCGGTGGCGCCGACCTACTCAAAGGTAGCGCCGACCTACTTAGCGGTGGCACCGACCTACTCAAAGATAGCGCCGACCTACTTAGCGGTGGCGCCGACCTACTAAAAGGTAGCGCCGACCTACTCAAAGGTAGCGCCGACCTACTCAAAGGTAGCGCCGACCTATTAAAAGGTAGCGCTGACGTACTCAAAGGTAACGCCGACCTACCCAGCGGTACCGCCAACCTACCCAGCCGTAGCGCCGACCTTCTCAGCGGTAGCGCCGACCTATTTAGCGGTGGCGCAGACCTATTTAGCGGTGGCGCCGACCTACTCTAATGTAGCGCCGACCTACTAAAAGGTAGCGCCGACCTACCCAGCGGTAGCGCCGACCTACCCAGCGGTATCGCCGACCTACCCAGTGGTAGCGCGACCTACCCGGCGGTAGCGCCGACCTTCCCAGCGGTAGCGCCGACCTACTTAGCGGTGGTGCCGACCTACTCAAAGGTAGCGCCGACCTACTAAAAGGTAGCGCCGACGTACTCAGAGGTAGCGCCCACCTACTCAGCGGTAGCGCCGACCTACCCAGCGGTAGCGCCGACCTACCCAGCCGTAGCGCCGACCTACCCAGCGGTAGCGCTGACCTACCCAGCGGTAGCGCCGACCTATCCGGCGGTAGCGCTAACGTACTTAGCGGTGGCGCCGACCTACTCAACGGTAGCGCCGACCTACCCAGCGGTAGCGCCGACCTACCCAGCGGTAGCGCCGACCTACCCAGCGGTAGCGCCGACCTACCCGGCGGTAGCGCTGACGTACTTAGTGTTGGCGCCGACCTACTCAAAGGTAGCGCCGACCTACTAAAAGGTAGCGCCGACGTACTCAGAGGTAGCGCCAACCTACTCAGCGGTAGCGCCGACCTACCCAGCGGTAGCGCCAACCTATCCAGCGGTAGCGCCGACCTACCCAGCGGTAGCGCCGACCTACTCAGCGGTAGCGCGACCTACCCAGCGGTAGCGCCGACTTACTTAGCGGTAGCGCTGACCTACTTAGCGGTTGCGCAGACCTACTCAAAGGTAGCGTTGACCTACTAAATGGTAGCGCCGACGTACTCAGAGGTAGCGCCGACCTACTCAGCGGTAGCGCCGACCTACCCAGCGGTAGCGCCGACCTACCCAGCGGTAGCGCCGACCTACCCGGCGGTAGCGCTGACGTACTTAGCGGTGGCGCCGACCTACTCAAAGGTAGCGCCGACCTACTAAAAGTTAGCGCCGACGTTCTCAGAGGTAGCGCCGACCTACTCAAAGGTAGCGCCTACCTACTAAACGGTAGCGCTGACGTACTCAGAGGTAGCGCCAACCTACTCAGCGGTAGCGCCGACCTACTTAGCGGTGGCGCCGACCTACTTAAAGATAGCGCCGACCTACTTAGCAATGGCGCCGACCTACTAAAAGGTAGCGCCGACCTACTCAAAGGTAGCGCCGACCTATTAAAAGGTAGCGCCGACGTACTCAGAGGTAGCGCCGACCTACCCAGCGGTAGCGCCGACCGACTCAGCGGTAGCGCCGACCTACTTAGCGGTGGCGCCGACCTATTAAAAGGTAGCACCGACCTACTTAGCGGTGGCGCCGACCTACTGAAAGGTAGCGCCGACCTACTAAAAGGTAGTGCCGACGTACTCAAAGGTAGCGCCGACCTACCCAGCGGTACCGCCGACCTACCCAGCCGTAGCGCCGACCCACTCAGCGGTAGCGCCGACCTATTTAGCGTTGACGCCGACATACTCTTATGTAGCGCCGACCTACTGAAAGGTAGCGCCGACGTACTCAGCTGTAGCGCCGACCTACTCAGCGGTAGCGCCGACCTACCCAGCGGTAGCGCCGACCTACCCAGCGGTAGCGCCGACCTACCCAGCGGTAGCGCCGACATACCCAGCGGTAGCGCCGACCTACTAAAAGGTAGCCCCGACGTACTCAGCTGTAGCGCCGACCTACTAAGCGGTAGCGCCTACCTACCCAGCGGTAGCGCTGACCAACCCAGCGGTAGCGCCGACGTACCCAGCGGTAGCGCGACCTACCCGCCGTAGCGCCGACCTACCCAGCGGTAGCGCCGACCTACCCAGCGGTAGCGCCGACCTACTTAGCGGTGTCGCCGACCTAATCGAAGGTAGCGCCGTTCTTCTAAAAGGTAGCGCCGACGTACTCAGAGGTAGCGCAGACCTACCCAGCGGTAGGGCCGACCTAATCAGCGGTAGCGCCGACCTACCCAGCGGTAGCGCCGACCTACTTAGCGGTGGCGCCGATCTACTCAAAGGTAGCGCCCACCTACTCAGCGGTAGCGCCGACCTACCCAGCGGTAGCGCCGACCTACCCAGCCGTAGCGCCGACCTACCCAGCGGTAGCGCCGACCTATCCAGCGGTAGCGCCGACCTACCCAGCGGTAGCGCCGACCTACTCAGCGGTCGCGCGACCTACCCAGCGGTAGCGCCGACCTACTTAGCGGTAGCGCTGACCTACTTAGCGGTGGCGCCGACCTACTCAAAGGTAGCGCCGACCTACTAAATGGTAGCGCCGACGTACTCAGAGGTAGCGCCGACCTACTCAGCGGTAGCGCCGACCTACCCAGCGGTAGCGCCGACCTACCTAGCGGTAGCGCCGACCTACCCGGCGGTAGCGCTGACGTACTTAGCGGTGGCGCCGACCTACTCAAAGGTAGCGCCGACCTACTAAAAGGTAGCGCCGACGTTCTCAGAGGTAGCGCCGACCTACTCAAAGGTAGCGCCTACCTACTAAACGGTAGCGCTGACGTTCTCAGAGGTAGCGCCAACCTACTCAGCGGTAGCGCCGACCTACTTAGCGGTGGCGCCGACCTACTCAAAGGTAGCGCCGACCTACTTAGCGGTGGCACCGACCTACTCAAAGATAGCGCCGACCTACCCAGCGGTAGCGCCGACCTACCCGGCGGTAGCGCTGACGTACTTAGCGGTGGCGCCGACCTACTCAAAGGTAGCGCCGACCTACTAAAAGGTAGCGCCGACGTTCTCAGAGGTAGCGCCGACCTACTCAAAGGTAGCGCCTACCTACTAAACGGTAGCGCTGACGTACTCAGAGGTAGCGCCAACCTACTCAGCGGTAGCGCCGACCTACTTAGCGGTGGCGCCGACCTACTCAAAGATAGCGCCGACCTACTTAGCAATGGCGCCGACCTACTCAAAGGTAGCGCCGACCTACTTAGCGGTGGCGCCGACCTACTAAAAGGTAGCGCCGACCTACTCAAAGGTAGCGCCGACCTATTAAAAGGTAGCGCCGACGTACTCAGAGGTAGCGCCGACCTACCCAGCGGTAGCGCCGACCGACTCAGCGGTAGCGCCGACCTACTTAGCGGTGGCGCCGACCTATTAAAAGGTAGCACCGACCTACTTAGCGGTGGCGCCGACCTACTGAAAGGTAGCGCCGACCTACTAAAAGGTAGTGCCGACGTACTCAAAGGTAGCGCCGACCTACCCAGCGGTACCGCCGACCTACCCAGCCGTAGCGCCGACCCACTCAGCGGTAGCGCCGACCTATTTAGCGGTGACGCCGACATACTCTTATGTAGCGCCGACCTACTGAAAGGTAGCGCCGACGTACTCAGCTGTAGCGCCGACCTACTCAGCGGTAGCGCCGACCTACCCAGCGGTAGCGCCGACCTACCCAGCGGTAGCGCCGACCTACCCAGCGGTAGCGCCGACATACCCAGCGGTAGCGCCGACCTACTCAAAGGTAGCGCCGACCTACTAAAAGGTAGCCCCGACGTACTCAGCTGTAGCGCCGACCTACTAAGCGGTAGCGCCGACCTACCCAGCGGTAGCGCTGACCAACCCAGCGAAAGCGCCGACGTACCCAGCGGTAGCGCGACCTACCCGCCGTAGCGCCGACCTACCCAGCGGTAGCGCCGACCTACCCAGCGGTAGCGCCGACCTACTTAGCGGTGTCGCCGACCTAATCGAAGGTAGCGCCGTTCTTCTAAAAGGTAGCGCCGACGTACTCAGAGGTAGCGCAGACCTACCCAGCGGTAGGGCCGACCTAATCAGCGGTAGCGCCGACCTACCCAGCGGTAGCGCCGACCTACTTAGCGGTGGCGCCGACCTACTTAAAGGTAGCGCCCACCTACTCAGCGGTAGCGCCGACCTACCCAGCGGTAGCGCCGACCTACCCAGCCGTAGCGCCGACCTACCCAGCGGTAGCGCCGACCTACCCAGCGGTAGCGCCGACCTATCCGGCGGTAGCGCTAACGTACTTAGCAGTGGCGCCGACCTACTCAACGGTAGCGCCGATCTACCCAGCGGTAGCGCCGACCTACCCAGCGGTAGCGCCGACCTACCCAGCGGTAGCGCCGACCTACCCAGCGGTAGCGCCGACCCACCCGGCGGTAGCGCTGACGTACTTAGTGTTGGCGCCGACCTACTCAAAGGTAGCGCCGACCTACTAAAAGGTAGCGCCGACGTACTAAATGGTAGCGCCGACGTACTCAGAGGTAGCGCCGACCTACTCAGCGGTAGCGCCGACCTACCCAGCGGTAGCGCCGACCTACCCAGCGGTAGCGCCGACCTACCCGGCGGTAGCGCTGACGTACTTAGCGGTGGCGCCGACCTACTCAAAGGTAGCGCCGACCTACTAAAAGTTAGCGCCGACGTTCTCAGAGGTAGCGCCGACCTACTCAAAGGTAGCGCCTACCTACTAAACGGTAGCGCTGACGTACTCAGAGGTAGCGCCAACCTACTCAGCGGTAGCGCCGACCTACTTAGCGGTGGCGCCGACCTACTCAAAGGTAGCGCCGACCTACTTAGCAATGGCGCCGACCTACTCAAAGGTAGCGCCGACCTACTTAGCGGTAGCGCCGACCTACTAAAAGGTAGCGCCGACCTACTCAAAGGTAGCGCCGACCTATTAAAAGGTAGCGCCGACGTACTCAGAGGTAGCGCCGACCTACCCAGCGGTAGCGCCGACCGACTCAGCGGTAGCGCCGACCTACTTAGCGGTGGCGCCGACCTATTAAAAGGTAGCACCGACCTACTTAGCGGTGGCGCCGACCTACTGAAAGGTAGCGCCGACCTACTAGAAGGTAGTGCCGACGTACTCAAAGGTAGCGCAGACCTACGCAGCGGTAGGGCCGACCTACCCAGCGGTAGCGCCGACCTACTTAGCGGTGTCGCCGACCTAATCAAAGGTAGCGCCGTTCTTCTAAAAGGTAGCGCCGACGTACTCAGAGGTAGCGCAGACCTACCCAGCGGTAGGGCCGACCTAATCAGCGGTAGCGCCGACCTACCCAGCGGTAGCGCCGACCTACTTAGCGTTGGCGCCGACCTACTCAAAGGTAGCGCCCACCTACTCAGCGGTAGCGCCGACCTACCCAGCGGTAGCGCCGACCTACCCAGCGGTAGCGCCGACCTACCCAGCCGTAGCGCCGACCTACCCAGCGGTAGCGCCGACCTACCCAGCGGTAGCGCCGACCTATCCGGCGGTAGCGCTAACGTACTTAGCGGTGGCGCCGACCTACTCAACGGTAGCGCCGACCTACCCAGCGGTAGCGCCGACCGACCCAGCGGTAGCGCCGACCTACCCAGCGGTAGCGCCGACCTACCCAGCGGTAGCGCCGACCTACCCGGCGGCAGCGCTGACGTACTTAGTGTTGGCGCCGACCTACTCAAAGGTAGCGCCGACCTGCTAAAAGGTAGCGCCGACGTACTCAGAGGTAGCGCCGACCTACTCAGCGGTAGCGCCGACCTACCCAGCGGTAGCGCCAACCTATCCAGCGGTAGCGCCGACCTACCCAGCGGTAGCGCCGACCTACTCAGCGGTCGCGCGACCTACCCAGCGGTAGCGCCGACCTACTTAGCGGTAGCGCTGACCTACTTAGCGGTGGCGCCGACCTATTAAAAGGTAGCACCGACCTACTTAGCGGTGGCGCCGACCTACTGAAAGGTAGCGCCGACCTACTAAAAGGTAGTGCCGACGTACTCAAAGGTAGCGCCGACCTACCCAGCGGTACCGCCGACCTACCCAGCCGTAGCGCCGACCCACTCAGCGGTAGCGCCGACCTATTTAGCGGTGACGCCGACATACTCTTATGTAGCGCCGACCTACTGAAAGGTAGCGCCGACGTACTCAGCTGTAGCGCCGACCTACTCAGCGGTAGCGCCGACCTACCCAGCGGTAGCGCCGACCTACCCAGCGGTAGCGCCGACCTACCCAGCGGTAGCGCCGACATACCCAGCGGTAGCGCCGACCTACTCAAAGGTAGCGCCGACCTACTAAAAGGTAGCCCCGACGTACTCAGCTGTAGCGCCGACCTACTAAGCGGTAGCGCCGACCTACCCAGCGGTAGCGCTGACCAACCCAGCGAAAGCGCCGACGTACCCAGCGGTAGCGCGACCTACCCGCCGTAGCGCCGACCTACCCAGCGGTAGCGCCGACCTACCCAGCGGTAGCGCCGACCTACTTAGCGGTGTCGCCGACCTAATCGAAGGTAGCGCCGTTCTTCTAAAAGGTAGCGCCGACGTACTCAGAGGTAGCGCAGACCTACCCAGCGGTAGGGCCGACCTAATCAGCGGTAGCGCCGACCTACCCAGCGGTAGCGCCGACCTACTTAGCGGTGGCGCCGACCTACTTAAAGGTAGCGCCCACCTACTCAGCGGTAGCGCCGACCTACCCAGCGGTAGCGCCGACCTACCCAGCCGTAGCGCCGACCTACCCAGCGGTAGCGCCGACCTACCCAGCGGTAGCGCCGACCTATCCGGCGGTAGCGCTAACGTACTTAGCAGTGGCGCCGACCTACTCAACGGTAGCGCCGATCTACCCAGCGGTAGCGCCGACCTACCCAGCGGTAGCGCCGACCTACCCAGCGGTAGCGCCGACCTACCCAGCGGTAGCGCCGACCCACCCGGCGGTAGCGCTGACGTACTTAGTGTTGGCGCCGACCTACTCAAAGGTAGCGCCGACCTACTAAAAGGTAGCGCCGACGTACTAAATGGTAGCGCCGACGTACTCAGAGGTAGCGCCGACCTACTCAGCGGTAGCGCCGACCTACCCAGCGGTAGCGCCGACCTACCCAGCGGTAGCGCCGACCTACCCGGCGGTAGCGCTGACGTACTTAGCGGTGGCGCCGACCTACTCAAAGGTAGCGCCGACCTACTAAAAGTTAGCGCCGACGTTCTCAGAGGTAGCGCCGACCTACTCAAAGGTAGCGCCTACCTACTAAACGGTAGCGCTGACGTACTCAGAGGTAGCGCCAACCTACTCAGCGGTAGCGCCGACCTACTTAGCGGTGGCGCCGACCTACTCAAAGGTAGCGCCGACCTACTTAGCAATGGCGCCGACCTACTCAAAGGTAGCGCCGACCTACTTAGCGGTGGCGCCGACCTACTAAAAGGTAGCGCCGACCTACTCAAAGGTAGCGCCGACCTATTAAAAGGTAGCGCCGACGTACTCAGAGGTAGCGCCGACCTACCCAGCGGTAGCGCCGACCGACTCAGCGGTAGCGCCGACCTACTTAGCGGTGGCGCCGACCTATTAAAAGGTAGCACCGACCTACTTAGCGGTGGCGCCGACCTACTGAAAGGTAGCGCCGACCTACTAGAAGGTAGTGCCGACGTACTCAAAGGTAGCGCAGACCTACGCAGCGGTAGGGCCGACCTACCCAGCGGTAGCGCCGACCTACTTAGCGGTGTCGCCGACCTAATCAAAGGTAGCGCCGTTCTTCTAAAAGGTAGCGCCGACGTACTCAGAGGTAGCGCAGACCTACCCAGCGGTAGGGCCGACCTAATCAGCGGTAGCGCCGACCTACCCAGCGGTAGCGCCGACCTACTTAGCGTTGGCGCCGACCTACTCAAAGGTAGCGCCCACCTACTCAGCGGTAGCGCCGACCTACCCAGCGGTAGCGCCGACCTACCCAGCGGTAGCGCCGACCTACCCAGCCGTAGCGCCGACCTACCCAGCGGTAGCGCCGACCTACCCAGCGGTAGCGCCGACCTATCCGGCGGTAGCGCTAACGTACTTAGCGGTGGCGCCGACCTACTCAACGGTAGCGCCGACCTACCCAGCGGTAGCGCCGACCGACCCAGCGGTAGCGCCGACCTACCCAGCGGTAGCGCCGACCTACCCAGCGGTAGCGCCGACCTACCCGGCGGCAGCGCTGACGTACTTAGTGTTGGCGCCGACCTACTCAAAGGTAGCGCCGACCTGCTAAAAGGTAGCGCCGACGTACTCAGAGGTAGCGCCGACCTACTCAGCGGTAGCGCCGACCTACCCAGCGGTAGCGCCAACCTATCCAGCGGTAGCGCCGACCTACCCAGCGGTAGCGCCGACCTACTCAGCGGTCGCGCGACCTACCCAGCGGTAGCGCCGACCTACTTAGCGGTAGCGCTGACCTACTTAGCGGTGGCGCCGACCTACTCAAAGGTAGCGCCGACCTACTAAATGGTAGCGCCGACGTACTCAGAGGTAGCGCCGACCTACTCAGCGGTAGCGCCGACCTACCCAGCGGTAGCGCCGACCTACCCAGCGGTAGCGCCGACCTACCCGGCGGTAGCGCTGACGTACTTAGCGGTGGCGCCGACCTACTCAAAGGTAGCGCCGACCTACTAAAAGGTAGCGCCGACGTTTTCAGAGGTAGCGCCTACCTACTAAACGGTAGCGCTGACGTTCTCAGAGGTAGCGCCAACCTACTCAGCGGTAGCGCCGACCTACTTAGCGGTGGCGCCGACCTACTCAAAGGTAGCGCCGACCTACTTAGCGGTGGCACCGACCTACTCAAAGATAGCGCCGACCTACTTAGCGGTGGCGCCGACCTACTAAAAGGTAGCGCCGACCTACTCAAAGGTAGCGCCGACCTACTCAAAGGTAGCGCCGACCTATTAAAAGGTAGCGCTGACGTACTCAAAGGTAACGCCGACCTACCCAGCGGTACCGCCAACCTACCCAGCCGTAGCGCCGACCTTCTCAGCGGTAGCGCCGACCTATTTAGCGGTGGCGCAGACCTATTTAGCGGTGGCGCCGACCTACTCTAATGTAGCGCCGACCTACTAAAAGGTAGCGCCGACCTACCCAGCGGTAGCGCCGACCTACCCAGCGGTATCGCCGACCTACCCGGCGGTAGCGCCGACCTTCCCAGCGGTAGCGCCGACCTACTTAGCGGTGGTGCCGACCTACTCAAAGGTAGCGCCGACCTACTAAAAGGTAGCGCCGACGTACTCAGAGGTAGCGCCCACCTACTCAGCGGTAGCGCCGACCTACCCAGCGGTAGCGCCGACCTACCCAGCCGTAGCGCCGACCTACCCAGCGGTAGCGCTGACCTACCCAGCGGTAGCGCCGACCTATCCGGCGGTAGCGCTAACGTACTTAGCGGTGGCGCCGACCTACTCAACGGTAGCGCCGACCTACCCAGCGGTAGCGCCGACCTACCCAGCGGTAGCGCCGACCTACCCAGCGGTAGCGCCGACCTACCCGGCGGTAGCGCTGACGTACTTAGTGTTGGCGCCGACCTACTCAAAGGTAGCGCCGACCTACTAAAAGGTAGCGCCGACGTACTCAGAGGTAGCGCCAACCTACTCAGCGGTAGCGCCGACCTACCCAGCGGTAGCGCCAACCTATCCAGCGGTAGCGCCGACCTACCCAGCGGTAGCGCCGACCTACTCAGCGGTAGCGCGACCTACCCAGCGGTAGCGCCGACTTACTTAGCGGTAGCGCTGACCTACTTAGCGGTTGCGCAGACCTACTCAAAGGTAGCGTTGACCTACTAAATGGTAGCGCCGACGTACTCAGAGGTAGCGCCGACCTACTCAGCGGTAGCGCCGACCTACCCAGCGGTAGCGCCGACCTACCCAGCGGTAGCGCCGACCTACCCGGCGGTAGCGCTGACGTACTTAGCGGTGGCGCCGACCTACTCAAAGGTAGCGCCGACCTACTAAAAGTTAGCGCCGACGTTCTCAGAGGTAGCGCCGACCTACTCAAAGGTAGCGCCTACCTACTAAACGGTAGCGCTGACGTACTCAGAGGTAGCGCCAACCTACTCAGCGGTAGCGCCGACCTACTTAGCGGTGGCGCCGACCTACTTAAAGATAGCGCCGACCTACTTAGCAATGGCGCCGACCTACTAAAAGGTAGCGCCGACCTACTCAAAGGTAGCGCCGACCTATTAAAAGGTAGCGCCGACGTACTCAGAGGTAGCGCCGACCTACCCAGCGGTAGCGCCGACCGACTCAGCGGTAGCGCCGACCTACTTAGCGGTGGCGCCGACCTATTAAAAGGTAGCACCGACCTACTTAGCGGTGGCGCCGACCTACTGAAAGGTAGCGCCGACCTACTAAAAGGTAGTGCCGACGTACTCAAAGGTAGCGCCGACCTACCCAGCGGTACCGCCGACCTACCCAGCCGTAGCGCCGACCCACTCAGCGGTAGCGCCGACCTATTTAGCGTTGACGCCGACATACTCTTATGTAGCGCCGACCTACTGAAAGGTAGCGCCGACGTACTCAGCTGTAGCGCCGACCTACTCAGCGGTAGCGCCGACCTACCCAGCGGTAGCGCCGACCTACCCAGCGGTAGCGCCGACCTACCCAGCGGTAGCGCCGACATACCCAGCGGTAGCGCCGACCTACTAAAAGGTAGCCCCGACGTACTCAGCTGTAGCGCCGACCTACTAAGCGGTAGCGCCTACCTACCCAGCGGTAGCGCTGACCAACCCAGCGGTAGCGCCGACGTACCCAGCGGTAGCGCGACCTACCCGCCGTAGCGCCGACCTACCCAGCGGTAGCGCCGACCTACCCAGCGGTAGCGCCGACCTACTTAGCGGTGTCGCCGACCTAATCGAAGGTAGCGCCGTTCTTCTAAAAGGTAGCGCCGACGTACTCAGAGGTAGCGCAGACCTACCCAGCGGTAGGGCCGACCTAATCAGCGGTAGCGCCGACCTACCCAGCGGTAGCGCCGACCTACTTAGCGGTGGCGCCGATCTACTCAAAGGTAGCGCCCACCTACTCAGCGGTAGCGCCGACCTACCCAGCGGTAGCGCCGACCTACCCAGCCGTAGCGCCGACCTACCCAGCGGTAGCGCCGACCTACCCAGCGGTAGCGCTGACCTATCCGGCGGTAGCGCTAACGTACTTAGCAGTGGCGCCGACCTACTCAACGGTAGCGCCGATCTACCCAGCGGTAGCGCCGACCTACCCAGCGGTAGCGACGACCTACCCAGCGGTAGCGCCGACCTACCCAGCGGTAGCGCCGACCCACCCGGCGGTAGCGCTGACGTACTTAGTGTTGGCGCCGACCTACTCAAAGGTAGCGCCGACCTACTAAAAGGTAGCGCCGACGTACTAAATGGTAGCGCCGACGTACTCAGAGGTAGCGCCGACCTACTCAGCGGTAGCGCCGACCTACCCAGCGGTAGCGCCGACCTACCCGGCGGTAGCGCTGACGTACTTAGCGGTGGCGCCGACCTACTCAAAGGTAGCACCGACCTACTAAAAGTTAGCGCCGACGTTCTCAGAGGTAGCGCCGACCTACTCAAAGGTAGCGCCTACCTACTAAACGGTAGCGCTGACGTACTCAGAGGTAGCGCCAACCTACTCAGCGGTAGCGCCGACCTACTTAGCGGTGGCGCCGACCTACTCAAAGGTAGCGCCGACATACCCAGCGGTAGCGCCGACCTACTCAAAGGTAGCGCCGACCTACTAAAAGGTAGCCCCGACGTACTCAGCTGTAGCGCCGACCTACTAAGCGGTAGCGCCTACCTACCCAGCGGTATCGCTGACCAACCCAGCGGTAGCGCCGACGTACCCAGCGGTAGCGCGACCTACCCGCCGTAGCGCCGACCTACCCAGCGGTAGCGCCGACCTAACCGTCGGTAGCGCCGACCTACTTAGCGGTGTCGCCGACCTAATCGAAGGTAGCGCCGTTCTTCTAAAAGGTAGCGCCGACGTACTCAGAGGTAGCGCAGACCTACCCAGCGGTAGGGCCGACCTAATCAGCGGTAGCGCCGACCTACCCAGCGGTAGCGCCGACCTACTTAGCGGTGGCGCCGACCTACTCAAAGGTAGCGCCCACCTACTCAGCGGTAGCGCCGACCTACCCAGCGGTAGCGCCGACCTACCCAGCCGTAGCGCCGACCTACGCAGCGGTAGCGCCGACCTACCCAGCGGTAGCGCCGACCTATCCGGCGGTAGCGCTAACGTACTTAGCAGTGGCGCCGACCTACTCAACGGTAGCGCCGATCTACCCAGCGGTAGCGCCGACCTACCCAGCGGTAGCGCCGACCTACCCAGCGGTAGCGCCGACCTACCCAGCGGTAGCGCCGACCCACCCGGCGGTAGCGCTGACGTACTTAGTGTTGGCGCCGACCTACTCAAAGGTAGCGCCGACCTACTAAAAGGTAGCGCCGACGTACTAAATGGTAGCGCCGACGTACTCAGAGGTAGCGCCGACCTACTCAGCGGTAGCGCCGACCTACCCAGCGGTAGCGCTAGACCTACCCAGCGGTAGCGCCGACCTACCCGGCGGTAGCGCTGACCTACTTAGCAGTGGCGCCAACCTAATCAAAGGTAGCGCCGTTCTTCTAAAAGGTAGCGCCGACGTACTCAGAGGTAGCGCAGACCTACCCAGCGGTAGGGCCGACCTAATCAGCGGTAGCGCCGACCTACCCAGCGGTAGCGCCGACCTACTTAGCGGTAGCGCCGACCTACTCAAAGGTAGCGCCCACCTACTAAGCGGTAGCGCCGACCTACCCAGCGGTAGCGCCGACCTACCCAGCCGTAGCGCCGACCTACCCAGCGGTAGCGCCGACCTACCCAGCGGTAGCGCCGACCTATCCGGCGGTAGCGCTAACGTACTTAGCAGTGGCGCCGACCTACTCAACGGTAGCGCCGACCTACCCAGCGGTAGCGCCGACCTACCCAGCGGTAGCGCCGACCTACCCAGCGGTAGCGCCGACCTACCCAGCGGTAGCGCCAACCTACCCGGCGGTAGCGCTGACGTACTTAGTGTTGGCGCCGACCTACTCAAAGGTAGCGCCGACCTACTAAATGGTAGCGCCGACGTACTCAGAGGTAGCGCTGACCTACTCAGCCGTAGCGCCGACCTACCCAGCGGTAGCGCCGACCTACCCAGCGGTAGGGCCGACCTACCCGGCGGTAGCGCTGACGTACTTAGCGGTGGCGCCGACCTACTCAAAGGTAGCGCCGACCTACTAAAAGGTAGCGCCGACGTTCTCAGAGGTAGCGCCGACCTACTCAAGGGTAGCGCCTACCTACTAAACGGTAGCGCTGACGTACTCAGAGGTAGCGCCAACCTACTCAGCGGAAGCGCCGACCTACTTAGCGGTGGCGCCGACCTACTCAAAGGTAGCGCCGACCTACTTAGTGGTGGCGCCGACCTACTCAAAGGTAGCGCCGACCTACTTAGCGGTGGCGCCGACCTACTAAAAGGTAGCGCCGACCTACTCAAAGGTAGCGCCGACCTATTAAAAGGTAGCGCCGACGTACTCAGAGGTAGCGCCGACCTACCCAGCGGTAGCGCCGACCGACTCAGCGGTAGCGCTGACCTACTTAGCGGTGGCGCCGACCTATTAAAAGGTAGCACCGACCTACTTAGCGGTGGCGCCGACCTACTGAAAGGTAGCGCCGACCTACTAAAAGGTAGTGCCGATGTACTCAAAGGTAGCGCCGACCTACCCAGCGGTACCGCCGACCCACTCAGCGGTAGCGCCGACCTATTTAGCGGTGACGCCGACATACTCTAATGTAGCGCCGACCTACTGAAAGGTATCGCCGACGTACCCAGCGGTAGCGCGACCTACCCGCCGTAGCGCCGACCTACCCAGCGGTAGCGCCGACCTACCCAGCGGTAGCGCCGACCTACTTAGCGTTAGCGCCGACCTACCCAGCGGTAGCGCCGACATACCCCGCGTTAGGGCCGACATACCCAGCGGTAGCGCCGACCTACTCAAAGGTAGCGCCGACCTACTAAAAGGTAGCGCCGACGTACTCAGCTGTAGCGCCGACCTACTAAGCGGTAGCGCCGACCTACCCAGCGGTAGCGCTGACCAACCCAGCGGTAGCGCCGACGTACCCAGCGGTAGCGCGACCTACCCGCCGTAGCGCCGACCTACCCAGCGGTAGCACCGACCTACCCAGCGGTAGCGCCGACCTACTTAGCGATGTCGCCGACCTAATCAAAGGTAGCGCCAGCCTACTAAAAGGTAGCGCCGACCTATCCGGCGGTAGCGCTAACGTACTTAGCGGTGGCGCCGACCTAATCAAAGGTAGCGCCGTTCTTCTAAAAGGTAGCGCCGACGTACTCAGAGGTAGCGCAGACCTACCCAGCGGTAGGGCCGACCTAATCAGCGGTAGCGCCGACCTACCCAGCGGTAGCGCCGACCTACTTAGCGGTGGCGCCGACCTACTTAAAGGTAAGGCCCACCTACTCAGCGGTAGCGCCGACCTACCCAGCGGTAGCGCCGACCTACCCAGCCGTAGCGCCGACCTACCCAGCGGTAGCGCCGACCTACCCAGCGGTAGCGCCGACCTATCCGGCGGTAGCGCTAACGTACTTAGCAGTGGCGCCGACCTACTCAACGGTAGCGCCGATCTACCCAGCGGTAGCGCCGACCTACCCAGCGGTAGCGCCGACCTACCCAGCGGTAGCGCCGACCTACCCAGCGGTAGCGCCGACCTACCCGGCGGTAGCGCTGACGTACTTAGTGTTGGCGCCGACCTACTCAAAGGTAGCGCCGACCTACTAAAAGGTAGCGCCGACGTACTAAATGGTAGCGCCGACGTACTCAGAGGTAGCGCCGACCTACTCAGCGGTAGCGCCGACCTACCCAGCGGTAGCGCCGACCTACCCAGCGGTAGCGCCGACCTACCCGGCGGTAGCGCTGACGTACTTAGCGGTGGCGCCGACCTACTCAAAGGTAGCGCCGACCTACTAAAAGTTAGCGCCGACGTTCTCAGAGGTAGCGCCGACCTACTCAAAGGTAGCGCCTACCTACTAAACGGTAGCGCTGACGTACTCAGAGGTAGCGCCAACCTACTCAGCGGTAGCGCCGACCTACTTAGCGGTGGCGCCGACCTACTCAAAGGTAGCGCCGACCTACTTAGCAATGGCGCCGACCTACTCAAAGGTAGCGCCGACCTACTTAGCGGTGGCGCCGACCTACTAAAAGGTAGCGCCGACCTACTCAAAGGTAGCGCCGACCTATTAAAAGGTAGCGCCGACGTACTCAGAGGTAGCGCCGACCTACCCAGCGGTAGCGCCGACCGACTCAGCGGTAGCGCCGACCTACTTAGCGGTGGCGCCAACCTATTAAAAGGTAGCACCGACCTACTTAGCGGTGGCGCCGACCTATGGAAAGGTAGCGCCGACCTACTAAAAGGTAGTGCCGACGTACTCAAAGGTAGCGCCGACCTACCCAGCGGTACCGCCGACCTACCCAGCCGTAGCGCCGACCCACTCAGCGGTAGCGCCGACCTATTTAGCGGTGACGCCGACATACTCTAATGTAGCGCCGACCTACTGAAAGGTAGCGCCGACGTACTCAGCTGTAGCACCGACCTACTCAGCGGTAGCGCCGACCTACCCAGCGGTAGCGCCGACCTACCCAGCGGTAGCGCCGACCTACCCAGCGGTAGCGCCGACATACCCAGCGGTAGCGCCGACCTACTCAAAGGTAGCGCCGACGTACTCAGCTGTAGCGCCGACCTACTAAGCGGTAGCGCCGACCTACCCAGCGGTAGCGCTGACCAACCCAGCGGTAGCGCCGACGTACCCAGCGGTAGCGCGACCTACCCGCCGTAGCGCCGACCTACTAAGCGGTAGCGCCGACCTACCCAGCGGTAGCGCCGACCTACTTAGCGGTGTCGCCAACCTAATCAAAGGTAGCGCCGTTCTTCTAAAAGGTAGCGCCGACGTACTCAGAGGTAGCGCAGACCTACCCAGCGGTAGGGCCGACCTAATCAGCGGTAGCGCCGACCTACCCAGCGGTAGCGCCGACCTACTTAGCGGTGGCGCCGACCTACTCAAAGGTAGCGCCCACCTACTAAGCGGTAGCGCCGACCTACCCAGCGGTAGCGCCGACCTACCCAGCCGTAGCGCCGACCTACCCAGCGGTAGCGCCGACCTACCCAGCGGTAGCGCCGACCTATCCGGCGGTAGCGCTAACGTACTTAGCAGTGGCGCCGACCTACTCAACGGTAGCGCCGACCTACCCAGCGGTAGCGCCGACCTACCCAGCGGTAGCGCCGACCTACCCAGCGGTAGCGCCGACCTACCCAGCGGTAGCGCCAACCTACCCGGCGGTAGCGCTGACGTACTTAGTGTTGGCGCCGACCTACTCAAAGGTAGCGCCGACCTACTAAAAGGTAGCGCCGACGTACTCAGAGGTAGCGCCGACCTACTCAGCGGTAGCGCCGACCTACCCAGCGGTAGCGCCAACCTATCCAGCGGCAGCGCCGACCTACCCAGCGGTAGCGCCGACCTACTCAGCGGTAGCGCGACCTACCCAGCGGTAGCGCCGACCTACTTAGCGGTAGCGCTGACCTACTTAGCGGTGGCGCCGACCTACTTAAAGGTAGCGCCGACCTACTAAATGGTAGCGCCGACGTACTCAGAGGTAGCGCTGACCTACTCAGCCGTAGCGCCGACCTACCCAGCGGTAGCGCCGACCTACCCAGCGGTAGGGCCGACCTACCCGGCGGTTGCGCTGACGTACTTAGCGGTGGCGCCGACCTACTCAAAGGTAGCGCCGACCTACTAAAAGGTAGCGCCGACGTTCTCAGAGGTAGCGCCGACCTACTCAAGGGTAGCGCCTACCTACTAAACGGTAGCGCTGACGTACTCAGAGGTAGCGCCAACCTACTCAGCGGAAGCGCCGACCTACTTAGCGGTGGCGCCGACCTACTCAAAGGTAGCGCCGACCTACTTAGTGGTGGCGCCGACCTACTCAAAGGTAGCGCCGACCTACTTAGCGGTGGCGCCGACCTACTAAAAGGTAGCGCCGACCTACTCAAAGGTAGCGCCGACCTATTAAAAGGTAGCGCCGACGTACTCAGAGGTAGCGCCGACCTACCCAGCGGTAGCGCCGACCGACTCAGCGGTAGCGCTGACCTACTTAGCGGTGGCGCCGACCTATTAAAAGGTAGCACCGACCTACTTAGCGGTGGCGCCGACCTACTGAAAGGTAGCGCCGACCTACTAAAAGGTAGTGCCGACGTACTCAAAGGTAGCGCCGACCTACCCAGCGGTACCGCCGACCCACTCAGCGGTAGCGCCGACCTATTTAGCGGTGACGCCGACATACTCTAATGTAGCGCCGACCTACTGAAAGGTATCGCCGACGTACCCAGCGGTAGCGCGACCTACCCGCCGTAGCGCCGACCTACCCAGCGGTAGCGCCGACCTACCCAGCGGTAGCGCCGACCTACTTAGCGGTAGCGCCGACCTACCCAGCGGTAGCGCCGACATACCCCGCGTTAGGGCCGACATACCCAGCGGTAGCGCCGACCTACTCAAAGGTAGCGCCGACCTACTAAAAGGTAGCGCCGACGTACTCAGCTGTAGCGCCGACCTACTAAGCGGTAGCGCCGACCTACCCAGCGGTAGCGCTGACCAACCCAGCGGTAGCGCCGACGTACCCAGCGGTAGCGCGACCTACCCGCCGTAGCGCCGACCTACCCAGCGGTAGCACCGACCTACCCAGCGGTAGCGCCGACCTACTTAGCGATGTCGCCGACCTAATCAAAGGTAGCGCCAGCCTACTAAAAGGTAGCGCCGACCTATCCGGCGGTAGCGCTAACGTACTTAGCGGTGGCGCCGACCTACTCAAAGGTAGCGCCGACGTACCCAGCGGTAGCGCCGACCTACCCAGCGGTAGCGCCGACCTACCCAGCGGTAGCGCCGACCTACCCAGCGGTAGCGCCGACCTACCCGGCGGTAGCGCTGACGTACTTAGTGTTGGCGCCGACCTACTCAAAGGTAGCGCCGACCTACTAAAAGGTAGCGCCGACGTACTCAGAGGTAGCGCCGACCTACTCAGCGGTAGCGCCAACCTACCCAGCGGTAGCGCCGACCTACCCAGCGGTAGCGCCGACATACCCAGCGGTAGCGCCGACCTACTCAAAGGTAGCGCCGACCTACTAAAAGGTAGCGCCGACGTACTCAGCTGTAGCGCCGACCTACTAAGCGGTAGCGCCCACCTACCCAGCGGTAGCGCTGACCAACCCAGCGGTAGCGCCGACGTACCCAGCGGTAGCGCGACCTACCCGCCGTAGCGCCGACCTACCCAGCGGTAGCGCCGACCTACCCAGCGGTAGCGCCGACCTACTTAGCGGTGTCGCCGACCTAATCAAAGGTAGCGCCGTTCTTCTAAAAGGTAGCGCCGACGTACTCAGAGGTAGCGCAGACCTACCCAGCGGTAGGGCCGACCTAATCAGCGGTAGCGCCGACCTACCCAGCGGTAGCGCCGACCTACTTAGCGGTGGCGCCGACCTACTCAAAGGTAGCGCCCACCTACTCAGCGGTAGCGCCGACCTACCCAGCGGTAGCGCCGACCTACCCAGCCGTAGCGCCGACCTACCCAGCGGTAGCGCCGACCTACCCAGCGGTAGCGCCGACCTATCCGGCGGTAGCGCTAACGTACTTAGCAGTTGCGCCGACCTACTCAACGGTAGCGCCGACCTACCCAGCGGTAGCGCCGACCTACCCAGCGGTAGCGCCGACCTACCCAGCGGTAGCGCCGACCTACGCAGAGGTAGCGCTAACCTACCCGGCGGTAGCGCTGACGTACTTAGTGTTGGCGCCGACCTACTCAAAGGTCGCGCCGACCTACTAAAAGGTAGCGCCGACGTACTCAGAGGTAGCGCCGACCTACGCAGCGGTAGCGCCGACCTACCCAGCGGTAGCGCCAACCTATCCAGCGGTAGCGCCGACCTACCCAGCGGTAGCGCTGACCTACTCAGCGGTAGCGCCGACCTACTTAGCGGTAGCGCTGACCTGCTTAGCGGTGGCGCCGACCTACTCAAAGGTAGCGCCGACCTACTAAATGGTAGCGCCGACGTACTCAGAGGTAGCGCTGACCTACTCAGCGGTAGCGCCGACCTACCCAGCGGTAGCGCCGACCTACCCAGCGGTAGGGCCGACCTACCCGGCGGTAGCGCTGACGTACTTAGCGGTGGCGCCGACCTACTCAAAGGTAGCGCCGACCTACTAAAAGGTAGCGCCGACGTTCTCAGAGGTAGCGCCGACCTACTCAAAGGTAGCGCCTACCTACTAAACGGTAGCGCTAACGTACTCAGAGGTAGCGCCAACCTACTCAGCGGTAGCGCCGACCTACTTAGCGGTGGCGCCGACCTACTCAAAGGTAGCGCTGACCTACTTAGCGGTGGCGCCGACCTACTCAAAGGTAGCGCCGACCTACTTAGCGGTGGCGCCGACCTACTAAAAGGTAGCGCCGACCTACTCAAAGGTAGCGCCGACCTATTAAAAGGTAGCGCCGACGTACTCAGAGGTAGCGCCGACCTACCCAGCGGTAGCGCCGACCGACTCAGCGGTAGCGCTGACCTACTTAGCGGTGGCGCCGACCTATTAAAAGGTAGCACCGACCTACTTAGCGGTGGCACCGACCTACTGAAAGGTAGCGACGACCTACTTAAAGGTAGTGCCGACGTACTCAAAGGTAGCGCCGACCCACTCAGCGGTAGCGCCGACCTATTTAGCGGTGACGCCTACATACTCTAATGTAGCGCCGACCTACTGAAAGGTAGCGCCGACGTACCCAGCGGTAGCGCGACCTACCCGCCGTAGCGCCGACCTACCCAGCGGTAGCACCGACCTACCCAGCGGTAGCGCCGACCTACTTAGCGATGTCGCCGACCTAATCAAAGGTAACGCCAGCCTACTAAAAGGTAGCGCCGACCTATCCGGCGGTAGCGCTAACGTACTTAGCGGTGGCGCCGACCTACTCAAAGGTAGCGCCGACGTACCCAGCGGTAGCGCCGACCTACCCAGCGGTAGCGCCGACCTACCCAGCGGTAGCGCCGACCTACCCGGCGGTAGCGCTGACGTACTTAGTGTTGGCGCCGACCTACTCAAAGGTAGCGCCGACCTACTAAAAGGTAGCGCCGACGTACTCAGAGGTAGCGCCGACCTACTCAGCGGTAGCGCCAACCTACCCAGCGGTAGCGCCGACCTACCCAGCGGTAGCGCCGACATACCCAGCGGTAGCGCCGACCTACTCAAAGGTAGCGCCGACCTACTAAAAGGTAGCGCCGACGTACTCAGCTGTAGCGCCGACCTACTAAGCGGTAGCGCCCACCTACCCAGCGGTAGCGCTGACCTACCCAGCGGTAGCGCCGACGTACCCAGCGGTAGCGCGACCTACCCGCCGTAGCGCCGACCTACCCAGCGGTAGCGCCGACCTACCCAGCGGTAGCGCCGACCTACTTAGCGGTGTCGCCGACCTAATCAAAGGTAGCGCCGTTCTTCTAAAAGGTAGCGCCGACGTACTCAGAGGTAGCGCAGACCTACCCAGCGGTAGGGCCGACCTAATCAGCGGTAGCGCCGACCTACCCAGCGGTAGCGCCGACCTACTTAGCGGTGGCGCCGACCTACTCAAAGGTAGCGCCCACCTACTCAGCGGTAGCGCCGACCTACCCAGCGGTAGCGCCGACCTACCCAGCCGTAGCGCCGACCTACCCAGCGGTAGCGCCGACCTACCCAGCGGTAGCGCCGACCTATCCGGCGGTAGCGCTAACGTACTTAGCAGTTGCGCCGACCTACTCAACGGTAGCGCCGACCTACCCAGCGGTAGCGCCGACCTACCCAGCGGTAGCGCCGACCTACCCAGCGGTAGCGCCGACCTACCCAGAGGTAGCGCTAACCTACCCGGCGGTAGCGCTGACGTACTTAGTGTTGGCGCCGACCTACTCAAAGGTCGCGCCGACCTACTAAAAGGTAGCGCCGACGTACTCAGAGGTAGCGCCGACCTACGCAGCGGTAGCGCCGACCTACCCAGCGGTAGCGCCAACCTATCCAGCGGTAGCGCCGACCTACCCAGCGGTAGCGCTGACCTACTCAGCGGTAGCGCCGACCTACTTAGCGGTAGCGCTGACCTGCTTAGCGGTGGCGCCGACCTACTCAAAGGTAGCGCCGACCTACTAAATGGTAGCGCCGACGTACTCAGAGGTAGCGCTGACCTACTCAGCGGTAGCGCCGACCTACCCAGCGGTAGCGCCGACCTACCCAGCGGTAGGGCCGACCTACCCGGCGGTAGCGCTGACGTACTTAGCGGTGGCGCCGACCTACTCAAAGGTAGCGCCGACCTACTAAAAGGTAGCGCCGACGTTCTCAGAGGTAGCGCCGACCTACTCAAAGGTAGCGCCTACCTACTAAACGGTAGCGCTAACGTACTCAGAGGTAGCGCCAACCTACTCAGCGGTAGCGCCGACCTACTTAGCGGTGGCGCCGACCTACTCAAAGGTAGCGCTGACCTACTTAGCGGTGGCGCCGACCTACTCAAAGGTAGCGCCGACCTACTTAGCGGTGGCGCCGACCTACTAAAAGGTAGCGCCGACCTACTCAAAGGTAGCGCCGACCTATTAAAAGGTAGCGCCGACGTACTCAGAGGTAGCGCCGACCTACCCAGCGGTAGCGCCGACCGACTCAGCGGTAGCGCTGACCTACTTAGCGGTGGCGCCGACCTATTAAAAGGTAGCACCGACCTACTTAGCGGTGGCACCGACCTACTGAAAGGTAGCGACGACCTACTTAAAGGTAGTGCCGACGTACTCAAAGGTAGCGCCGACCCACTCAGCGGTAGCGCCGACCTATTTAGCGGTGACGCCGACATACTCTAATGTAGCGCCGACCTACTGAAAGGTAGCGCCGACGTACCCAGCGGTAGCGCGACCTACCCGCCGTAGCGCCGACCTACCCAGCGGTAGCGCCGACCTACCCAGCGGTAGCGCCGACCTACTTAGCGGTAGCGCCGACCTACCCAGCGGTAGCGCCGACATACCCAGCGGTAGGGCCGACATACCCAGCGGTAGCGCCGACCTACTCAAAGGTAGCGCCGACCTACTAAAAGGTAGCGCCGATGTTATAATTATATTACACTGTTCTTTATTCAACTAACACGCTGGACACAAGGGTTTCAGTTCAACACTTTTATTTTACATGTACATACCGAATCACCAATCAAAATCCCCACAGCTCTCTACTCCTCAGCTCTCATACCCCGAATGTCCAGTCTTCCTATCTTACACACCCCGTGTTCGCTCCCTTCATTCACGATTCCCCCTAATTGACTTGAGTTCATTCATTCCTATCTTTACAATAACATCACTGAGTTCAACACACACACACACACACACACACACATACACGCCTACACACACCCATTTGTCGACAATAGATTTTAATTCATTAATATCCACTCTCTTTCACTCAAAATAGCTCACAACATCTACTCCCACCCTAAGGCGATTAATCCTTTAATTGCCTGATAAATAAAATAAAAGAAAAAAAAATGTACAATACAATCCGAGTTATTTTGTCTATACCTTTCATTCACATACCTTAAAGTTAATCACAATTTCGTGGTTTGTGCAACCAAAATAGTTTATATCTATTTTTACAATACATCTATACCAAACAGAACTAACTTCCACACAATAATAGTTTGTACACAAAAGTATCTACACATTAATTATAATATTATAAGCATATATATTAAATACGTCATGAAATCAAATAATGCGATCATAATAATGAATTATACCGTAGGTTACATATAACATTGTCAAGTTCTTTTACATTTTATATACATATTAAAACGCTACAACCTATTATAAAATACTACCATAATAATATCTTTTACCGTAACCTCATTAAGTTAATGATAAATACGACATTAAAATAGATCTAATCATTTTAATTACACTTGTATGAACAAGTTATACATTTATTATAACTCTGCTTTAGAAGCGAATATAATCACATTGACAATGAAGAGAAAAAAATAAAATAAAATAATGAATACAAGAAAAATTGTCATCATTTGTGCTCATGACAAAAAATATTTGAGCGTACACAATCCTCAAATCCTCTTGTCATTCTGACTGAGCACTGCTACACATTTATTTATCAATCTGTTTAAAAAAAAACAACAAAAAAAAAAAAAAACACAGTCCTGTTGCTTTAGGACAATAATAATAAAAAAAAAATGTTCATGTACAAATGTTCTTTTGCAAGTTACTGCTACAATTTAATTCCTTGAGAGGTAATCTGCGATTAAATTTTGTGTTCCTGGTATATGTTCCACCTTAAACTTAAATTCTTGCAGTAAAATAGCCCACCTTGTTATCCTGGAGTTTTTGTATTTACAGCTATTTAGATATTGTAGAGCCCTCTGGTCTGTTTGCAGTATAAAGTTTGAATTACTTAAATACAAAGCTAGCTTTCCTATAGTCCAAATAATAGATAAACATTCTCGCTCAATAGTCGAGAACCGTGTTTCTCGCGGTAACAGCTTTCTGCTTACATATTTAACTGGCCGCAAGGCCCCATCTCTATATTGTAATAGTACCCCGCCAACGCCCCTGGAAGACGCGTCACAGCGTAGTACAAATCTACTGTTTACATCTGGTAAAATTAAGAATGGCTCTGAGTTTAAGTGACTTTGCAATAACTCTAATGCTCTTTGGCACTCCCCTGTCCAATTTATTTTGTTTGGTTTGCCTTTCTTAAGTAGGTCAGTCAAAACAGCTTTAATTGTACTGAAGTTAGGTATGAACTTCGCGTAGTAGGATATAAGTCCTATTAAAGCTCTAACCTGTTTCTTTGTTCTAGGAACTGAAATGTGTAATATCTTCTCTATCTTTGATTTTTCAGGTGTTATTATACCTGCACGTCAGGGTTGTCACTCACAGCACAGGTCAGCATACGGCCCACGTACGGTGAGCATAGGTCTGCACGTCAGGGTCGTCACTCACAGCACAGGACGGGCAAGGTCTGCACGTCAGGGTTGTCACTCACAGCACAGGTCAGCATACGGCCCACGTACGGTAAGCATAGGTCTGCACGTCAGGGTTGTCACTCACAGCACAGGACGGGCAAAGTGAGAGACCCCAGGTCAGCATACGGTCCCGCACACGATCAGCTTACGTGTAGATCACAGCACAAGGCAGCACAATATCTTTGCTGGCACCTTATTACTGTAGTGTAGTTTAAAATTTAAAATTCACAGTACTTCTGGTTACGATGATCATCGCACCATTTAAACTAATGTTAAATGTTATTTCAAGTTCGAGACGTACAGGGTCTGGGTCGAACCTCTAGTTGGGCGCCAAATGTTATAATTATATTACACTGTTCTTTATTCAACTAACACGCTGGACACAAGGGTTTCAGTTCAACACTTTTATTTTACATGTACATACCGAATCACCAATCAAAATCCCCACAGCTCTCTACTCCTCAGCTCTCATACCCCGAATGTCCAGTCTTCCTATCTTACACACCCCGTGTTCGCTCCCTTCATTCACGATTCCCCCTAACTGACTTGAGTTCATTCATTCCTATCTTTACAATAACATCACTGAGTTCAACACACACACACACACACACACACACATACACGCCTACACACACCCATTTGTCGACAATAGATTTTAATTCATTAATATCCACTCTCTTTCACTCAAAATAGCTCACAACATCTACTCCCACCCTAAGGCGATTAATCCTTTAATTGCCTGATAAATAAAATAAAAGAAAAAAAAATGTACAATACAATCCGAGTTATTTTGTCTATACCTTTCATTCACATACCTTAAAGTTAATCACAATTTCGTGGTTTGTGCAACCAAAATAGTTTATATCTATTTTTACAATACATCTATACCAAACAGAACTAACTTCCACACAATAATAGTTTGTACACAAAAGTATCTACACATTAATTATAATATTATAAGCATATATATTAAATACGTCATGAAATCAAATAATGCGATCATAATAATGAATTATACCGTAGGTTACATATAACATTGTCAAGTTCTTTTACATTTTATATACATATTAAAACGCTACAACCTATTATAAAATACTACCATAATAATATCTTTTACCGTAACCTCATTAAGTTAATGATAAATACGACATTAAAATAGATCTAATCATTTTAATTACACTTGTATGAACAAGTTATACATTTATTATAAGTCTGCTTTAGAAGCGAATATAATCACATTGACAATGAAGAGAAAAAAATAAAATAAAATAATGAATACAAGAAAAATTGTCATCATTTGTGCTCATGACAAAAAATATTTGAGCGTACACAATCCTCAAATCCTCTTGTCATTCTGACTGAGCACTGTTACACATTTATTTATCAATCTGTTTAAAAAAAAAAAACAAAAAAAAAAAAAAACACAGTCCTGTTGCTTTAGGACAATAATAATAAAAAAAAATGTTCATGTACAAATGTTCTTTTGCAAGTTACTGCTACAATTTAATTCCTTGAGAGGTAATCTGCGATTAAATTTTGTGTTCCTGGTATATGTTCCACCTTAAACTTAAATTCTTGCAGTAAAATAGCCCACCTTGTTATCCTGGAGTTTTTGTATTTACAGCTATTTAGATATTGTAGAGCCCTCTGGTCTGTTTGCAGTATAAAGTTTGAATTACTTAAATACAAAGCTAGCTTTCCTATAGTCCAAATAATAGATAAACATTCTCGCTCAATAGTCGAGAACCGTGTTTCTCGCGGTAACAGCTTTCTGCTTACATATTTAACTGGCCGCAAGGCCCCATCTCTATATTGTAATAGTACCCCGCCAACGCCCCTGGAAGACGCGTCACAGCGTAGTACAAATCTACTGTTTACATCTGGTAAAATTAAGAATGGCTCTGAGTTTAAGTGACTTTGCAATAACTCTAATGCTCTTTGGCACTCCCCTGTCCAATTTATTTTGTTTGGTTTGCCTTTCTTAAGTAGGTCAGTCAAAACAGCTTTAATTGTACTGAAGTTAGGTATGAACTTCGCGTAGTAGGATATAAGTCCTATTAAAGCTCTAACCTGTTTCTTTGTTCTAGGAACTGAAATGTGTAATATCTTCTCTATCTTTGATTTTTCAGGTGTTATTATACCTTTCCCAACCATGTGACCTAGAAAGCTTATTTTCTCAAAACCCAATTCTAGTTTTTCTGGTTTGACTGTTAAACCAGCTTCACTCAATCTACAAAAAACTGTGTCTAGTGTCTGTACGTGCTGTTCAAAAGTTTCACTATACACGCATATATCATCAAAAAATGAAACAACATTGTCTAGCCCTTCTAACACATAACGCATAAGTCTAGCAAATGTTGCTGGAGCTGTAGACAGTCCAAAGGGTAGGTAGTTAAAATGGTAAAGTCCCCATGGTGTTGTAAAAGCTGTGAGTTTCTTACACTCCTGTCTAAGTCCTATTTGCCAATACCCTTTTGTGAGGTCTAACTTTGACATATAATTTGCTCTATTTAGCTTGCTAAAAAGTTCTTCCTGGTCTGGTATTGGTTCGGCGTCATATACTGTCACAGCATTCAACTTTCTGAAGTCTACACAGAACCTCGTCCCCCCGTCTCTTTTCCTAACTAGGACTACCGGTGCACTGAAATCGGAATTCGATCTTTCTATTATCCCTAAAGTTTCCATTTCGTCTAGTTCTTTCCTCATTATCTCCCTCTGCGCATATGGTATTCCGTATGGCCTTACTCTAATAGGTTTTTTATTGGTGAGGAAAATATCGTGTACTACTAATTTTGTCTTGCCTGGGACATTACTTATCACGCCCCTGTGTTTACAGACTACTTCTTCGATTCTCTTTCTCTGCTTACCATTCAGGCTGTCACTGATTTTTACGGCCTTCAGGTCCGTCTTGTTATTAAAGTCTGGTGTCTTCACCATATTTAAGGGTATTCCAAGGTCGAGGTCAACTGTGTCACCGTTTCCTCCCTCGTCGTATTCTGTTATCACCCCTGAAATTGTGTTTACTCTGTAGTGTGTTCTTTTCCCAATAGTGTTATTTCTGGGGTGGTACAACATGATTCTGTTGACATGAAATGTTTTGACTTTATCGTTCACTCTAACCTCATAGTTTAAATTGGATATCTTCTTTACCACTTCGAAGGGACCCCCCCATCGAAGTTCCAATTTATTTATTTGTTGAGGTATCAACACTAACACATGATCTCCAACTTCGATTTTTTTAATGGATGCATTCCTATCATAATAACTTTTTGACTTTTCCATTCCTTCTTCGGTCCTTTTTGTCGCGAATGCGCATGCGTTTTGTAGTTTCTTCTTCAAGTTTAACAGGTAGTCGTATGCAGTTCTGGTTATTGGGTCTTCCATCTCTTCTGTTAGTATAGACTTTATTATGCTCATTGGTCCTCTGACTTTCCTGCCATACATGAGCTCAAAAGGCGAGTACTCCGTGGTCGTGTGTGATATTTCACGGTATGCGAATAGCACAGATGGTAAATATGTATCCCAATCCGAAGGCTTATCAAACGTGACTTTTCTGAGCATTTCCTTCAGAGTCCCATTGAACCTTTCAACGGCCCCATTTGACATCGGGTGGTATACTGATGAATGGGTTATCCTTATTCCCAGTAGTTTTGAAACCTGTTTAAATATGTCTGACGTGAATTGACTTCCATTGTCCGATAAAATTGTGTCGGGAAATCCCATTCTGCAGAATATAGACATAAGTGCGTCTTGTACTTCTTCCGTTGAAACAGTTTTAAGCGGAATTGCTTCTGGCCATCTAGTGCAAAGGTCTACAACTGTTAGTATATATCTATTTTTAGTTTTTGTCATATTTAATGGTCCTACAATATCTATGGCTATTTTACAAAATGGCTGGCCAACTATTTTTCAAATCCCCATTGGGCCTTTGCTCTGTTTGTTTTTCTTACCCCTCTGGCACACGTCACATGTCTTGCAATAGTCCTTTACCTGCTTGTTAATTCCTGGCCACGTGAATTCAGATTTTATCCTCTCAAGTGTTCGCGCGTAACCCTGGTGACCACTCATAGGTGTGTCGTGTCCTACTTTTATGATGTTTTCGCGAAGCGTATTTGGTATGACCAGTTTAATAAAATCGTCCCCTAAGTTCCTATTTCTATTACATTTCCTAACTTGTTTATACAAGTAACCATTTATTATCTTGTACCCATTTTCATTATTATATGCCCTTGTCCACAATTTTTCTAATGATGTGTCTTCTTTTTGCATCCTCTTGAACTCATCTTTATTGACATTTATGTTTATAAATGTACTTTCCAATTTTCCCTCTTTCATTGCGTTTTCATTTTGTTTTTGTGCCCTTGTCTGCACATGTGCAACTATGTTTAAGTCCGCATTTGATGGTGGTTTTGCTCCATCAACATTTCCTATCAATAGTTCTGCCGGCGGGTTTTTTTAAAGTATCGCTATATACGTACCCGTTAGATACGGAGTTTCTATATTTACTATGGCCTTTCTAACTTGTATCTCTTCGCCGTTCGCGGTTATTATGGTAGTTTTCCCTTTCACCCAATCGGATCGTGGGATTAAGCTCTCTTTGCAAGCTATTACAACTGACCCCGTATCTCGCAATGTTGTCACTGCCCTATTGTTTAATTTCCCCATAACTATCGGTAATCTTCCTTTACTACTGATTATATTCGCCCATGTTAGTTTTCTTACCTTCCCTTCTCCGTTTAAACAGTCCTTACATGTTCTACACTTTCCCGTTAATGCTGAAGCTAGTCATACATTGTTATTGTTGAACCGAACCCTCCTATCGTCCCCGCCTTCGGATCCGTTTGTACGAGTCTCGTCTCTGTAACTTTGACCTACTTGTTTATTTCGCCAACAGTCTCGCGACCAGTGCCCAGTTTGACCACATGTGTAGCACTCATTGCTATTTTGATGGTTGTATGCTTGATGTTTTTGTTTGTAACCGTCATATGTCTGTTTCTGTGATCGGTCAGGTGACATGTAGGCCGATTGTTGTCTAAGAGATTGTTTCCCAATTGGTGAATGTGATCTATATGGTGATTGTGGCCTCTGTCTAAACGGTGATTGCGATCTATATGATGGTTGTGGCCTCTGTCTAAAGGGTGATTGTGGTCTATATGGTGATTGTGGCCTCTGTCTAAACGGTGATTGCGGTCTTTGTGGTGTTCTATCCCGTGATTTCCTATCACTAATTGTGGCCACGGCATCGTTTGTTTGTGTTTCTGTTTGTCCTAAAGGTCTGTTGGGGAAAATGGAGAAGTAATTGTAGCAAACCTTCTCTACGTCGTCTATTGTCTTGGGTTCCCTGGTCAAAATATGGTGTCTGACGTCTGTCGCCACTGTCCTCGTCACTTTGTCCCTGAGTATCAAGTCCAATAGTCCGTCGTATGTTTTGTCAATGCCACTAAGCTCTACCCATCGCTTCAAGTAGTATTTTACTTTTCTGATGTAGCTTCCTGATTTGTCCCCCTTGTCTGGTCGCATGTTCCAAAATCGGTCACTATATCCTGCGCATGTTAGCCCATAGTGCTTTTGTATTTCTTTTTTTAGCTTCACGTAGTCTGTTTCCGCGCCTAGTTCCGTGGTATAATGGTCGCACCCTCTATCTAACAAAATTTTTCTGAACTCATGGCACCATCGTTTTCCTTCTAACCCTATTTCTATGGCTTCTCTTTCAAAAATATCTATGAGGTTGTCAATATCTTCTGGTTCATTACCCCCTTTTAGTCCTACCAGCCGCATCTTTATCCATTTCTTTCCGCCTTCGTCCTCTCTTTTACTCTCTATCATTTCTCCCTCCGACTTCGCGCTTTCTTTCAATAATTCCAATTTTTTTATTTCTCTCTCTTCTCTCCTTGTATTCCTTTCTTCCCGTTCCCTCTCTAGTTCCCGTGCATCTTTTAATTTCTTTTCTGCCCATTCTATCAAGTCTCCGCCCTCTAATTTACATTTCTCTCCTAAGTCTATATAATAGGCTAAACCCAGTTTATCCTCATTACTCATTTTACCACTCCAAATTCTACTAATTAAGTAATCAGAAAAAATTATTAAAAAAAGATGTATAGTTTGTAGTCCCACTTATTCAATTGTGCGATCAGTTACTTCCTAATCAATTGTTTACTAAAATAGTAATTACTGATAACGACACTGTAAGCGATTTTGTCAACCCAGTGTGTGTATACAAATCCCAAATTATACAAGTGTGTCATTAAAGATCACCACTGACGTCGAAAGATAATCTTATTTTTCCAACACACGCTGAGTTAATTGCCCTAAAAAATTATTTCTACACTATTCTCCACACATGTAAATTCAGTTCGAAATTTGTGTAGGATAATATATAATTTCATTAAAATAAACAGAAAGCATCAGGGATGCACACCATTAAAATAAACAGAAAGCATAATACATAGCATACACAAAATCATGAATCATAATAATACTTAAATACAGGCATACTTGCTTTTACAATCGCCGATGCGCTTGAGTAGTTTCTTCCCGTAAACAGGTCAACAATGTCAACGGTCACAGTTCGATGTACCTCTGGTCACACTGGGAAATAACTAGCAGTTCATTCAGAATGTGTTTTTTTTTTTTCCGTGTCGTTTCGTCCCAGTATCAGGGATGCACATCAGGTTTTGTCATTCACAGCACGGGACGGCAAGGTTAGAGACCCCAGGTCAGCATACGGCCCACGTACGGTGAGCATAGGTCTGCACGTCAGGGTTGTCACTCACAGCACAGGTCAGCATACGGCCCACGTACGGTGAGCATAGGTCTGCACGTCAGGGTTGTCACTCACAGCACAGGTCAGCATACGGCCCACGTACGGTGAGCATAGGTCTGCACGTCAGGGTCGTCACTCACAGCACAGGACGGGCAAGGTCTGCACGTCAGGGTTGTCACTCACAGCACAGGTCAGCATACGGCCCACGTACGGTAAGCATAGGTCTGCACGTCAGGGTTGTCACTCACAGCACAGGACGGGCAAAGTGAGAGACCCCAGGTCAGCATACGGTCCCGCACACGATCAGCTTACGTGTAGATCACAGCACAAGGCAGCACAATATCTTTGCTGGCACCTTATTACTGTAGTGTAGTTTAAAATTTAAAATTCACAGTACTTCTGGTTACGATGATCATCGCACCATTTAAACTAATGTTAAATGTTATTTCAAGTTCGAGACGTACAGGGTCTGGGTCGAACCTCTAGTTGGGCGCCAAATGTTATAATTATATTACACTGTTCTTTATTCAACTAACACGCTGGACACAAGGGTTTCAGTTCAACACTTTTATTTTACATGTACATACCGAATCACCAATCAAAATCCCCACAGCTCTCTACTCCTCAGCTCTCATACCCCGAATGTCCAGTCTTCCTATCTTACACACCCCGTGTTCGCTCCCTTCATTCACGATTCCCCCTAACTGACTTGAGTTCATTCATTCCTATCTTTACAATAACATCACTGAGTTCAACACACACACACACACACACACACACATACACGCCTACACACACCCATTTGTCGACAATAGATTTTAATTCATTCATATCCACTCTCTTTCACTCAAAAAAGCTCACAACAGCCGACGTACTCAGCTGTAGCGCCGACCTACTAAGCGGTAGCGCCGACCTACCCAGCGGTAGCGCTGACCAACCCAGCGGTAGCGCCGACGTACCCAGCGGTAGCGCGACCTACCCGCCGTAGCGCCGACCTACCCAGCGGTAGCACCGACCTACCCAGCGGTAGCGCCGACCTACTTAGCGGTGTCGCCGACCTAATCAAAGGTAGCGCCAGCCTACTAAAAGGTAGCGCCGACCTATCCGGCGGTAGCGCTAACGTACTTAGCGGTGGCGCCGACCTACTCAAAGGTAGCGCCGACCTACCCAGCGGTAGCGCCGACCTACCCAGCGGTAGCGCCGACCTACCCAGCGGTAGCGCCGACCTACCCAGCGGTAGCGCCGACCTACCCGGCGGTAGCGCTGACGTACTTAGTGTTGGCGCCGACCTACTCAAAGGTAGCGCCGACCTACTCAAAGGTAGCGCCGACCTACTAAAAGGTAGCGCCGACGTACTCAGAGGAAGCGCCGACCTACTCAGCGGTAGCGCCGACCTACCCAGCGGTAGCGCCAACCTATCCAGCGGTAGCGCCGACCTACCCAGCGGTAGCGCCGACCTACTCAGCGATAGCGCGACCTACCCATCGGTAGCGCTGACCTACTTAGCGGTAGCGCTGACCTACTTAGCGGTGGCGCCGACCTACTCAAAGGTAGCGCCGACCTACTAAATGGTAGCGCCGACGTACTCAGAGGTAGCGCCGACCTACTCAGCGGTAGCGCCGACCTACCCAGCGGTAGCGCCGACCTACCCAGCGGTAGCGCCGACCTACCCGGCGGTAGCGCTGACGTACTTAGCGGTGGCGCCGACCTACTCAAAGGTAGCGCCGACCTACTAAAAGGTAGCGCCGACGTTCTCAGAGGTAGCGCCGACCTACTCAAAGGTAGCGCCTACCTACTTAGCGGTGGCGCCGACCTACTCAAAGGTAGCGCCGACCTACTTAGCGGTGGCGCCGACCTACTAAAGGGTAGCGCCGACCTACTCAAAGGTAGCGCCGACCTATTAAAAGGTAGCGCCGACGTACTCAGAGGTAGCGCCGACCTACCCAGCGGTAGCGCCGACCGACTCAGCGGTAGCGCCGACCTACTTAGCGGTGGCGCCGACCTATTAAAAGGTAGCACCGACCTACTTAGCGGTGGCGCCGACCTACTGAAAGGTAGCGCCGACCTACTAAAAGGTAGTGCCGACGTACTCAAAGGTAGCGCCGACCTACCCAGCGGTACCGCCGACCTACCCAGCCGTAGCGCCGACCCACTCAGCGGTAGCGCCGACCTATTTAGCGGTGACGCCGACATACTCTAATGTAGCGCCGACCTACTGAAAGGTAGCGCCGACCTACCCAGCGGTAGCGCCGACCTACCCAGCGGTAGCGCCGACCTACCCAGCGGTAGCGCCGACCTACCCAGCGGTAGCGTCGACATACCCAGCGGTAGCGCCGACCTACTCAAAGGTAGCGCCGACCTACTAAAAGGTAGCGCCGACGTACTCAGCTGTAGCGCCGACCTACTAAGCGGTAGCGCCGACCTACCCAGCGGTAGCGCTGACCAACCCAGCGGTAGCGCCGACGTACCCAGCGGTAGCGCGACCTACCCGCCGTAGCGCCAACCTACCCAGCGGTAGCGCCGACCTACCCAGCGGTAGCGCCGACCTAATCAAAGGTAGCGCCGTCCTACTAAAAGGGTTAGGGTACGACGTACTCAGAGGTAGCGCAGACCTACCCAGCGGTAGGGTTGACCTAATCAGCGGTAGCGCCGACCTACCCAGCGGTAGCGCCGACCTACTTAGCGGTGGCGCCGACCTACTCAAAGGTAGCTACGAACTACTAAAAGGTTGCGCCGACCTAGTCAAAGGTAGCACCGACCTACTAATAGGTAGCGCCGACGTACTCAGCTGTAGCGCCGACGTACTCAGCTGTAGCGCCGACCTACTCAGCGGTAGCGCCGACATAATTAGCGGTAGCGCCGACCTACTTAGCGGTGGCACCGACCTACTCAAAGGTAGCGCCGCCCTACTAAAAGGTAGCGCTGACCTACTTAGCGGTGGCGCCGACCTACTCAAAGGTGGCGCCGACATACTAAAAGGTAGCGCCGACGTACTCAAAGGTAGCGCCGACCTACCCAGCAGTATCGCCGACCTACCCAGCCGTAGCGCCGACCTACCCAGCGGTAGCGCTGACCTACTTAGCGGTGTCATCGACCTACTCAAAAGTAGCGCCCTCCCATTAAAAGGTAGCGCCGACGTACTCAGAGGTAGCGCCGACCAACTCAGCAGTAGCGCCGACCTACTCAGCGGTAGCGCCGACCTACCCAGCGGTAGCGCCGACCTATCCAGCGGTAGCGCCGACCTACCCAGCGGTAGTGCGACCTACCCGGCGGTAGCGCCGACCTACCCAGCGGTAGCGCCGACCTACTTAGCGGTGGTGCCGATCTACTCAAAGGTAGCGCCGACCTACTAAAAGGCAGCGCCGACGTACTCAGAGGTAGCGCCGACCTACTCAGCGGTAGCGCCGACCTACCCAGCGGTAGCGCCATACCTAACCAGCGGTAGCGCCGACCTACCCAGCGGTAGAGCCGACCTACCCGGCGGTAGCGCTGACGTACTTAGCGGTGGCGCCGACGTACTCAGAGGTAGCGCCGACCTACTTAGCGGTAGCGCCGACCTACTTAGCGGTAGCACCGACCTACCCAGCGGTAGCGCCGACCTACCCAGCGGTAGCGCCAACCTACCCAGTGGTAGCGCAACCTACCCGGCGGTAGCGCCGACCTACCCAGCGGTAGCGCCGACCTACTTAGCGGTGGTGCCGACCTACTCAAAGGTAGCGCCCACCTACTAAAAGGTAGCGCCGACGTACTCAGAGGTAGCGCCGACCTACCAAGCGGTAGCGCCAACCTATCCAGCGGAAGCGCCGACCTACTCAGCGGTAGCGCCGACCTACTTAGCGGTGGCGCCGACCTAGCCAGCGTTAGCGCCGACCAACTTAAATATAGAGCCGACGTACTCAAAGGTTGCGCCGACATACTCAAAGGTAGCGCCGACAAACTAAAAGGTAGCGCCGACGTACTCAGCTGTAGCGCCGACCTACTCAGCGGTAGCGCCGACCTACTAAGCGATGGCGCCGACCTACTCAAAGGTAGCGCCGACCTACTAACAGGTAGCGCCGACGTACTCAGAGGTAGCGCCGACCTACTCAAAGGTAGCCTTGATCTACTAAACGGTAGCACCGACGTACTCAGAGGTACCGCCGACCTACCCAGCGGTAGCGCCGACTTACCCAGCAGTAGCGCCGACCTACTCAGCGTTAGCGCCGACCTACTTAGCGGTGGCGCCGACCTAGCAAGCGTTAGCGCCGACCAACTTATATGTAGCGCTGACGTACTCAGAGGTAGCGCCGACCTACCGAGCGGTAGCGCCGACCTACTTAGCGGTGGCGCCGACCTACTCAAAGGTAGCGCCGACCTACTAAAAGGTAGCGCCGACGTACTCAGCTATAGCGCCGACCTACTCAGCGGTAGCGTTACCTACCCAGCGGTAGCGCTGACCTATATAGCGGTGGCGCCGACCAACTTAAAGGTAGCGGCGACCTAATAAAAGGTTGCTTTGACGTACTCAGCTGTAGCGCCGACCTTCTCAGCGGTAGCGCCGACCTACTTAGCGGTGACGCCGACCTACTCAAAGGTAGCGCCGACCTACTAAAGGGTAGCGCCGACGTACTCAGAGGTAGCGCCGACCTACTCAGCGGTAGCGCCGACCTAATCAGCGGTAGCGCCGACCTACCCAGCGGTAGCGCCGACCTACCCAGCGGTAGCGCCGACCTACCCAGTGGTAGCGCGACCTACCCGGCGGTAGCGCCGACCTTCCCAGCGGTAGCGCCGACCTACTTAGCGGTAGTGCCGACCTACTCAAAGGTAGCGCCGACCTACTAAAAGGTAGCGCCGACGTACTCAGAGGTAGCGCCCACCTACTCAGCGGTAGCGCCGACCTACCCAGCGGTAGCGCCGACCTACCCAGCCGTAGCGCCGACCTACCCAGCGGTAGCGCCGACCTACCCAGCGGTAGCGCCGACCTATCCGGCGGTAGCGCTAACGTACTTAGCGGTGGCGCCGACCTACTTATCGGTAGCGCCGACCTACCCAGCGGTAGCGCCGACCTACCCAGCGGTAGCGCCGACCTTCCCAGCGGTAGCGCCGACCTACCCGGCGGTAGCGCTGACGTACTTAGTGTTGGCGCCGACCTACTCAAAGGAAGCGCCAACCTACTAAAAGGTAGCGCCGACGTACTCAGAGGTAGCGCCGACCTACTCAGCGGTAGCGCCGACCTACCCAGCATTAGCGCCAACTTATCCAGCAGTAGCGCCGACCTACCCAGCGGTAGCGCCGACCTACTCAGCGGTAGCGCGACCTACCCAGCGGTAGCGCCGACCTACTTAGAAGTAGCGCTGACCTACTTAGCGGTGGCGCCGACCTACTCAAAGGTAGCGCCAACCTACTAAACTGTAGCGCCGACGTACTCAGAGGTGACGCCGACCTACTCAGCGGTAGCGCCGACCTACCCAGCGGTAGCGCCGACCTACCCAGCGGTAGCGCCGACCTACCCGGCGGTAGCGCTGACGTACTTAGCGGTGGCGCCGACCTACTCAAAGGTAGCGCCGACCTACTAAAAGGTAGCGCCGACGTACTCAGCTATAGCGCCGACCTACTCATCGGTATCGTTACCTACCCAGCGGTAGCGCCGACCTATATAGCGGTGGCGCCGACCAACTCAAAGGTAGCGGCGACCTACTAAAAGGTTGCTTCGACGTACTCAGCTGTAGCGCCGACCTTCTCAGCGGTAGCGCCGACCTACTTAGCGGTGATGCCGACCTACTCAAAGGTAGCGCCGACCTACTAAAGGGTAGCGCCGACGTACTCAGAGGTAGCGCCGACCTACTCAGCGGTAGCGCCGACCTAATCAGCGGTAGCGCCGACCTACCCAGCGGTAGCGCCGACCTACCCAGCGGTAGCGCCGACCTACCCAGTGGTAGCGCGACCTACCCGGCGGTAGCGCCGACCTTCCCAGCGGTAGCGCCGACCTACTTAGCGGTAGTGCCGACCTACTCAAAGGTAGCGCCGACCTACTAAAAGGTAGCGCCGACGTACTCAGAGGTAGCGCCCACCTACTCAGCGGTAGCGCCGACCTACCCAGCCGTAGCGCCGACCTACCCAGCCGTAGCGCCGACCTACCCAGCGGTAGCGCCGACCTACCCAGCGGTAGCGCCGACCTATCCGGCGGTAGCGCTAACGTACTTAGCGGTGGCGCCGACCTACTCATCGGTAGCGCCGACCTACCCAGCGGTAGCGCCGACCTACCCAGCGGTAGCGCCGACCTACCCAGCGGTAGCGCCGACCTACCCGGCGGTAGCGCTGACGTACTTAGTGTTGGCGCCGACCTACTCAAAGGAAGCGCCAACCTACTAAAAGGTAGCGCCGACGTACTCAGAAGTAGCGCCGACCTACTCAGCGGTAGCGCCGACCTACCCAGCATTAGCGCCAACCTATCCAGCAGTAGCGCCGACCTACCCAGCGGTAGCGCCGACCTACTCAGCGGTAGCGCGACCTACCCAGCGGTAGCGCCGACCTACTTAGAAGTAGCGCTGACCTACTTAGCGGTGGCGCCGACCTACTCAAAGGTAGCGCCAACCTACTAAATGGTAGCGCCGACGTACTCAGAGGTAGCGCCGACCTACTCAGCGGTAGCGCCGACCTACCCAGCGGTAGCGCCGACCTACCCAGCGGTAGCGCCGACCTACCCGGCGGTAGCGCTGACGTACTTAGCGGTGGCGCCGACCTACTCAAAGGTAGCGCCGACCTACTAAAAGGTAGCGCCGACGTTCTCAGAGGTAGCGCCGACCTACTCAAAGGTAGCGTCTACCTACTAAACGGTAGCGCTGACGTACTCAGAGGTAGCGCCAACCTACTCAGCGGTAGCGCCGACTTACTTAGCGGTGGCGCCGACCTACTCAAAGGTAGCGCCGACCTACTAAGCGGTGGCGCCGACCTACTCAGAGGTAGCGCCGACCTACTTAGCGGTGGCGCCGACCTACTAAAAGGTAGCGCCGACCTACTCTAAGGTAGCGCCGACCTATTAAAAGGTAGCGCCGACGTACTCAGAGGTAGCGCCGACCTACCCAGCGGTAGCGCCGACCGACTCAGCGGTAGCGCCGACCTACTTAGCGGTGGCGCCGACCTATTAAAAGGTAGCACCGACCTACTTAGCGGTGGCGCCGACCTACTGAAAGGTAGCGCCGACCTACTAAAAGGTAGTGCCGACGTACTCAAAGGTAGCGCCGACCTACCCAGCGGTACCGCCGACCTACCCAGCCGTAGCGCCGACCCACTCAGCGGTAGCGCCGACCTATTTAGCGGTGACGCCGACATACTCTAATGTAGCGCCGACCTACTAAAAGGTAGCGCCGACGTACTCAGCTGTAGCGCCGACCTACTCAGCGGTAGCGCCGACCTACCCAGCGGTAGCGCCGACCTACCCAGCGGTAGCGCCGACCTACCCAGCGGTAGCGCCGACCTACCCAGCGGTAGCGCCAACCTACCCAGTGGTAGCGCGACCTACCCGGCGGTAGCGCCGACCTACCCAGCGGTAGCGCCGACCTACTTAGCGGTGGTGCCGACCTACTCAAAGGTAGCGCCGACGTACTCAGAGGTAGCGCCGACCTACTTAGCGGTAGCGCCGACCTACTTAGCGGTAGCACCGACCTACCCAGCGGTAGCGCCGACCTACCCAGCGGTAGCGCCAACCTACCCAGTGGTAGCGCAACCTACCCGGCGGTAGCGCCGACCTACCCAGCGGTAGCGCCGACCTACTTAGCGGTGGTGCCGACCTACTCAAAGGTAGCGCCGACCTACTAAAAGGTAGCGCCGACGTACTCAGAGGTAGCGCCGACCTACCAAGCGGTAGCGCCAACCTATCCAGCGGAAGCGCCGACCTACTCAGCGGTAGCGCCGACCTACTTAGCGGTGGCGCCGACCTAGCCAGCGTTAGCGCCGACCAACTTAAATGTAGAGCCGACGTACTCAAAGGTTGCGCCGACATACTCAAAGGTAGCGCCGACAAACTAAAAGGTAGCGCCGACGTACTCAGAGGTAGCGCCCACCTACTCAGCGGTAGCGCCGACCTACCCAGCGGTAGCGCCGACCTACCCAGCCGTAGCGCCGACCTACCCAGCGGTAGCGCCGACCTACCCAGCGGTAGCGCCGACCTATCCGGCGGTAGCGCTAACGTACTTAGCGGTGGCGCCGACCTACTCATCGGTAGCGCCGACCTACCCAGCGGTAGCGCCGACCTACCCAGCGGTAGCGCCGACCTTCCCAGCGGTAGCGCCGACCTTCCCAGCGGTAGCGCCGACCTACCCGGCGGTAGCGCTGACGTACTTAGTGTTGGCGCCGACCTACTCAAAGGAAGCGCCAACCTACTAAAAGGTAGCGCCGACGTACTCAGAGGTAGCGCCGACCTACTCAGCGGTAGCGCCGACCTACCCAGCATTAGCGCCAACTTATCCAGCAGTAGCGCCGACCTACCCAGCGGTAGCGCCGACCTACTCAGCGGTAGCGCGACCTACCCAGCGGTAGCGCCGACCTACTTAGAAGTAGCGCTGACCTACTTAGCGGTGGCGCCGACCTACTCAAAGGTAGCGCCAACCTACTAAATGGTAGCGCCGACGTACTCAGAGGTAGCGCCGACCTACTCAGCGGTAGCGCCGACCTACCCAGCGGTAGCGCCGACCTACCCAGCGGTAGCGCCGACCTACCCGGCGGTAGCGCTGACGTACTTAGCGGTGGCGCCGACCTACTCAAAGGTAGCGCCGACGTACTCAGCTATAGCGCCGACCTACTCAGCGGTAGCGTTACCTACCCAGCGGTAGCGCCGACCTATATAGCGGTGGCGCCGACCAACTCAAAGGTAGCGGCGACCTACTAAAAGGTTGCTTCGACGTACTCAGCTGTAGCGCCGACCTTCTCAGCGGTAGCGCCGACCTACTTAGCGGTGACGCCGACCTACTCAAAGGTAGCGCCGACCTACTAAAGGGTAGCGCCGACGTACTCAGAGGTAGCGCCGACCTACTCAGCGGTAGCGCCGACCTAATCAGCGGTAGCGCCGACCTACCCAGCGGTAGCGCCGACCTACCCAGCGGTAGCGCCGACCTACCCAGTGGTAGCGCGACCTACCCGGCGGTAGCGCCGACCTTCCCAGCGGTAGCGCCGACCTACTTAGCGGTAGTGCCGACCTACTCAAAGGTAGCGCCGACCTACTAAAAGGTAGCGCCGACGTACTCAGAGGTAGCGCCCACCTACTCAGCGGTAGCGCCGACCTACCCAGCGGTAGCGCCGACCTACCCAGCCGTAGCGCCGACCTACCCAGCGGTAGCGCCGACCTACCCAGCGGTAGCGCCGACCTATCCGGCGGTAGCGCTAACGTACTTAGCGGTGGCGCCGACCTACTCATCGGTAGCGCCGACCTACCCAGCGGTAGCGCCGACCTACCCAGCGGTAGCGCCGACCTACCCAGCGGTAGCGCCGACCTACCCGGCGGTAGCGCTGACGTACTTAGTGTTGGCGCCGACCTACTCAAAGGAAGCGCCAACCTACTAAAAGGTAGCGCCGACGTACTCAGAAGTAGCGCCGACCTACTCAGCGGTAGCGCCGACCTACCCAGCATTAGCGCCAACCTATCCAGCAGTAGCGCCGACCTACCCAGCGGTAGCGCCGACCTACTCAGCGGTAGCGCGACCTACCCAGCGGTAGCGCCGACCTACCCAGCGGTAGCGCCGACCTATCCGGCGGTAGCGCTAACGTACTTAGCGGTGGCGCCGACCTACTCATCGGTAGCGCCGACCTACCCAGCGGTAGCGCCGACCTACCCAGCGGTAGCGCCGACCTTCCCAGCGGTAGCGCCGACCTTCCCAGCGGTAGCGCCGACCTACCCGGCGGTAGCGCTGACGTACTTAGTGTTGGCGCCGACCTACTCAAAGGAAGCGCCAACCTACTAAAAGGTAGCGCCGACGTACTCAGAGGTAGCGCCGACCTACTCAGCGGTAGCGCCGACCTACCCAGCATTAGCGCCAACTTATCCAGCAGTAGCGCCGACCTACCCAGCGGTAGCGCCGACCTACTCAGCGGTAGCGCGACCTACCCAGCGGTAGCGCCGACCTACTTAGAAGTAGCGCTGACCTACTTAGCGGTGGCGCCGACCTACTCAAAGGTAGCGCCAACCTACTAAATGGTAGCGCCGACGTACTCAGAGGTAGCGCCGACCTACTCAGCGGTAGCGCCGACCTACCCAGCGGTAGCGCCGACCTACCCAGCGGTAGCGCCGACCTACCCGGCGGTAGCGCTGACGTACTTAGCGGTGGCGCCGACCTACTCAAAGGTAGCGCCGACGTACTCAGCTATAGCGCCGACCTACTCAGCGGTAGCGTTACCTACCCAGCGGTAGCGCCGACCTATATAGCGGTGGCGCCGACCAACTCAAAGGTAGCGGCGACCTACTAAAAGGTTGCTTCGACGTACTCAGCTGTAGCGCCGACCTTCTCAGCGGTAGCGCCGACCTACTTAGCGGTGACGCCGACCTACTCAAAGGTAGCGCCGACCTACTAAAGGGTAGCGCCGACGTACTCAGAGGTAGCGCCGACCTACTCAGCGGTAGCGCCGACCTAATCAGCGGTAGCGCCGACCTACCCAGCGGTAGCGCCGACCTACCCAGCGGTAGCGCCGACCTACCCAGTGGTAGCGCGACCTACCCGGCGGTAGCGCCGACCTTCCCAGCGGTAGCGCCGACCTACTTAGCGGTAGTGCCGACCTACTCAAAGGTAGCGCCGACCTACTAAAAGGTAGCGCCGACGTACTCAGAGGTAGCGCCCACCTACTCAGCGGTAGCGCCGACCTACCCAGCGGTAGCGCCGACCTACCCAGCCGTAGCGCCGACCTACCCAGCGGTAGCGCCGACCTACCCAGCGGTAGCGCCGACCTATCCGGCGGTAGCGCTAACGTACTTAGCGGTGGCGCCGACCTACTCATCGGTAGCGCCGACCTACCCAGCGGTAGCGCCGACCTACCCAGCGGTAGCGCCGACCTACCCAGCGGTAGCGCCGACCTACCCGGCGGTAGCGCTGACGTACTTAGTGTTGGCGCCGACCTACTCAAAGGAAGCGCCAACCTACTAAAAGGTAGCGCCGACGTACTCAGAAGTAGCGCCGACCTACTCAGCGGTAGCGCCGACCTACCCAGCATTAGCGCCAACCTATCCAGCAGTAGCGCCGACCTACCCAGCGGTAGCGCCGACCTACTCAGCGGTAGCGCGACCTACCCAGCGGTAGCGCCGACCTACTTAGAAGTAGCGCTGACCTACTTAGCGGTAGCGCCGACCTACTCAAAGGTAGCGCCAACCTACTAAATGGTAGCGCCGACGTACTCAGAGGTAGCGCCGACCTACTCAGCGGTAGCGCCGACCTACCCAGCGGTAGCGCCGACCTACCCAGCGGTAGCGCCGACCTACCCGGCGGTAGCGCTGACGTACTTAGCGGTGGCGCCGACCTACTCAAAGGTAGCGCCGACCTACTAAAAGGTAGCGCCGACGTTCTCAGAGGTTGCGCCGACCTACTCAAAGGTAGCGCCTACCTACTAAACGGTAGCGCTGACGTACTCAGAGGTAGCGCCAACCTACTCAGCGGTAGCGCCGACTTACTTAGCGGTGGCGCCGACCTACTCAAAGGTAGCGCCGACCTACTAAGCGGTGGCGCCGACCTACTCAGAGGTAGCGCCGACCTACTTAGCGGTGGCGCCGACCTACTAAAAGGTAGCGCCGACCTACTCAAAGGTAGCGCCGACCTATTAAAAGGTAGCGCCGACGTACTCAGAGGTAGCGCCGACCTACCCAGCGGTAGCGCCGACCGAGTCAGCGGTAGCGCCGACCTACTTAGCGGTGGCGCCGACCTATTAAAAGGTAGCACCGACCTACTTAGCGGTGGCGCCGACCTACTGAAAGGTAGCGCCGACCTACTAAAAGGTAGTGCCGACGTACTCAAAGGTAGAGCCGACCTACCCAGCGGTACCGCCGACCTACCCAGCCGTAGCGCCGACCTACTCAGCGGTAGCGCCGACCTACCCAGCGGTAGCGCCGACCTACCCAGCGGTAGCGCCGACCTACCCAGCGGTAGCGCCGACCTACCCAGCGGTAGCGCAAACCTACCCAGTGGTAGCGCGACCTACCCGGCGGTAGCGCCGACCTACCCAGCGGTAGCGCCGACCTACTTAGCGGTTGTGCCGACCTACTCAAAGGTAGCGCCGACGTACTCAGAGGTAGCGCCGACCTACTTAGCGGTAGCGCCGACCTACTTAGCGGTAGCACCGACCTACCCAGCGGTAGCGCCGACCTACCCAGCGGTAGCGCCAACCTACCCAGTGGTAGCGCAACCTACCCGGCGGTAGCGCCGACCTACCCAGCGGTAGCGCCGACCTACTTAGCGGTGGTGCCGACCTACTCAAAGGTAGCGCCGACCTACTAAAAGGTAGCGCCGACGTACTCAGAGGTAGCGCCGACCTACCAAGCGGTAGCGCCAACCTATCCAGCGGAAGCGCCGACCTACTCAGCGGTAGCGCCGACCTACTTAGCGGTGGCGCCGACCTAGCCAGCGTTAGCGCCGACCAACTTAAATGTAGAGCCGACGTACTCAAAGGTTGCGCCGACATACTCAAAGGTAGCGCCGACAAACTAAAAGGTAGCGCCGACGTACTCAGCTGTAGCGCCGACCTACTCAGCGGTAGCGCCGACCTACTAAGCGATGGCGCCGACCTACTTAAAGGTAGCGCCGACCTACTAACAGGTAGCGCCGACGTACTCAGAGGTAGCGCCGACCTACTCAAAGGTAGCCTTGATCTACTAAACGGTAGCACCGACGTACTCAGAGGTACCGCCGACCTACCCAGCGGTAGCGCCGACTTACCCAGCAGTAGCGCCGACTTACTCAGCGTTAGCGCCGACCTACTTAGCGGTGGCGCCGACCTAGCAAGCGTTAGCGCCGACCAACTTATATGTAGCGCTGACGTACTCAGAAGTAACGCCGACCTACCGAGCGGTAGCGCCGACCTACTTAGCGGTGGCGCCGACCTACTCAAAGGTAGCGCCGACCTACTAAAAGGTAGCGCCGACGTACTCAGCTATAGCGCCGACCTACTCAGCGGTAGCGTTACCTACCCAGCGGTAGTGCCGACCTATATAGCGGTGGCGCCGACCAACTCAAAGGTAGCGGCGACCTACTAAAAGGTTGCTTCGACGTACTCAGCTGTAGCGCCGACCTTCTCAGCGGTAGCGCCGACCTACTTAGCGGTGACGCCGACCTACTCAAAGGTAGCGCCGACCTACTAAAGGGTAGCGCCGACGTACTCAGAGGTAGCGCCGACCTACTCAGCGGTAGCGCCGACCTAATCAGCGGTAGCGCCGACCTACCCAGCGGTAGCGCCGACCTACCCAGCGGTAGCGCCGACCTACCCAGCGGTAGCGCCGACCTACCCAGTGGTAGCGCGACCTACCCGGCGGTAGCGCCGACCTTCCCAGCGGTAGCGCCGACCTACTTAGCGGTAGTGCCGACCTACTCAAAGGTAGCGCCGACCTACTAAAAGGTAGCGCCGACGTACTCAGAGGTAGCGCCCACCTACTCAGCGGTAGCGCCGACCTACCCAGTGGTAGCGCGACCTACCCGGCGGTAGCGCCGACCTTCCCAGCGGTAGCGCCGACCTACTTAGCGGTAGTGCCGACCTACTCAAAGGTAGCGCCAACCTACTAAATGGTAGCGCCGACGTACTCAGAGGTAGCGCCGACCTACTCAGCGGTAGCGCCGACCTACCCAGCGGTAGCGCCGACCTACCCAGCGGTAGCGCCGACCTACCCGGCGGTAGCGCTGACGTACTTAGCGGTGGCGCCGACCTACTTAAAGGTAGCGCCGACCTACTAAAAGGTAGCGCCGACGTTCTCAGAGGTAGCGCCGACCTACTCAAAGGTAGCGCCTACCTACTAAACGGTAGCGCTGACGTACTCAGAGGTAGCGCCAACCTACTTAGTGGTGGCGCCGACCTACTCAAAGGTAGCGCCGACCTACTTAGCGGTGGCGCCGACCTACTCAGAGGTAGCGCCGACCTACTTAGCGGAGGCGCCGACCTACTAAAAGGTAGTGCCGACCTACTCAAAGGTAGCGCCGACCTATTAAAAGGTAGCGCCGACGTACTCAGAGGTAGCGCCGACCTACCCAGCGGTAGCGCCGACCGACTCAGCGGTAGCGCCGACATACTCAGCGGTGGCGCCGACCTATTAAAAGGTAGCACCGACCTACTTAGCGGTGGCGCCGACCTACTGAAAGGTAGCGCCGACCTACTAAAAGGTAGTGCCGACGTACTCAAAGATAGCGCCGACCTACCCAGCGGTACCGCCGACCTACCCAGCCGTAGCGCCGACCCACTCAGCGGTAGCGCCGACCTATTTAGCGGTGACGCCGACATACTCTAATGTAGCGCCGACCTACTAAAAGGTAGCGCCGACGTACTCAGCTGTAGCGCCGACCTACTCAGCGGTAGCGCCGACCTACCCAGCGGTAGCGCCGACCTACCCAGTGGTAGCGGCGACCTACCCAGCGGTAGCGCCGACATACCTAGCGGTAGCGCCGTCCTACTTAAAGGTAGCGCCGACCTACTAAAAGGTAGCGCCGACGTACTCAGCTGTAGCGCCGACCTACTAAGCGGTAGCGCCGACCTACCCAGCGGTAGCGCTGACCAACCCAGCGGTAGCGCCGACGTACCCAGCGGTAGCGCGACCTACCCGCCGTAGCGCCGACCTACCCAGCGGTAGCGCCGACCTACCCAGTGGTAGCGCGACCTACCCGGCGGTAGCGCCGACCTTCCCAGCGGTAGCGCCGACCTACTTAGCGGTAGTGCCGACCTACTCAAAGGTAGCGCCGACCTACTAAAAGGTAGCGCCGACGTACTCAGAGGTAGCGCCCACCTACTCAGCGGTAGCGCCGACCTACCCAGCGGTAGCGCCGACCTACCCAGCCGTAGCGCCGACCTACCCAGCGGTAGCGCCGACCTACCCAGCGGTAGCGCCGACCTATCCGGCGGTAGCGCTAACGTACTTAGCGGTGGCGCCGACCTACTCATCGGTAGCGCCGACCTACCCAGCGGTAGCGCCGACCTACCCAGCGGTAGCGCCGACCTACCCAGCGGTAGCGCCGACCTACCCGGCGGTAGCGCTGACGTACTTAGTGTTGGCGCCGACCTACTCAAAGGAAGCGCCAACCTACTAAAAGGTAGCGCCGACGTACTCAGAAGTAGCGCCGACCTACTCAGCGGTAGCGCCGACCTACCCAGCATTAGCGCCAACCTATCCAGCAGTAGCGCCGACCTACCCAGCGGTAGCGCCGACCTACTCAGCGGTAGCGCGACCTACCCAGCGGTAGCGCCGACCTACTTAGAAGTAGCGCTGACCTACTTAGCGGTGGCGCCGACCTACTCAAAGGTAGCGCCAACCTACTAAATGGTAGCGCCGACGTACTCAGAGGTAGCGCCGACCTACTCAGCGGTAGCGCCGACCTACCCAGCGGTAGCGCCGACCTACCCAGCGGTAGCGCCGACCTACCCGGCGGTAGCGCTGACGTACTTAGCGGTGGCGCCGACCTACTCAAAGGTAGCGCCGACCTACTAAAAGGTAGCGCCGACGTTCTCAGAGGTTGCGCCGACCTACTCAAAGGTAGCGCCTACCTACTAAACGGTAGCGCTGACGTACTCAGAGGTAGCGCCAACCTACTCAGCGGTAGCGCCGACTTACTTAGCGGTGGCGCCGACCTACTCAAAGGTAGCGCCGACCTACTAAGCGGTGGCGCCGACCTACTCAGAGGTAGCGCCGACCTACTTAGCGGTGGCGCCGACCTACTAAAAGGTAGCGCCGACCTACTCAAAGGTAGCGCCGACCTATTAAAAGGTAGCGCCGACGTACTCAGAGGTAGCGCCGACCTACCCAGCGGTAGCGCCGACCGAGTCAGCGGTAGCGCCGACCTACTTAGCGGTGGCGCCGACCTATTAAAAGGTAGCACCGACCTACTTAGCGGTGGCGCTGACCTACTGAAAGGTAGCGCCGACCTACTAAAAGGTAGTGCCGACGTACTCAAAGGTAGAGCCGACCTACCCAGCGGTACCGCCGACCTACCCAGCCGTAGCGCCGACCTACTCAGCGGTAGCGCCGACCTACCCAGCGGTAGCGCCGACCTACCCAGCGGTAGCGCCGACCTACCCAGCGGTAGCGCCGACCTACCCAGCGGTAGCGCAAACCTACCCAGTGGTAGCGCGACCTACCCGGCGGTAGCGCCGACCTACCCAGCGGTAGCGCCGACCTACTTAGCGGTTGTGCCGACCTACTCAAAGGTAGCGCCGACGTACTCAGAGGTAGCGCCGACCTACTTAGCGGTAGCGCCGACCTACTTAGCGGTAGCACCGACCTACCCAGCGGTAGCGCCGACCTACCCAGCGGTAGCGCCAACCTACCCAGTGGTAGCGCAACCTACCCGGCGGTAGCGCCGACCTACCCAGCGGTAGCGCCGACCTACTTAGCGGTGGTGCCGACCTACTCAAAGGTAGCGCCGACCTACTAAAAGGTAGCGCCGACGTACTCAGAGGTAGCGCCGACCTACCAAGCGGTAGCGCCAACCTATCCAGCGGAAGCGCCGACCTACTCAGCGGTAGCGCCGACCTACTTAGCGGTGGCGCCGACCTAGCCAGCGTTAGCGCCGACCAACTTAAATGTAGAGCCGACGTACTCAAAGGTTGCGCCGACATACTCAAAGGTAGCGCCGACAAACTAAAAGGTAGCGCCGACGTACTCAGCTGTAGCGCCGACCTACTCAGCGGTAGCGCCGACCTACTAAGCGATGGCGCCGACCTACTTAAAGGTAGCGCCGACCTACTAACAGGTAGCGCCGACGTACTCAGAGGTAGCGCCGACCTACTCAAAGGTAGCCTTGATCTACTAAACGGTAGCACCGACGTACTCAGAGGTACCGCCGACCTACCCAGCGGTAGCGCCGACTTACCCAGCAGTAGCGCCGACTTACTCAGCGTTAGCGCCGACCTACTTAGCGGTGGCGCCGACCTAGCAAGCGTTAGCGCCGACCAACTTATATGTAGCGCTGACGTACTCAGAAGTAACGCCGACCTACCGAGCGGTAGCGCCGACCTACTTAGCGGTGGCGCCGACCTACTCAAAGGTAGCGCCGACCTACTAAAAGGTAGCGCCGACGTACTCAGCTATAGCGCCGACCTACTCAGCGGTAGCGTTACCTACCCAGCGGTAGTGCCGACCTATATAGCGGTGGCGCCGACCAACTCAAAGGTAGCGGCGACCTACTAAAAGGTTGCTTCGACGTACTCAGCTGTAGCGCCGACCTTCTCAGCGGTAGCGCCGACCTACTTAGCGGTGACGCCGACCTACTCAAAGGTAGCGCCGACCTACTAAAGGGTAGCGCCGACGTACTCAGAGGTAGCGCCGACCTACTCAGCGGTAGCGCCGACCTAATCAGCGGTAGCGCCGACCTACCCAGCGGTAGCGCCGACCTACCCAGCGGTAGCGCCGACCTACCCAGCGGTAGCGCCGACCTACCCAGTGGTAGCGCGACCTACCCGGCGGTAGCGCCGACCTTCCCAGCGGTAGCGCCGACCTACTTAGCGGTAGTGCCGACCTACTCAAAGGTAGCGCCGACCTACTAAAAGGTAGCGCCGACGTACTCAGAGGTAGCGCCCACCTACTCAGCGGTAGCGCCGACCTACCCAGTGGTAGCGCGACCTACCCGGCGGTAGCGCCGACCTTCCCAGCGGTAGCGCCGACCTACTTAGCGGTAGTGCCGACCTACTCAAAGGTAGCGCCAACCTACTAAATGGTAGCGCCGACGTACTCAGAGGTAGCGCCGACCTACTCAGCGGTAGCGCCGACCTACCCAGCGGTAGCGCCGACCTACCCAGCGGTAGCGCCGACCTACCCGGCGGTAGCGCTGACGTACTTAGCGGTGGCGCCGACCTACTTAAAGGTAGCGCCGACCTACTAAAAGGTAGCGCCGACGTTCTCAGAGGTAGCGCCGACCTACTCAAAGGTAGCGCCTACCTACTAAACGGTAGCGCTGACGTACTCAGAGGTAGCGCCAACCTACTTAGTGGTGGCGCCGACCTACTCAAAGGTAGCGCCGACCTACTTAGCGGTGGCGCCGACCTACTCAGAGGTAGCGCCGACCTACTTAGCGGAGGCGCCGACCTACTAAAAGGTAGTGCCGACCTACTCAAAGGTAGCGCCGACCTATTAAAAGGTAGCGCCGACGTACTCAGAGGTAGCGCCGACCTACCCAGCGGTAGCGCCGACCGACTCAGCGGTAGCGCCGACATACTCAGCGGTGGCGCCGACCTATTAAAAGGTAGCACCGACCTACTTAGCGGTGGCGCCGACCTACTGAAAGGTAGCGCCGACCTACTAAAAGGTAGTGCCGACGTACTCAAAGATAGCGCCGACCTACCCAGCGGTACCGCCGACCTACCCAGCCGTAGCGCCGACCCACTCAGCGGTAGCGCCGACCTATTTAGCGGTGACGCCGACATACTCTAATGTAGCGCCGACCTACTAAAAGGTAGCGCCGACGTACTCAGCTGTAGCGCCGACCTACTCAGCGGTAGCGCCGACCTACCCAGCGGTAGCGCCGACCTACCCAGTGGTAGCGGCGACCTACCCAGCGGTAGCGCCGACATACCTAGCGGTAGCGCCGTCCTACTTAAAGGTAGCGCCGACCTACTAAAAGGTAGCGCCGACGTACTCAGCTGTAGCGCCGACCTACTAAGCGGTAGCGCCGACCTACCCAGCGGTAGCGCTGACCAACCCAGCGGTAGCGCCGACGTACCCAGCGGTAGCGCGACCTACCCGCCGTAGCGCCGACCTACCCAGCGGTAGCGCCGACCTACCCAGCGGTAGCGCCGACCTACCCAGTGGTAGCGCGACCTACCCGGCGGTAGCGCCGACCTTCCCAGCGGTAGCGCCGACCTACTTAGCGGTAGTGCCGACCTACTCAAAGGTAGCGCCGACCTACTAAAAGGTAGCGCCGACGTACTCAGAGGTAGCGCCCACCTACTCAGCGGTAGCGCCGACCTACCCAGTGGTAGCGCGACCTACCCGGCGGTAGCGCCGACCTTCCCAGCGGTAGCGCCGACCTACTTAGCGGTAGTGCCGACCTACTCAAAGGTAGCGCCAACCTACTAAATGGTAGCGCCGACGTACTCAGAGGTAGCGCCGACCTACTCAGCGGTAGCGCCGACCTACCCAGCGGTAGCGCCGACCTACCCAGCGGTAGCGCCGACCTACCCGGCGGTAGCGCTGACGTACTTAGCGGTGGCGCCGACCTACTTAAAGGTAGCGCCGACCTACTAAAAGGTAGCGCCGACGTTCTCAGAGGTAGCGCCGACCTACTCAAAGGTAGCGCCTACCTACTAAACGGTAGCGCTGACGTACTCAGAGGTAGCGCCAACCTACTTAGTGGTGGCGCCGACCTACTCAAAGGTAGCGCCGACCTACTTAGCGGTGGCGCCGACCTACTCAGAGGTAGCGCCGACCTACTTAGCGGAGGCGCCGACCTACTAAAAGGTAGTGCCGACCTACTCAAAGGTAGCGCCGACCTATTAAAAGGTAGCGCCGACGTACTCAGAGGTAGCGCCGACCTACCCAGCGGTAGCGCCGACCGACTCAGCGGTAGCGCCGACATACTCAGCGGTGGCGCCGACCTATTAAAAGGTAGCACCGACCTACTTAGCGGTGGCGCCGACCTACTGAAAGGTAGCGCCGACCTACTAAAAGGTAGTGCCGACGTACTCAAAGATAGCGCCGACCTACCCAGCGGTACCGCCGACCTACCCAGCCGTAGCGCCGACCCACTCAGCGGTAGCGCCGACCTATTTAGCGGTGACGCCGACATACTCTAATGTAGCGCCGACCTACTAAAAGGTAGCGCCGACGTACTCAGCTGTAGCGCCGACCTACTCAGCGGTAGCGCCGACCTACCCAGCGGTAGCGCCGACCTACCCAGTGGTAGCGGCGACCTACCCAGCGGTAGCGCCGACATACCTAGCGGTAGCGCCGTCCTACTTAAAGGTAGCGCCGACCTACTAAAAGGTAGCGCCGACGTACTCAGCTGTAGCGCCGACCTACTAAGCGGTAGCGCCGACCTACCCAGCGGTAGCGCTGACCAACCCAGCGGTAGCGCCGACGTACCCAGCGGTAGCGCGACCTACCCGCCGTAGCGCCGACCTACCCAGCGGTAGCGCCGACCTACCCAGTGGTAGCGCGACCTACCCGGCGGTAGCGCCGACCTTCCCAGCGGTAGCGCCGACCTACTTAGCGGTAGTGCCGACCTACTCAAAGGTAGCGCCGACCTACTAAAAGGTAGCGCCGACGTACTCAGAGGTAGCGCCCACCTACTCAGCGGTAGCGCCGACCTACCCAGCGGTAGCGCCGACCTACCCAGCCGTAGCGCCGACCTACCCAGCGGTAGCGCCGACCTACCCAGCGGTAGCGCCGACCTATCCGGCGGTAGCGCTAACGTACTTAGCGGTGGCGCCGACCTACTCATCGGTAGCGCCGACCTACCCAGCGGTAGCGCCGACCTACCCAGCGGTAGCGCCGACCTACCCAGCGGTAGCGCCGACCTACCCGGCGGTAGCGCTGACGTACTTAGTGTTGGCGCCGACCTACTCAAAGGAAGCGCCAACCTACTAAAAGGTAGCGCCGACGTACTCAGAAGTAGCGCCGACCTACTCAGCGGTAGCGCCGACCTACCCAGCATTAGCGCCAACCTATCCAGCAGTAGCGCCGACCTACCCAGCGGTAGCGCCGACCTACTCAGCGGTAGCGCGACCTACCCAGCGGTAGCGCCGACCTACTTAGAAGTAGCGCTGACCTACTTAGCGGTGGCGCCGACCTACTCAAAGGTAGCGCCAACCTACTAAATGGTAGCGCCGACGTACTCAGAGGTAGCGCCGACCTACTCAGCGGTAGCGCCGACCTACCCAGCGGTAGCGCCGACCTACCCAGCGGTAGCGCCGACCTACCCGGCGGTAGCGCTGACGTACTTAGCGGTGGCGCCGACCTACTCAAAGGTAGCGCCGACCTACTAAAAGGTAGCGCCGACGTTCTCAGAGGTTGCGCCGACCTACTCAAAGGTAGCGCCTACCTACTAAACGGTAGCGCTGACGTACTCAGAGGTAGCGCCAACCTACTCAGCGGTAGCGCCGACTTACTTAGCGGTGGCGCCGACCTACTCAAAGGTAGCGCCGACCTACTAAGCGGTGGCGCCGACCTACTCAGAGGTAGCGCCGACCTACTTAGCGGTGGCGCCGACCTACTAAAAGGTAGCGCCGACCTACTCAAAGGTAGCGCCGACCTATTAAAAGGTAGCGCCGACGTACTCAGAGGTAGCGCCGACCTACCCAGCGGTAGCGCCGACCGAGTCAGCGGTAGCGCCGACCTACTTAGCGGTGGCGCCGACCTATTAAAAGGTAGCACCGACCTACTTAGCGGTGGCGCTGACCTACTGAAAGGTAGCGCCGACCTACTAAAAGGTAGTGCCGACGTACTCAAAGGTAGAGCCGACCTACCCAGCGGTACCGCCGACCTACCCAGCCGTAGCGCCGACCTACTCAGCGGTAGCGCCGACCTACCCAGCGGTAGCGCCGACCTACCCAGCGGTAGCGCCGACCTACCCAGCGGTAGCGCCGACCTACCCAGCGGTAGCGCAAACCTACCCAGTGGTAGCGCGACCTACCCGGCGGTAGCGCCGACCTACCCAGCGGTAGCGCCGACCTACTTAGCGGTTGTGCCGACCTACTCAAAGGTAGCGCCGACGTACTCAGAGGTAGCGCCGACCTACTTAGCGGTAGCGCCGACCTACTTAGCGGTAGCACCGACCTACCCAGCGGTAGCGCCGACCTACCCAGCGGTAGCGCCAACCTACCCAGTGGTAGCGCAACCTACCCGGCGGTAGCGCCGACCTACCCAGCGGTAGCGCCGACCTACTTAGCGGTGGTGCCGACCTACTCAAAGGTAGCGCCGACCTACTAAAAGGTAGCGCCGACGTACTCAGAGGTAGCGCCGACCTACCAAGCGGTAGCGCCAACCTATCCAGCGGAAGCGCCGACCTACTCAGCGGTAGCGCCGACCTACTTAGCGGTGGCGCCGACCTAGCCAGCGTTAGCGCCGACCAACTTAAATGTAGAGCCGACGTACTCAAAGGTTGCGCCGACATACTCAAAGGTAGCGCCGACAAACTAAAAGGTAGCGCCGACGTACTCAGCTGTAGCGCCGACCTACTCAGCGGTAGCGCCGACCTACTAAGCGATGGCGCCGACCTACTTAAAGGTAGCGCCGACCTACTAACAGGTAGCGCCGACGTACTCAGAGGTAGCGCCGACCTACTCAAAGGTAGCCTTGATCTACTAAACGGTAGCACCGACGTACTCAGAGGTACCGCCGACCTACCCAGCGGTAGCGCCGACTTACCCAGCAGTAGCGCCGACTTACTCAGCGTTAGCGCCGACCTACTTAGCGGTGGCGCCGACCTAGCAAGCGTTAGCGCCGACCAACTTATATGTAGCGCTGACGTACTCAGAAGTAACGCCGACCTACCGAGCGGTAGCGCCGACCTACTTAGCGGTGGCGCCGACCTACTCAAAGGTAGCGCCGACCTACTAAAAGGTAGCGCCGACGTACTCAGCTATAGCGCCGACCTACTCAGCGGTAGCGTTACCTACCCAGCGGTAGTGCCGACCTATATAGCGGTGGCGCCGACCAACTCAAAGGTAGCGGCGACCTACTAAAAGGTTGCTTCGACGTACTCAGCTGTAGCGCCGACCTTCTCAGCGGTAGCGCCGACCTACTTAGCGGTGACGCCGACCTACTCAAAGGTAGCGCCGACCTACTAAAGGGTAGCGCCGACGTACTCAGAGGTAGCGCCGACCTACTCAGCGGTAGCGCCGACCTAATCAGCGGTAGCGCCGACCTACCCAGCGGTAGCGCCGACCTACCCAGCGGTAGCGCCGACCTACCCAGCGGTAGCGCCGACCTACCCAGTGGTAGCGCGACCTACCCGGCGGTAGCGCCGACCTTCCCAGCGGTAGCGCCGACCTACTTAGCGGTAGTGCCGACCTACTCAAAGGTAGCGCCGACCTACTAAAAGGTAGCGCCGACGTACTCAGAGGTAGCGCCCACCTACTCAGCGGTAGCGCCGACCTACCCAGTGGTAGCGCGACCTACCCGGCGGTAGCGCCGACCTTCCCAGCGGTAGCGCCGACCTACTTAGCGGTAGTGCCGACCTACTCAAAGGTAGCGCCAACCTACTAAATGGTAGCGCCGACGTACTCAGAGGTAGCGCCGACCTACTCAGCGGTAGCGCCGACCTACCCAGCGGTAGCGCCGACCTACCCAGCGGTAGCGCCGACCTACCCGGCGGTAGCGCTGACGTACTTAGCGGTGGCGCCGACCTACTTAAAGGTAGCGCCGACCTACTAAAAGGTAGCGCCGACGTTCTCAGAGGTAGCGCCGACCTACTCAAAGGTAGCGCCTACCTACTAAACGGTAGCGCTGACGTACTCAGAGGTAGCGCCAACCTACTTAGTGGTGGCGCCGACCTACTCAAAGGTAGCGCCGACCTACTTAGCGGTGGCGCCGACCTACTCAGAGGTAGCGCCGACCTACTTAGCGGAGGCGCCGACCTACTAAAAGGTAGTGCCGACCTACTCAAAGGTAGCGCCGACCTATTAAAAGGTAGCGCCGACGTACTCAGAGGTAGCGCCGACCTACCCAGCGGTAGCGCCGACCGACTCAGCGGTAGCGCCGACATACTCAGCGGTGGCGCCGACCTATTAAAAGGTAGCACCGACCTACTTAGCGGTGGCGCCGACCTACTGAAAGGTAGCGCCGACCTACTAAAAGGTAGTGCCGACGTACTCAAAGATAGCGCCGACCTACCCAGCGGTACCGCCGACCTACCCAGCCGTAGCGCCGACCCACTCAGCGGTAGCGCCGACCTATTTAGCGGTGACGCCGACATACTCTAATGTAGCGCCGACCTACTAAAAGGTAGCGCCGACGTACTCAGCTGTAGCGCCGACCTACTCAGCGGTAGCGCCGACCTACCCAGCGGTAGCGCCGACCTACCCAGTGGTAGCGGCGACCTACCCAGCGGTAGCGCCGACATACCTAGCGGTAGCGCCGTCCTACTTAAAGGTAGCGCCGACCTACTAAAAGGTAGCGCCGACGTACTCAGCTGTAGCGCCGACCTACTAAGCGGTAGCGCCGACCTACCCAGCGGTAGCGCTGACCAACCCAGCGGTAGCGCCGACGTACCCAGCGGTAGCGCGACCTACCCGCCGTAGCGCCGACCTACCCAGCGGTAGCGCCGACCTACCCAGCGGTAGCGCCGACCTACTTAGCGGTAGCGCCGACCTACCCAGCGGTAGCGCCGACATACCCAGCGGTAGCGCCGACCTACTCAAAGGTAGCGCCGACCTACTAAAAGATAGCGCCGACGTACTCAGCTGTAGCGCCGACCTACTAAGCGGTAGCGCCGACCTACCCAGCGGTAGCGCTGACCAACCTAGCGGTAGCGCCGACCTACTTAGCGGTGTCGCCGACCTAATCAAAGGTAGCGCCAGCCTACTAAAAGGTAGCGCCGACCTATCCGGCGGTAGCGCTAACGTACTTAGCGGTGGCGCCGACCTACTCAAAGGTAGCGCCGACCTACCCAGCGGTAGCGCCGACCTACCCAGCGGTAGCGCCGACCTACCCAGCGGTAGCGCCGACCTACCCAGCGGTAGCGCCGACCTACCCGGCGGTAGCGCTGACGTACTTAGTGTTGGCGCCGACCTACTCAAAGGTAGCGCCGACCTACTAAAAGGTAGCGCCGACGTACTCAGAGGTAGCGACGACCTACTTAGCGGTAGCGACAACCTACCCAGCGGTAGCGCCAACCTATCCAGCGGTAGCACCGACCTACCCAGCGGTAGCGCCGACCTACGTAGCGGTAGCGCTGACCTACTTAGCGGTGGCGCAGACCTACTCAAAGGTAGCGCCGACCTACTAAATGGTAGCGCCGACGTACTCAGAGGTAGCGCCGACCTACTCAGCGGTAGCGCCGACCTACCCAGCGGTAGCGCCGACCTACCCAGCGGTAGCGCCGACCTACCCGGCGGTAGCGCTGACGTACTTAGCGGTGGCGCCGACCTACTAAAAGGTAGCGCCGACCTACTAAAAGGTAGCGCCGACGTTCTCAGAGGTAGCGCCGACCTACTCAAAGGTAGCGCCTACCTACTAAACGGTAGCGCTGACGTACTCAGAGGTAGCGCCAACCTACCCAGCGGTAGCACCGACCTACTTAGCGGTGGTGCCGACCTACTCAAAGGTAGCGCCGACCTACTAAAAGAAAGCGCCGACGTACTCAGAGGTAGCGCCGACCTACTCAGCGGTAGCGCCGACCTACCCAGCCGTAGCGCCGACCTACCCAGCGGTAGCGCCGACCTACCCAGCGGTAGCGCCGACCTATCCGGCGGTAGCGCTAACGTACTTAGCAGTGGCGCCGACCTACTCAACGGTAGCGCCAACCTACCCAGCGGTAGCGCCGACCTACCCAGCGGTAGCGCCGACCTACCCAGCAGTAGCGCCGACCTACCCAGCGGTAGCGCCAACCTACCCGGCGGTAGCGCTGACGTACTTAGTGTTGGCGCCGACCTACTCAAAGGTAGCGCCGACCTACTAAAAGGTAGCGCCGACGTACCCAGAGGTAGCGCCGACCTACTCAGCGGTAGCGCCGACCTACCCAGCGGTAGCGCCAACCTATCCAGCGGTAGCGCCGACCTACCCAGCGGTAGCGCCGACCTACTCAGCGGTAGCGCGACCTACCCAGCGGTAGCGCCGACCCACTTAGCGGTAGCGCTGACCTACTTAGCGGTGGCGCCGACCTACTCAAAGGTAGCGCCGACCTACTAAATGGTAGCGCCGACGTACTCAGAGGTAGCGCTGACCTACTCAGCGGTAGCGCCGACCTACCCAGCGTTAGCGCCGACCTACCCAGCGGTAGGGCCGACCTACCCGGCGGTAGCGCTGACGTACTTAGCGGTGGCGCCGACCTACTCAAAGGTAGCGCCGACCTACTAAAAGGTAGCGCCGACGTTCTCAGAGGTAGCGCCGACCTACTCAAAGGTAGCGCCTACCTACTAAACGGTAGCGCTGACGTACTCAGAGGTAGCGCCAACCTACTCAGCGGTAGCGCCGACCTACTTAGCGGTGGCGCCGACCTATTAAAAGGTAGCACCGACCTACTTAGCGGTGGCGCCGACCTACTGAAAGGTAGCGCCGACCTACTAAAAGGTAGTGCCGACGTACTCAAAGGTAGCGCCGACCTACCCAGCGGTACCGCCGACCCACTCAGCGGTAGCGCCGACCTATTTAGCGGTGACGCCGAAATACTCTAATGTAGCGCCGACCTACTGAAAGGTAGCGCCGACGTACCCAGCGGTAGCGCGACCTACCCGCCGTAGCGCCGACCTACCCAGCGGTAGCGCCGACCTACCCAGCGGTAGCGCTGACCTACTTAGCGGTAGCGCCGACCTACCCAGCGGTAGCGCCGACATACCCAGCGGTAGGGCCGACATACCCAGCGGTAGCGCCGACCTACTCAAAGGTAGCGCCGACCTACTAAAAGGTAGCGCCGACGTACTCAGCTGTAGCGCCGACCTACTAAGCGGTAGCGCCGACCTACCCAGCGGTAGCGCTGACCAACCCAGCGGTAGCGCCGACGTACCCAGCGGTAGCGCGACGTACCCGCCGTAGCGCCGACCTACCCAGCGGTAGCACCGACCTACCCGGCGGTAGCGCCGACCTACTTAGCGGTGTCGCCGACCTAATCAAAGGTAGCGCCAGCCTACTAAAAGGTAGCGCCGACCTATCCGGCGGTAGCGCTAACGTACTTAGCGGTGGCGCCGACCTACTCAAAGGTAGCGCCGACCTACCCAGCGGTAGCGCCGACCTACCCAGCGGTAGCGCCGACCTACCCAGCGGTAGCGCCGACCTACCCAGCTGTAGCGCCGACCTACCCAGCGGTATCGCCGACCTACTTAGCGGTGGCGCCGGCGTACTCAGAGGTAGCGCCTACCTACTCAGTGGTAGCGCCGACCTAACCAGCGGTAGCGCCGACCTACTTAGCGGTGGCGCTGACTTACTCAAAGGTAGCGCCGACCTATTAAATGGTAGCGCCGACGTAATCAGAGGTAGCGCCGACCTACTCAGCGGTAGCGCCATCCTATTCAAAGGAAGCGCCAACCTACTTAAAGGTAGCGCAGACCTACTCAAAGGTAGTGCCGTCGTACTCAGAGGTAGCGCCGACCTACTCAGCGGTAGCGCCGACCTACCCAGCGGTAGCGCCAACCCACCCAGCGGTAGCGCCGATCTACTAAGCGGTGGCGCCGACCTACTCCAAGGTAGCTCCGACGTACTTAGAGGTAGCGCCGAGCTACTCAGGAGTAGCGCCGACCTACTCAAAGGTAGCGCCGACGTACTCAGAGGTAGCGCCAACCTACTAAGCTGTAGCGCCGACCTACCCAGCGGTATCGCCGACCTACTTAGCGGTAGCGCCGACATACCCAGCGGTAGCGCCGGCCTACCTAGCGGTAGCGCCGACCTACTTAGCGGTGGCGCTGACCTACTCAAAGGTAGCGCCGACCTACTCAGCGGTAGCGCCGACCTACCCAGCGTTAGCGCCGAACTACCCAGCGGTAGCGCCAACCTACCCAGCGGTAGCGCCGATCTACTTAGCGGTGGCGCCGACCTACTCCAAGGTAGCGCCGACCTACTAAAAGGTAGTAGCGCCGGCCTACCCAGCGGTAGCGCCGACCTACTTAGCGGTGGCGCCGACCTACTCAAAGGTAGCGCCGACCTACTCAAAGGTAGCGCCGACGTACTCAGAGGTAGCGCCGACCTTCTCAGCGGTAGCGCCGATCTAACCAGCGGTAGCGCCAACCTACCCAGCGGTAGCGCCGATCTACTAAGCGGTGGCGCCGACCTACTCCAAGGTAGCTCCGACGTACTTAGAGGTAGCGCTGAGCTACTCAGGAGTAGCGCCGACCTACTTAAAGGTAGCGCCGACGTACTCAGAGGTAGCGCCAACCTACTCAGCTGTAGCGCCGACCTACCCAGCGGTATCGCCGACCTACTTAGCGGTGGCGCCGACGTACTAAGAGGTAGCGCCTACCTACTCAGTGGTAGCGCCGACCTACCCAGCGGTAGCGCCGACAAACCCAGCGGTATCGCCGACCTACTTAGCGGTGGCGCCGACCTACTCAGCGGTAGCGCCGACTTACACAGCGTTAGCGCCGACCTACTCAGCGGTAGCGCCGTTTTACTCAGCGTTAGCGCCGACCTACTCAGCGGTAGCGCCGACCTACTTAGCGGTTGCGCCGACCTACTCTAAGGTAGCGCCGACCTACTAAAAGGTTGCGCCGACGTACTCAGCTTTAGCGCCGACCTACCCAGCGTTAGCGCCCACCTACCCAGCAGTTGCGCCGACCTACTCAGCGGTAGCGCCGACTTACTAAGCGTTAGCGCCGACCTATCCAGCGGTAGTGCCGACTTACTCAGCGTTAGCGCCGATCTACTAAGCGGTAGCGCCGACCTACTTAGCGGTGGCGCTGACCTACTCAAAGGTAGCGCCGACCTACTTAGCGGTGGCGCCGATCTACTCAAAGGTAGCGCAGACCTACTCAAAGGTAGCGCCGACGTACTCTGAGGTAGCGCCGACCTACTTAGCGGATGCGCCGACCTACCCAGCGGTAGCGCCGACCTACTCAGCGGTAGCGCCGACCTACCCAGCGGTAGCGCCGACCTACCCAGCGGTAGCGCTGACCTACCCAGCGGTTGCGCCGACCTACTTAGCGGTGGCGCCGACCTACTCAAAGGTAGCGCAAACCTACTCAAAGGTAGCGCCGACCTACCCAGCGGTAGCGCCGACCTACCCAGCGGTAGCGCCGACCTAGCCAGCGGTGTAACCGACCTACCCAGCGGTAGCGCCGACCTACTCAGCGGTAGCACCGACAAACCCAGTGGTAGCGCCGACCTACCCAGCGGTAGCGCCGACCTGTTTAGCGGTGGCGCCGACCTACTCAAAGGTAGCGCCGACCTATTAAATGGTAGCGCCGACGTAATCAGAGGTAGCGCCGACCTACTCAGCGGTAGCGCCGACCTACCCAGCGGTAGCGCCAACCTACCCAGCGGTAGCGCTGACTTACTTAGCGTTGACGCCGACCTACTCAGCGGTATCGCCGACCTACTACGCGGTGGCGCCGACCTACTCAAAGGTAGCGCCGACCTACTTAGCTGTGGCGCCGACCTACTCAAAGGTAGCGCAGACCTACTCAAAGGTAGCGCCGACGTACTCAGAGGTAGCGCCGACCTACTCAGTCGTAGCGCCGACCTACCCAGCGGTAGCGCCGACATACCCAGCGGTAGCGCCGGCCTACCCAGCGGTAGCGCCGACCTACTTAGCGGTTACGCCGACCTACTCAAAGGTAGCGCCGACCTACTCAAAGGTAGCGCCGACGTACTCAGAGGTAGCGCCGACCTTCTCAGCGGTAGCGCCGATCTACCCAGCGGTAGCGCCAACCTACCCAGCGGTAGCGCCGACCTATACAGCGGTAGCGCCGACCTACCCAGCGGTAGCGCCGATCTACTAAGCGGTGGCGCCGACCTACTCCTAGGTAGCTCCGACGTACTTAGAGGTAGCGCCGAGCTACTAAGGAGTAGCGCCGACCTACTCAAAGGTAGCGCCGACGTACTCAGAGGTAGCGCCAACCTACTTAGCGGTGGCGCCGACGTACTCATAGGTAGTGCCGACCTACTTAGTGGTAGCGCCGACCTACCCAGCGGTAGTGCCGACGTACTCAGAGGTAGCGCCAACCTACTCAGCTGTAGCGCCGACCTACCCAGCGGTATCGCCGACCTACTTAGCGGTGGCGCCGGCGTACTCAGAGGTAGCGCCGACCTACTCGGTGGTAGCGCCGACCTAACCAGCGGTAGCGCCGACCTACTTAGCGGTGGCGCTGACCTACTCAAAGGTAGCGCCGACCTATTAAATGGTAGCGCCGACGTAATCAGAGGTAGCGCCGACCTACTCAGCGGTAGCGCCATCCTATTCAAAGGAAGCACCAACCTACTTAAAGGTAGCGCAGACCTACTCAAAGGTAGTGCCGTCGTACTCAGAGGTTGCGCCGACCTACTCAGCGGTAGCGCCGACCTACCCAGCGGTAGCGCCAACCTACCCAGCGGTAGCGCCGATCTACTAAGCGGTGGCGCCGACCTACTCCAAGGTAGCTCCGACGTACTTAGAGGTAGCGCCGAGCTACTCAGGAGTAGCGCCGACCTACTCAAAGGTAGCGCCGACGTACTCAGAGGTAGCGTCAACCTACTCAGCTGTAGCGCCGACCTACCCAGCGGTATCGCCGACCTACTTAGCGGTAGCGCCGACATACCCAGCGGTAGCGCCGGCCTACCTAGCGGTAGCGCCGACCTACTTAGCGGTGGCGCTGACCTACTCAAAGGTAGTGCCGACGTACTCTGAGGTAGCGCCGACCTACTCAGCGGTAGCGCCGACCTACCCAGCGTTAGCGCCGACCTACCCAGCGGTAGCGCCGACCTACCCAGCGGTAGCGCCGATCTACTTAGCGGTGGCGCCGACCCACTCCAAGGTAGCGCCGACCTACTAAAAGGTAGTAGCGCCGGCCTACCCAGCGGTAGCGCCGACCTACTTAGCGGTGGCGCCAACCTACTCAAAAGTAGCGCCGACCTACTCAAAGGTAGCGCCGACGTACTCAGAGGTAGCGCCGACCTTCTCAGCGGTAGCGCCGATCTAACCAGCGGTAGCGCCAACCTACCCAGCGGTAGCGCCGATCTACTAAGCGGTGGCGCCGACCTACTCCAAGGTAGCTCCGACGTACTTAGAGGTAGCGCTGAGCTACTCAGGAGTAGCGCCGACCTACTTAAAGGTAGCGCCGACGTACTCAGAGGTAGCGCCAACCTACTCAGCTGTAGCGCCGACCTACCCAGCGGTATCGCCGACCTACTTAGCGGTGGCGCCGACCTACTTAAAGGTAGCGCCGACGTACTCAGAGGTAGCGCCAACCTACTCAGCTGTAGCGCCGACCTACCCAGCGGTATCGCCGACCTACTTAGCGGTGGCGCCGACGTACTCAGAGGTAGCGCCGACCTACTCAGTGGTAGCGCCGACCTACCCAGCGGTAGCGCCGACATACCCAGCGGTATCGCCGACCTACTTAGCGGTGGCGCCGACCTACTCAGCGGTAGCGCCGACTTACACAGCGTTAGCGCCGACCTACTCAGCGGTAGCGCCGTTTTACTCAGCGTTAGCGCCGACCTACTCAGCGGTAGCGCCGACCTACTTAGCGGTTGCGCCGACCTACTCTAAAGTAGCGCCGACCTACTAAAAGGTTGCGCCGACGTACTCAGCTTTAGCGCCGACCTACTCAGCGTTAGCGCCCACCTACCCAGCAGTTGCGCCGACCTACTCAGCGGTAGCGCCGACTTACTAAGCGTTAGCGCCGACCTATCCAGCGGTAGTGCCGACTTACTCAGCGTTAGCGCCGATCTACTCAGCGGTAGCGCCGACCTACTTATCGGTGGCGCTGACCTACTCAAAGGTAGCGCCGACCTACTTAGCGGTGGCGCCGATCTACTCAAAGGTAGCGCAGACCTACTCAAAGGTAGCGCCGACGTACTCTGAGGTAGCGCCGACCTACTTAGCGGATGCGCCGACCTACCCAGCGGTAGCGCCGACCTACTCAGCGGTAGCGCCGACCTACCCAGCGGTAGCGCCGACCTACCCAGCGGTAGCGCTGACCTACCCAGCGGTTGCGTCGACCTACTTAGCGGTGGCGCCGACCTACTCAAAGGTAGCGCAGACCTACTCAAAGGTAGCGCCGACCTACCCAGCGGTAGCGCCGACCTACCCAGCGGTAGCGCCGACCTAGCCAGCGGTGTAACCGACCTACCCAGCGGTAGCGCCGACCTACTCAGCGGTAGCACCGACAAACCCAGTGGTAGCGCCGACCTACCCAGCGGTAGCGCCGACCTGTTTAGCGGTGGCGCCGACCTACTCAAAGGTAGCGCCGACCTATTAAATGGTAGCGCCGACGTAATCAGAGGTAGCGCCGACCTACTCAGCGGTAGCGCCATTTTATTAAAAGGAAACGCCAAGCTACTTAAAGGTAGCGCAGACCTACTTAAAGGTAGTGCCGTCGTACTCAGAGGTTGCGCCGACCTACTCAGCGGTAGCGCCGACCTACCCAGCGGTAGCGCCAACCTACCCAGCGGTAGCGCCGGCCTATCCAGCGGTAGCGCCGACCTACTTAGCGGTGGCGCCGGCCTACTCAAAGGTAGCGCCGACCTACTCAGCGGAAGCGCCCACCTACCCAGCGGTTGCGCCGACCTACTTAGCGGTAGCGCTGACTTACTTAGCGTTGACGCCGACCTACTCAGCGGTATCGCCGACCTACTACGCGGTGGCGCCGACCTACTCAAAGGTAGCGCCGACCTACTTAGCTGTGGCGCCGACCTACTCAAAGGTAGCGCAGACATACTCAAAGGTAGCGCCGACGTACTCAGAGGTAGCGCCGACCTACTCAGTCGTAGCGCCGACCTACCCAGCGGTAGCGCCGACATACCCAGCGGTAGCGCCGGCCTACCCAGCGGTAGCGCCGACCTACTTAGCGGTGGCGCCGACCTACTCAAAGGTAGCGCCGACCTACTCAAAGGTAGCGCCGACGTACTCAGAGGTAGCGCCGACCTTCTCAGCGGTAGTGCCGATCTACCCAGCGGTAGCGCCAACCTACCCAGCGGTAGCGCCGACCTATCCAGCGGTAGCGCCGACCTACCCAGCGGTAGCGCCGATCTACTAAGCGGTGGCGCCGACCTACTCCTAGGTAGCTCCGACGTACTTAGAGGTAGCGCCGAGCTACTCAGGAGTAGCGCCGACCTACTCAAAGGTAGCGCCGACGTACTCAGAGGTAGCGCCAACCTACTCAGCTGTAGCGCCGACCTACCCAGCGGTATCGCCGACCTACTTAGCGGTGGCGCCGACGTACTCAGAGGTAGCGCCGACCTACTCAGTGGTAGCGCCGACCTACCCAGCGGTAGCGCCGACCTACTTAGCGGTGGCGCTGACCTACTCAAAGGTAGTGCCGACGTACTCTGAGGTAGCGCCGACCTAGTCAGCGGTAGCGCCGAACTACCCAGCGTTAGCGCCGACCTACCCAGCGGTAGCGCCAAACTACCCAGCGGTAGCGCCGATCTACTTAGCGGTGGCGCCGACCTACTCCAAGGTAGCGCCGACCTTCTAAAAGGTAGTAGCGCCGGCCTACCCAGCGGTAGCGCCGACCTACTTAGCGGTGGCGCCGACCTACTCAAAGGTAGCGCCGACCTACTCAAAGGTAGCGCCGAGGTACTCAGAGGTAGCGCCGACCTTCTCAGCGGTAGCGCCGATCTAACCAGCGGTAGCGCCGACCTACCCAGCGGTAGCGCCGACCTACCCAGCGGTAGCGCCGGCCTACCCAGCGGTAGCGCCAACCTACTTAGTGGTGGCGCCGACCTACTCAAAGGTAGTGCCTACCTACTTAAAGGTAGCGCCGACGTACTCAGAGGTAGCGCCGACCTACTCAGCGGTAGCGCCGACCTACCCAGCGGTAGCGCCGACCTAACCAGCGGTAGCGCCGACCTACCCAGCGGTAGCGCCGACCTACTTAGCGGTGGCGCCGACCTACTCAAAGGTAGCGCCGACCTACTCAAAGGTAGCGCCGACCCACCCAGCGGTAGCGCCGCCTACCCAGCGGTAGCGCCGACCTAGTCAGAGGTGGAACTGGCCTACCCAGCTGTAGCGCCGACCTACTCAGCGGTAGCACCGACCAACCCAGTGGTAGCGCCGACCCACCCAGCGGTAGCGCCGACCTACCCAGCGGTAGCGCCGACCTATCCAGCGGTAGCGCCGACCTACTTAGCGGTGGCGCCGACCTACTCAAAGGTAGCGCCGACCTATTAAATGGTAGCGCCGACGTAATCAGAGGTAGCGTCGACCTACTCAGCGGTAGCGCCATCCTATTCAAAGGTAGCGCCAACCTACTTAAAGGTAGCGGAGACCTACTCAAAGGTAGCGCCGTCGTACTCAGAGGTAGCGCCGACCTACCCAGCGGTAGCGCCAACCTACCCAGCGGTAGCGCCGGCCTACCCAGCGGTTGCGCCGACCTACTTAGCGGTGGCGCCTTCCTACTCAAAGGTAGCGCCGACCTACTCAAAGGTTGCGCTGACGTACTCAGAGGTAGCGCCGACCTACTCAGCGGTAGCGCCCACCTACCCAGCGGTTGCGCCGACCTACCTAGCGGTATCGACGACCTACTTAGCGGTGGCGCCGACCTACTCAAAGGTAGCGCCGACCTACTTAGCTGTGACGCCGACCTACTCAAAGATAGCGCAGACCTACTCAAAGGTAGCGCCGACGTACTCAGAGGTAGCGCCTACCTACTTAGTGGTAGCGCCGGCCTACCCAGCGGTAGCGCCGACATCCCCAGCGGTAGCGCCGGCCTATCCAGCGGTAGCGCCGACCTACTTAGCGGTGGCGCCGACCTACTCAAAGGTAGCGCCGACCTACTCAAAGATAGCGCCGACGTACTCAGAGGTAGCGCCGACCTACTCAGTCGTAGCGCCGACCTACCCAGCGGTAGCGCCGACATACCCAGCGGTAGCGCCGGCCTACCCAGCGGTAGCGCCGACCTACTTAGCGGTGGCGCCGACCTACTCAAAGGTAGCGCCGACCTACTCAAAGGTAGCGCCGACGTACTCAGAGGTAGCACCGACCTTCTCAGCTGTAGCGCAGATCTACCCAGCGGTAGCGCCGACCTACCCAGCGGTAGCGCCGACCTATCCAGCGGTAGCGCCGACCTACCCAGCGGTAGCGCCGATCTACTAAGCGGTGGCGCCGACCTACTCCAAGGTAGCTCTGACGTACTTAGAGGTAGCGCCGAGCTACTCAGGAGTAGCGCCGACCTACTGAAAGGTAGCGCCGACGTACTCAGAGGTAGCGCCAACCTACTCAGCTGTAGCGCCGACCTACCCAGCGGTATCGCCGACCTACTTAGCGGTGGCGCCGGCGTACTCAGAAGTAGCGCCGACCTACTCAGTGGTAGCGCCGACCTAACCAGCGGTAGCGCCGACCTACTTAGCGGTGGCGCTGACCTACTCAAAGGTAGCGCCGACCTATTAAATGGTAGCGCCGACGTAATCAGAGGTAGCGCCGACCTAATCAGCGGTAGCGCCATTGTATTCAAAGGAAGCGCCAACCTACTTAAAGGTAGCGCAGACCTACTCAAAGGTAGTGCCGTCGTACTCAGAGGTTGCGCCGACCTACTCAGCGGTAGCGCCGACCTACCCAGCGGTAGCGCCAACCTACCCAGCGGTAGCGCCGATCTACTAAGCGGTGGCGCCGACCTACTCCATGGTAGCTCCGACGTACTTAGAGGTAGCGCCGAGCTACTCAGGAGTAGCGCCGACCTACTCAAAGTTAGCGCAGACGTACTCAGAGGTAGCGCCAACCTACTCAGCTGTAGCGCCGACCTACCCAGCGGTATCGCCGACCTACTTAGCGGTAGCGCCGACATACCTAGCGGTAGCGCCGGACTACCTAGCGGTAGCGCCGACCTACTTAGCGGTGGCGCTGACCTACTCAAAGGTAGTGCCGACGTACTCTGAGGTAGCGCCGACCTACTCAGCGGTAGCGCCGACCTACCCAGCGTTAGCGCCGACCTACCCAGCGGTAGCGCCGACCTACCCAGCGGTAGCGCCGATCTACTTAGCGGTGGCGCCGACCTACTCCAAGGTAGCGCCGACCTACTAAAAGGTAGTAGCGCCGGCCTACCCAGCGGTAGCGCCGACCTACTTAGCGGTGGCGCCGACCTACTCAAAGGTAGCGCCAACCTACTCAAAGGTAGCGCCGACGTACTCAAAGGTAGCGCCGACCTTCTCAGCGGTAGCGCCGATCTAACCAGCGGTAGCGCCAACCAACCCAGCGGTAGCGCCGATCTACTAAGCGGTGGCGCCGACCTACTCCAAGGTAGCTCCGACGTACTTAGAGGTAGCGCTGAGCTACTCAGGAGTAGCGCCAACCTACTTAAAGGTAGCGCCGACGTACTCAGAGGTAGCGCCAACCTACTCAGCTGTAGCGCCGACCTACCCAGCGGTATCGCCGACCTACTTAGCGGTGGCGCCGACGTACTCAGAGGTAGCGCCGACCTACTCAGTGGTAGCGCCGACCTACCCAGCGGTAGCGCCGACATACCCAGCGGTATCGCCGACCTACTTAGCGGTGGCGCCGACCTACTCAGCGGTAGCGCCGACTTACACAGCGTTAGCGCCGACCTACTCAGCGGTAGCGCCGTTTTACTCAGCGTTAGCGCCGACCTACTCAGCGGTAGCGCCGACCTACTTAGCGGTGGCGCCGACCTACTCTAAGGTAGCGCCGACCTACTAAAAGGTTGCGCCGACGTACTCAGCTTTAGCGCCGACCTACCCAGCGTTAGCGCCCACCTACCCAGCAGTTGCGCCGACCTACTCAGCGGTAGCGCCGACTTACTAAGCGTTAGCGCCGACCTATCCAGCGGTAGTGCCGACTTACTCAGCGTTAGCGCCGATCTACTCAGCGGTAGCGCCGACCTACTTAGCGGTGGCGCTGACCTACTCAAAGGTAGCGCCGACCTACTTAGCGGTGGCGCCGATCTACTCAAAGGTAGCGCAGACCTACTCAAAGGTAGCGCCGACGTACTCTGAGGTAGCGCCGACCTACTTAGCGGATGCGCCGACCTACCCAGCGGTAGCGCCGACCTACTCAGCGGTAGCGCCGACCTACCCAGCGGTAGCGCCGACCTACCCAGCGGTAGCGCTGACCTACCCAGCGGTTGCGCCGACCTACTTAGCGGTGGCGCCGACCTACTCAAAGGTAGCGCAGACCTACTCAAAGGTAGCGCCGACCTACCCAGCGGTAGCGCCGACCTACCCAGCGGTAGCGCCGACCTAGCCAGCTGTGGAACCGACCTACCCAGCGGTAGCGCCGACCTACTCAGCGGTAGCACCGACAAACCCAGTGGTAGCGCCGACCTACCCAGCGGTAGCGCCGACCTACCCAGCGGTAGCGCCGATCTACTAAGCGGTGGCGCCGACCTACTCCAAGGTAGCTCTGACGTACTTAGAGGTAGCGCCGAGCTACACAGGAGTAGCGCCGACCTACTCAAAGGTAGCGCCGACGTACTCAGAGGTAGCGCCAACCTACTCAGCTGTAGCGCCGACCTACCCAGCGGTATCGCCGACCTACTTAGCGGTGGCGCCGGCGTACTCAGAAGTAGCGCCGACCTACTCAGTGGTAGCGCCGACCTAACCAGCGGTAGCGCCGACCTACTTAGCGGTGGCGCTGACCTACTCAAAGGTAGCGCCGACCTATTAAATGGTAGCGCCGACGTAATCAGAGGTAGCGCCGACCTAATCAGCGGTAGCGCCATTGTATTCAAAGGAAGCGCCAACCTACTTAAAGGTAGCGCAGACCTACTCAAAGGTAGTGCCGTCGTACTCAGAGGTTGCGCCGACCTACTCAGCGGTAGCGCCGACCTACCCAGCGGTAGCGCCAACCTACCCAGCGGTAGCGCCGATCTACTAAGCGGTAGCGCCGATCTACTAAGCGGTGGAGCCGACCTACTCCATGGTAGCTCCGACGTACTTAGAGGTAGCGCCGAGCTACTCAGGAGTAGCGCCGACCTACTCAAAGGTAGCGCAGACGTACTCAGAGGTAGCGCCAACCTACTCAGCTGTAGCGCCGACCTACCCAGCGGTATCGCCGACCTACTTAGCGGTAGCGCCGACATACCTAGCGGTAGCGCCGGCCTACCTAGCGGTAGCGCCGACCTACTTAGCGGTGGCGCTGACCTACTCAAAGGTAGTGCCGACGTACTCTGAGGTAGCGCCGACCTACTCAGCGGTAGCGCCGACCTACCCAGCGTTAGCGCCGACCTACCCAGCGGTAGCGCCGACCTACCCAGCGGTAGCGCCGATCTACTTAGCGGTGGCGCCGACCTACTCCAAGGTAGCGCCGACCTACTAAAAGGTAGTAGCGCCGGCCTACCCAGCGGTAGCGCCGACCTACTTAGCGGTGGCGCCGACCTACTCAAAGGTAGCGCCAACCTACTCAAAGGTAGCGCCGACGTACTCAAAGGTAGCGCCGACCTTCTCAGCGGTAGCGCCGATCTAACCAGCGGTAGCGCCAACCAACCCAGCGGTAGCGCCGATCTACTAAGCGGTGGCGCCGACCTACTCCAAGGTAGCTCCGACGTACTTAGAGGTAGCGCTGAGCTACTCAGGAGTAGCGCCAACCTACTTAAAGGTAGCGCCGACGTACTCAGAGGTAGCGCCAACCTACTCAGCTGTAGCGCCGACCTACCCAGCGGTATCGCCGACCTACTTAGCGGTGGCGCCGACGTACTCAGAGGTAGCGCCGACCTACTCAGTGGTAGCGCCGACCTACCCAGCGGTAGCGCCGACATACCCAGCGGTATCGCCGACCTACTTAGCGGTGGCGCCGACCTACTCAAAGGTAGTGCCGACCTACTTAAAGGTAGCGCCGACGTACTCAGAGGTAGCGCCGACCTACTCAGCGGTAGCGCCGACCTACCCAGCGGTAGCGCCGACCTAACCAGCGGTAGCGCCGACCTACCCAGCGGTAGCGCCGACCTACTTAGCGGTGGCGCCGACCTACTCAAAGGTAGCGCCGACCTACTCAAAGGTAGCGCCGACCTACCCAGCGGTAGCGCCGCCTACCCAGCGGTAGCGCCGCCTACCCAGCGGTAGCGCCGACCTAGTCAGCGGTGGAACTGACCTACCCAGCGGTAGCGCCGACCTACTCAGCGGTAGCACCGACCAACCCAGTGGTAGCGCCGACCCACCCAGCGGTAGCGCCGACCTACCCAGCGGTAGCGCCGACCTATCCAGCGGTAGCGTCGACCTACTTGGCGGTGGCGCCGACCTACTCAAAGGTAGCGCCGACCTATTAAATGGTAGCGCCGACGTAATCAGAGGTAGCGTCGACCAACTCAGCGGTAGCGCCATCCTATTCAAAGGTAGCGCCAACCTACTTAAAGGTAGCGCAGACCTACTCAAAGGTAGCGCCGACCTACTTAGCTGTGACGCCGACCTACTCAAAGGTAGCGCAGATTTACTCAAAGGTAGCGCCGACGTACTCAGAGGTAGCGCCGACCTACTTAGTGGTAGCGCCGGCCTACCCAGCGGTAGCGCCGACATACCCAGCGGTAGCGCCGGCCTATCCAGCAGTAGCGCCGACCTACTTAGCGGTGGCGCCGACCTACTCAAAGGTAGCGCCGACCTACTCAAAGGTAGCGCCGACGTACTCAGAGGTAGCGCCGACCTTCTCAGCGGTAGCGCCGATCTACCCAGCGGTAGCGCCAACCTACCCAGCGGTAGCGCCGACCTATCCAGCGGTAGCGCCGACCTACCCAGCGGTAGCGCCGATCTACTAAGCGGTGGCGCCGACCTACTCCTAGGTAGCGCCGACGTACTCAGAGGTAGCGCCAACCTACTCAGCTGTAGCGCCGACCTACCCAGCGGTATCGCCGACCTACTTAGCGGTGGCGCCGACGTACTCAGAGGTAGCGCCGACCTACTCAGTGGTAGCGCCGACCTACCCAGCGGTAGCGCCGACCTACTTAGCGGTGGCGCTGACCTACTCAAAGGTAGTGCCGACGTACTCTGAGGTAGCGCCGACCTAGTCAGCGGTAGCGCCGACCTACCCAGCGGTAGCGCCAAACTACCCAGCGGTATCGCCGACCTACTTAGCGGTGGCGCCGACGTACTCAGAGGTAGCGCCGACCTACTCAGTGGTAGCGCCGACCTACCCAGCGGTAGCGCCGACCTACTTAGCGGTGGCGCTGACCTACTCAAAGGTAGTGCCGACGTACTCTGAGGTAGCGCCGACCTAGTCAGCGGTAGCGCCGACCTACCCAGCGTTAGCGCCGACCTACCCAGCGGTAGCGACGACCTACCCAGCGGTAGCGCCGATCTACTTAGCGGTGGCGCCGACCTACTCCAAGGTAGCGCCGACCTACTAAAAGGTAGTAGCGCCGGCCTACCCAGCGGTAGCGCCGACCTACTTAGCGGTGGCGCCGACCTACTCAAAGGTAGCGCCGACCTACTCAAAGGTAGCGCCGACGTACTCAGAGGTAGCGCCGACCTTCTCAGCGGTAGCGCCTATCTAACCAGCGGTAGCGCCGACCTACCCAGCGGTAGCGCCAACCTACCCAGCGGTAGCGCCGGCCTACCCAGCGGTAGCGCCAACCTACTTAGTGGTGGCGCCGACCTACTCAAAGGTAGTGCCGACCTACTTAGCGGTGGCGCTGACCTACTCAAAGGTAGTGCCGACGTACTCTGAGGTAGCGCCGACCTACCCAGCGGTAGCGCCGACCTACCCAGCGGTAGCGCCGACCTACCCAGCGGTAGCGCCGACCTACTTAGCGGTGGCGCCGACCTACTCAAAGGTAGCGCCGACCTACCCAGTGGTAGCGCCGCCTACCCAGCGGTAGCGCCGACCTAGTCAGCGGTGGAACTGACCTACCCAGCGGTAGCGCCGACCTACTCAGCGGTAGCACCGACCAACCCAGTGGTAGCGCCGACCCACCCAGCGGTAGCGCCGACCTATCCAGCGGTAGCGCCGACCTATCCAGCGGTAGCGCCGACCTACTTAGCGGTGGCGCCGACCTACTCAAAGGTAGCGCCGACCTATTAAATGGTAGCGCCGACGTAATCAGAGGTAGCGTCGAACTACTCAGCGGTAGCGCCATCCTATTCAAAGGTAGCGCCAACCTACTTAAAGGTAGCGCAGACCTACTCAAAGGTAGCGCCGTCGTACTCAGAGGTAGCGCCGACCTACCCAGCGGTAGCGCCAACCTACCCAGCGGTAGCGCCGGCCTACCCAGCGGTAGCGCCGACCTACTTAGCGGTGGCGCCGGCCTACTCAAAGGTAGCGCCGACCTACTCAAAGGTTGCGTTGACGTACTCAGAGGTAGCGCCGACCTACTCAGCGGTAGCGCCCAACTACCCAGCGGTTGCGCCGACCTACCTAGCGGTATCGACGACTTTTTTAGCGGTGGCGCCGACCTACTCAAAGGTAGCGTCGACCTAGTTAGCTGTGACACCGACCTACTCAAAGGTAGCGCAGACCTACTCAAAGGTAGCGCCGACCAGTGGTAGCGCCGGCCTACCCAGCGGTAGCGCCGACATACCCAGCGCTAGCGCCGGCCTATCCAGCGGTAGCGCCGACCTACTTAGCGGTGGCGCCGACCTACTCAAAGGTAGCGCCGACCTACTCAAAGGTAGCGCCGACGTACTCAGAGGTAGCGCCGACCTTCTCAGCGGTAGCGCCGATCTACCCAGCGGTAGCGCCGACCTACCCAGCGGTAGCGCAGACCTACCCAGCGGTAGCGCCGACCTACCCAGCGGTAGCGCCGATCTACTAAGCTAACTACCTTTTAGTAGGTCGGCGCCACCGCTAAGTACGTCAGCGCTGCCGCCGGGTAGGTCGGCGCTACCGCTGGGTAGGTCGGCGCTACCGCTGAGTAGGTCGGCGCTACTTCTGAGTACGTCGGCGCTACCATTTAGTAGGTCGGCGCTACCTTTGAGTAGGTCGGCGCCACCGCTAAGTAGGTCAGCGCTACCGCTACGTAGGTCGGCGCTACCGCTGGGTAGGTCGGCGCTACCGCTGGATAGGTTGGCGCTACCGCTGGGTAGGTCGTCGCTACCGCTGAGTAGGTCGTCGCTACCTCTGAGTACGTCAGCGCTACCTTTTAGTAGGTCGGCGCTACCTTTGAGTAGGTCGGCGCCAACACTAAGTACGTCAGCGCTACCGCCGGGTAGGTCGGCGCTACCGCTGGGTAGGTCGGCGCTACCGCTGGGTAGGTCGGCGCTACCGCTGGGTAGGTCGGCGCTACCGCTGGGTAGGTCGGCGCTACCTTTGAGTAGGTCGGCGCCACCGCTAAGTACGTTAGCGCTACCGCCGGATAGGTCGGCGCTACCTTTTAGTAGGCTGGCGCTACCTTTGATTAGGTCGGCGACACCGCTAAGTAGGTCGGCGCTACTTCTGGGTTGGTCAGCGCTACCGCTGGGTAGGTCGGCGCTACCGCTTAGTAGGTCGGCGCTACAGCTGAGTACGTCGGCGCTATCTTTTAGTAGGTCGGCGCTACCTTTGAGTAGGTCGGCGCTACCGCTGGGTATGTCGGCGCTACCGCTGGGTAGGTCGGCGCTACCGCTAAGTAGGTCGGCGCTACCGCTGGGTAGGTCGGCGCTACCGCTGGGTAGGTCGGCGCTACGGCGGGTAGGTCGCGCTACCGCTGGGTACGTCGGCGCCACCGCTGGGTTGGTCAGCGCTACCGCTGGGTAGGTCGGCGCTACAACTTAGTAGGTCGGCGCTACAGCTGAGTACGTCGGCGCTACCCTTTAGTAGGTCGGCGCTACCTTTGAGTAGGTCGGCGCTACCGCTGGGTATGTCGGCGCTACCGCTGGGTAGGTCGGCGCTACCGCTTGGTAGGTCGGCGCTACCGCTGGGCAGGTCGGCGCTACCGCTGAGTAGGTCGGCGCTACAGCTGAGTACGTCGGCGCTACCTTTTAGTAGGTCGGCGCTACATTAGAGTATGTCGGCGTCACCGCTAAATAGGTCGGCGCTACCGCTGAGTGGGTCGGCGCTACCTCTGAGAACGTCGGCGGTACCGCTGGGTAGGTCGGCGCTACCTTTGAGTACGTCGGCACTACCTTTTAGTAGGTCGGCGCTACCTTTCAGTAGGTCGGCGCCACCGCTAAGTAGGTCGGTGCTACCTTTTAATAGGTCGGCGCCACCGCTAAGTAGGTCGGCGCTACCGCTGAGTCGGTCGGCGCTACCGCTGGGTAGGTCGGCGCTACCTCTGAGTACGTCGGCGCTACCTTTTAATAGGTCTGCGCTACCTTTGAGTAGGTCGGCGCTACGTTTTAGTAGGTCGGCGCCTCCGCTAAGTAGGTCGGCGCTACCTCTGAGTAGGTCGGCGCCACCGCTAAGTAGGTCGGCGCTACCTTTGAGTAGGTCGGCGCCACCGCTAAGTAAGTCGGCGCTACCGCTGAGTAGGTTGGCGCTACCTCTGAGTACGTCAGCGCTACCGTTTAGTAGGTAGGCGCTACCTTTGAGTAGGTCGGCGCTACCTCTAAGAACGTCGGCGCTACCTTTTAGTAGGTCGGCGCTACCTTTGAGTAGGTCGGCGCCACCGCTAAGTACGTCAGCGCTACCGCCGGGTAGGTCGGCGCTACCGCTGGGTAGGTCGGCGCTACCGCTGGGTAGGTCGGCGCTACCGCTGAGTAGGTCGGCGCTACCTCTGAGTACGTCGGCGCTACCATTTAGTAGGTTGGCGCTACCTTTGAGTAGGTCGGCGCCACCGCTAAGTAGGTCAGCGCTACTTCTAAGTAGGTCGGCGCTACCGCTGGGTAGGTCGGCGCTACTGCTGGATAGGTTGGCGCTAATGCTGGGTAGATCGGCGCTACCGCTGAGTAGGTCGGCGCTACCTCTGAGTACGTCGGCGCTACCTTTTAGTAGGTTGGCGCTTCCTTTGAGTAGGTCGGCGCCAACACTAAGTACGTCAGCGCTACCGCTGGGTAGGTCGGCGCTACCGCTGGGTAGGTCGGCGCTACCGCTTGGTAGGTCGGCGCTACCGCTGGGTAGGTCGGCGCTACCGTTGAGTAGGTCGGCGCCACCGCTAAGTACGTTAGCGCTACCGCCGGATAGGTCGGCGCTACCGCTGGGTAGGTCGGCGCTACCGCTGGGTAGGTCGGCGCTACGGCTGGGTAGGTCGGCGCTACCGCTGGGTAGGTCGGCGCTACCGCTGAGTAGTTGGGCGCTACCTTTGAGTAGGTCGGCGCCACCGCTAAGTAGGTCGGCGCTACCGCTGGGTAGGTCGGCGCTACCGCTGATTAGGTCGGCCCTACCGCTGGGTAGGTCTGCGCTACCTCTGAGTACGTCGGCGCTACCTTTTAGTAGGACGGCGCTACCTTTGATTAGGTCGGCGACACCGCTAAGTAGGTCGGCGCTACCGCTGGGTAGGTCGGCGCTACCGCTGGGTAGGTCGGCGCTACGGCGGGTAGGTCGCGCTACCGCTGGGTACGTCGGCGCTACCGCTGGGTTGGTCAGCGCTACCGCTGGGTAGGTCGGCGCTACCGCTTAGTAGGTCGGCGCTACAGCTGAGTACGTCGGCGCTACCTTTTAGTAGGTCGGCGCTACCTTTGAGTAGGTCGGCGCTACCGCTGGGTATGTCGGCGCTACCGCTGGGTAGGTCGGCGCTACCGCTGGGTAGGTCGGCGCTACCGCTGAGTAGGTCGGCGCTACAGCTGAGTACGTCGGCGCTACCTTTCAGTAGGTCGGCGCTACATTAGAGTATGTCGGCGTCACCGCTAAATAGGTCGGCGCTACCGCTGAGTGGGTCGGCGCTACGGCTGGGTAGGTCGGCGGTACCGCTGGGTAGGTCGGCGCTACCTTTGAGTACGTCGGCACTACCTTTTAGTAGGTCGGCGCTACTTTTCAGTAGGTCGGCGCCACCGCTAAGTAGGTCGGTGCTACCTTTTAATAGGTCGGCGCCACCGCTAAGTAGGTCGGCGCTACCGCTGAGCCGGTCGGCGCTACCGCTGGGTAGGTCGGCGCTACCTCTGAGTACGTCGGCGCTACCTTTTAATAGGTCGGCGCTACCTTTGAGTAGGTCCGCGCTACCTTTTAGTAGGTCGGCGCCACCGCTAAGTAGGTCGGCGCTACCTTTTAGTAGGTCGGCGCCACCGCTAAGTAGGTCGGCGCTACCTTTGAGTAGGTCGGCGCCACCGCTAAGTAGGTCGGCGCTACCTCTGAGTACGTCGGCGCTACCTTTTAATAGGTCGGCACTACCTTTGAGTAGGTCGGCGCTACCTTTTAGTAGGTCGGCGCCACCGCTAAGTAGGTCGGCGCTACCTTTGAGTAGGTCGGCGCCACCGCTAAGTAGGTCGGCGCTACCTTTGAGTAGGTCGGCGCCACCGCTAAGTAGGTCGGCGCTACCGCTGAGTAGGTTGGCGCTACCTCTGAGTACGTCAGCGCTACCGTTTAGTAGGTAGGCGCTACCTTTGAGTAGGTCGGCGCTACCTCTGAGAACGTCGGCGCTACCTTTTAGTAAGTCGGCGCTACCTTTGAGTAGGTCGGCGCCACCGCTAAGTACGTCAGCGCTACCGCCGGGTAGGTCGGCCCTACCGCTGGGTAGGTGGGCGCTACCGCTGGGTAGGTCGGCGCTACCGCTGAGTAGGTCAGCGCTACCTCTGAGTACGTCGGCGCTACCATTTAGTAGGTCGGCGCTACCTTTGAGTAGGTCGGCGCCACCGCTAAGTAGGTCAGCGCTACCGCTAAGTAGGTCGGCGCTACCGCTGGGTAGGTCGCGCTACCGCTGAGTAGGTCGGCGCTACCGCTGGGTAGGTCGTCGCTACCGCTGAATAGGTTGGCGCTACCGCTGGGTAGGTCGGCGCTACCGCTGAGTAGGTCGGCGCTACCTCTGAGTACGTCGGCGCTACCTTTTAGTAGGTCGGCGCTACCTTTGAGTAGGTCGGCGCCAACAATAAGTACGTCAGCGCTACCGCCGGGTAGGTTGGCGCTACCGCTGGGTAGGTCGGCGCTACCGCTGGGTAGGTCGGCGCTACCGCTGGGTAGGTCGGCGCTACCGCTGGGTAGGTCGGCGCTACCGTTGAGTAGGTCGGCGCCACTGCTAAGTACGTTAGCGCTAACGCCGGATAGGTCGGCGCTACCGCTGGGTAGGTCGGCGCTACGGCTGGGTAGGTCGGCGCTACCGCTGGGTAGGTCGGCGCTACCGCTGAGTAGTTGGGCGCTACCTTTGAGTAGGTCGGCGCCACCGCTAAGTAGGTCGGCGCTACCGCTGGGTAGGTCGGCGCTACCGCTGATTAGGTCGGCCCTACCGCTGGGTAGGTCTGCGCTACCTCTGAGTACGTCGGCGCTACCTTTTAGAAGAACGGCGCTACCTTTGATTAGGTCGGCGACACCGCTAAGTAGGTCGGCGCTACCGCTGGGTAGGTCGGCGCTACCGCTGGGTAGGTCGGCGCTACGGCGGGTAGGTCGCGCTACCGCTGGGTACGTCGGCGCTACCGCTGGGTTGGTCAGCGCTACCGCTGGGTAGGTCGGCGCTACCGCTTAGTAGGTCGGCGCTACAGCTGAGTACGTCGGCGCTACCTTTTAGTAGGTCGGCGCTACCTTTGAGTAGGTCGGCGCTACCGCTGGGTATGTCGGCGCTACCGCTGGGTAGGTCGGCGCTACCGCTGGGTAGGTCGGCGCTACCGCTGGGTAGGTCGGCGCTACCGCTGAGTAGGTCAGCGCTACCTCTGAGTACGTCGGCGCTACCATTTAGTAGGTCGGCGCTACCTTTGAGTAGGTCGGCGCCACCGCTAAGTAGGTCAGCGCTACCGCTAAGTGGGTCGGCGCTACCGCTGGGTAGGTCGCGCTACCGCTGAGTAGGTCGGCGCTACCGCTGGGTAGGTCGGCGCTACCGCTGGATAGGTTGGCGCTACCGCTGGGTAGGTCGGCGCTACCGCTGAGTAGGTCGGCGCTACCTCTGAGTACGTCGGCGCTACCTTTTAGTAGGTCGGCGCTACCTTTGAGTAGGTCGGCGCCAACACTAAGTACGTCAGCGCTACCGCCGGGTAGGTTGGCGCTACCGCTGGGTAGGTCGGCGCTACCGCTGGGTAGGTCGGCGCTACCGCTGGGTAGGTCGGCGCTACCGCTGGGTAGGTCGGCGCTACCGTTGAGTAGGTCGGCGCCACTGCTAAGTACGTTAGCGCTACCGCCGGATAGGTCGGCGCTACCGCTGGGTAGGTCGGCGCTACCGCTGGGTAGGTCGGCGCTACGGCTGGGTAGGTCGGCGCTACCGCTGAGTAGGTCGGCGCTACCTCTGAGTACGTCGGCGCTTTCTTTTAGTAGGTCGGCGCTACCTTTGAGTAGGTCGGCGCCACCGCTAAGTACGTCAGCGCTACCGCCGGGTAGGTCGGCGCTACCGCTGGGTAGGTCGGCGCTACCGCTGGGTAGGTCGGCGCTACCGCTGAGTAGGTCGGCGCTACCTCTGAGTACGTCGGCGCTACCATTTAGTAGGTCGGCGCTACCTTTGAGTAGGTCTGCGCCACTGCTAAGTAGGTCAGCGCTACCGCTACGTAGGTCGGCGCTACCGCTGGGTAGGTCGGTGCTACCGCTGGATAGGTTGGCGCTACCGCTGGGTAGGACGTCGCTACCGCTGAGTAGGTCGTCGCTACCTCTGAGTACGTCGGCGCTACCTTTTAGTAGGTCGGCGCTACCTTTGAGTAGGTCGGCGCCAACACTAAGTACCGCCGGATAGGTCGGCGCTACCGCTGGGTAGGTCGGCGCTACCGCTGGGTAGGTCGGCGCTACGGCTGGGTAGGTCGGCGCTACCGCTGGGTAGGTCGGCGCTACCGCTGAGTAGTTGGGCGCTACCTTTGAGTAGGTCGGCGCCACCGCTAAGTAGGTCGGCGCTACCGCTGGGTAGGTCGGCGCTACCGCTGATTAGGTCGGCCCTACCGCTGGGTAGGTCTGCGCTACCTCTGAGTACGTCGGCGCTACCTTTTAGAAGAACGGCGCTACCTTTGATTAGGTCGGCGACACCGCTAAGTAGGTCGGCGCTACCGCTGGGTAGGTCGGCGCTACCTCTGGGTAGGTCGGCGCTACGGCGGGTAGGTCGCGCTACCGCTGGGTACGTCGGCGCTACCGCTGGGTTGGTCAGCGCTACCGCTGGGTAGGTCGGCGCTACCGCTTAGTAGGTCGGCGCTACAGCTGAGTACGTCGGCGCTACCTTTTAGTAGGTCGGCGCTACCTTTGAGTAGGTCGGCGCTACCGCTGGGTATGTCGGCGCTACCGCTGGGTAGGTCGGCGCTACCGCTGGGTAGGTCGGCGCTACCGCTGTGTAGGTCGGCGCTACCGCTGAGTAGGTCGGCGCTACCTCTGAGTACGTCGGCGCTACCTTTTAGTAGGTCGGCGCTACCTTTGAGTAGATCGGCGCTACCGCTGGGTAGGTCGGCGCTACCGCTGGATAGGTCGGCGCTACCGCTGGGTAGGTCGGCGCTACCGCTGGGTAGATCGGCGCTACCGCTGAGAAGGTCGGCGCTACCTCTGAGTACGTCGGCGCTACCTTTGAGTAGGTCGGCGCTACCTTTGAGTAGGTCGGCGCCACCGCTAAGTAGGTCGGCGCTACCGCTGGGTAGGCCGGCGCTACCGCTGGGTATGTCGGCGCTACCGCTGGGTAGGTCGGCGCTACGACTGAGTAGGTCGGCGCTACCTCTGAGTACGTCGGCGCTACCTTTGAGTAGGTCTGCGCTACCTTTGAGTAGGTCGGCGCCACAGCTAAGTAGGTCGGCGCTACCTTTGAGTAGGTCGGCGCCACCGCGTAGTAGGTCGGCGATACCGCTGAGTAGGTCGGCGTCAACGCTAAGTAAGTCAGCTCTACCGCTAGGTAGGTCGGCGCAACCGCTGGGTAGGTGGGCGCTTCCGCTGAGTAGGTCGGCGCTTCCTCTGAGTACGACAGCGCTACCTTTTAGTAGGTCGGCGCTACCTTTGAGTAGGCCGGCGCCACCGCTAAGTAGGTCGGCGCTACCGCTGGATAGGCCGGCGCTACCGCTGGGTAGGTTGGCGCTACCGCTGGGTAGGTCGGCGCTACCGCTGAGTAGGTCGGCGCAACCTCTGAGTACGACGGCACTACCTTTGAGTAGGTCTGTGCTACCTTTAAGTAGCTTGGCGTTTCCTTTTAATAGGATGGCGCTACCGCTGAGTAGGTCGGCGCTACCTCTGATTACGTCGGCGCTACCATTTAATAGGTCGGCGCTACCTTTGAGTAGGTCGGCGCCACCGCTAAGTAGATCGGCGCTACCGCTGGGTAGGTCGGCGCTACCGCTGGGTAGGTCGGCGCTACCGCTGGGTGGGTCGGCGCTACCACTGGGTTTGTCGGTGCTACCGCTGAGTAGGTCGGCGCTACCGCTGGGTAGGTCGGTTGAACCGCTGGCTAGGTCGGCGCTACCGCTGGGTAGGTCGGCGCTACCGCTGGGTAGGTCGGCGCTACCTTTGAGTAGGTCGGCGCTACCTTTGAGTAGGTCGGCGCCACCGCTAAGTAGGTCGGCGCAACCGCTGGGTAGGTCAGCGCTACCGCTGGGTAAGTCGGCGCTACCGCTGGATAGGTCGGCGCTACCGCTGAGTAGGTCGGCGCTACTTCTGGGTAGGTCGGCGCTTCCGTTAAGTAGGTCGGCGCTATCTCTGAGTACGTCGGCCCTACCTTTGAGTAGGTCTGCGCTACCTTTGAGTAGATCGGCGCCACCGCTAAGTAGGTCGGCGCTACCTTTGAGTAGGTCAGCGCCACCGCTAAGTAGGTCGGCGCTACCGCTGAGTAGATCGGCGCTAACGCTGAGTAAGTCGGCACTACCGCTGGATAGGTCGGCGCTAACGCTTAGTAAGTCGGCGCTACCGCTGAGTAGGTCAGCGCAACTGCTGGGTATGTGGGCGCTAACGCTGGGTAGGTCGGCGCTAAAGCTGAGTACGTCGGCGCAACCTTTTAGTAGGTTGGCGCTACCTTAGAGTAGGTCGGCGCCACCGCTAAGTAGGTCGGCGCTAACGCTGAGTAGGTCGGCGCTAACGCTGAGTAAAACGGCGCTACCGCTGAACAGGTCGGCGCTAACGCTGTGTAAGTCGGCGCTACCGCTGAGTAGGGCGGCGCCACCACCGCTAAGTAGGTCGGCGATACCGCTGGGTAGGTCGGCGCTACAGCTGAGTAGGTTGGCGCTACATCTGAGTACGTCGGCGCTACATTTGAGTAGGTCGGCGCTACTCCTGAGTAGGTCGGCGCTACCTCTGAGTACGTCGGCGCTACCTTGGAGTAGGTCGGCGCCACAACTAAGTAGATCGGCGCTACCGATGGGTAGGTCGGTGCTACCGCTGGTTAGATCGGCGCTACCGCTGAGTAGGTCGGCGCAACCTGTGAGTACGACGGCACTACCTTTGAGTAGGTCTGCGCTACCTTTGAGTAGGTCGGCGCTACTCCTGAGTAGGTCGGCGCTACCTCTGAGTACGTTGGCGCTACCTTGAAGTAGGTCGGCGCGCCACAACTAAGTAGATCGGCGCTACCGCTGGGTAGGTCGGCGCTACCGCTAGTTAGATCGGCGCTACCGCTGAGAAGGTCGGCGCTACCTCTGAGTACGTCGGCGCTACCTTTGAGTAGGTCGGCGCTACCTTTGAGTAGGTCGGCGCCACCGCTAAGTAGGTCGGCGCTACCGCTGGGTAGTCCGGCGCTACTACCTTTTAGTAGGTCGGCGCTACCTTGGAGTAGGTCGGCGCCACCGCTAAGTAGATCGGCGCTACCGCTGGGTAGGTCGGCGCTACCGCTGGATAGGTCAGCGCTACCGCTGGATAGGTCGGCGCTACCGCTGGGTAGGTCGGCGCTACCGCTGAGTAGGTCGGCGCTACCGCTGGGTAGGTCGGCGCTTCCGCTAAGTAGGTCGGCGCTACCTCTGAGTACGTCGGCGCTACCTTTGAGTAGGTCTGCGCTACCTTTGAGTAGATTGGCGGCACCGCTAAGTAGGTCGGTGCTACCTTTGAGTAGGTCAGCGCCACCGCTAAGTAGGTCGGCGCTACCGCTGAGTAGATCGGCGCTAACGCTGAGTAAGTCGGCACTTCCGCTGGATAGGTCGGCGCTAACGCTTAGTAAGTCGGCGCTACCGCTGAGTAGGTCAGCGCAACTGCTGGGTAGGTGGGCGCTAACGCTGGGTAGGTCGGCGCTAAAGCTGAGTACGTCGGCGCAACCTTTTAGTAGGTCGGCGCTACCTTAGAGTAGTTTGGCGCCACCGCTAAGTAGGTCGGCGCTAACGCTGAGTAGGTCGGCGCTAACGCTGAGTAAAACGGCACTACCGCTGAGTAGGTCGGCGCTAACGCTGTGTAAGTCGGCGCTACCGCTGAGTAGGTCGGCGCCACCACCGCTAAGTAGGTCGGCGATACCGCTGGGTAGCTCGGCGCTACAGCTGAGTGGGTTGGCGCTACATCTGAGTACGTCGGCGCTACCTTTGAGTAGGTCGGCGCTACTCCTGAGTAGGTCGGCGCTACCTGTGAGTACGTCGGCGCTACCTTGGAGTAGGTCGGCGCCACAACTAAGTAGATCGGCGCTACCGATGGGTAGGTCGGCGCTACCGCTGGTTAGATCGGCGCTACTACCGCTGAGAAGGTCGGCGCTACCTCTGAGTACGTCGGCGCTACCTTTGAGTAGGTCGGCGCCACCGCTAAGTAGGTCGGCGCTACCGCTGGGTAGGCCGGCGTTACTACCTTTTAGTAGGTCGGCGCTACCTTGGAGTAGGTCGGCGCCACCGCTAAGTAGATCGGCGCTACCGCTGGGTAGGTCGGCGCTACCGCTGGGTAGGTCGGCGCTAACGCTGGGCAGGTCGGCGCTACCGCTGAGTAGGTCGGCGCTACCTCAGAGTACGTCGGCACTACCTTTGAGTAGGTCAGCGCCACAGCTAAGTAGGTCGGCGCTACCGCTGGGTAGGCCGGCGCTACCGCTGGGTAGGTCGGCGCTACCTCTGAGTACGTCGGCGCCACCGCTAAGTAGGTCGGCGATACCGCTGGGTAGGTCGGCGCTACAGCTGAGTAGGTTGGCGCTACCTCTGAGTACGTCGGCGCTACCTTTGAGTAGGTCGGCGCTACTCCTGAGTAGCTCGGCGCTACCTCTAAGTACGTCGGAGCTACCCTGGAGTAGGTTTGCGCCACCGCTTAGTAGATCGGCGCTACCGCTGGGTAGGTTGGCGCTACCGCTGGGTAGGTCGGCGCTACCGCTGAGTAGGTCGGCGCAACCTGTGAGTACGACGGCACTACCTTTGAGTAGGTCTGCGCTACCTTTAAGTAGGTTGGCGCTTCCTTTGAATAGAATGGCGCTACCACTGGGTAGGTGGGCGCTTCCGCTGAGTAGGTCGGCGCTACCTCTGAGTACGTCAGCGCTACCTTTGAGTAGGTCGGCGCTACCTTTGAGTAGGCCGGCACCACCGCTAAGTAGGTCGGCGCTACCGCTGGATAGGCCGGCGCTACCGCTGGGTAGGTTGGCGCTACCGCTGGGTAAGTCGGCGCTACCGCTGAGTAGGTCGGCGCAACCTCTGAGTACGTCGGCACTACCTTTCAGTAGGTCTGCGCTACCTTTAAGTAGGTTGGCGCTTCCTTTGAATAGGATGGCGCTACCGCTGAGTAGGTCGGCGCTATCTCTGATTACGTCGGCGCTACCATTTAATAGGTCGGCGCTACCTTTGAGTAGGTCGGCGCCACCGCTAAACAGGTCGGCGCTACCGCTGGGTAGGTCGGCGCTACCGCTGGGTAGGTCGGCGCTACCGCTGGGTGGGTCGGCGCTACCACCGGGTTTGTCGGTGCTACCACTGAGTAGGTCGGCGCTACCGCTGGGTAGGTCCTGTTCCACCGCTGGCTAGGTCGGCGCTACCGCTGGGTAGGTCGGCGCTACCGCTGGGTAGGTCGGCGCTACCTTTGAGTAGGTCGGCGCTACCTTTGAGTAGGTCGGCGCCACTGCTAAGTAGGTCGGCGCAACCGCTGGGTAGGTCAGCGCTACCGCTGGGTAGGTCGGCGCTACCGCTGGGTAGGTCGGCGCTACCGCTGAGTAGGTCGGCGCTACCGCTGGGTAGGTCGGCGCTTCCGCTAAGTAGGTCAGCGCTACCTCTGAGTACGTCGGGGCTACCTTTGAGTAGGTCTGCGCTACCTTTGAGTTGATCGGCGCCACCGCTAAGTAGGTCGGCGCTACCTTTGTGTAGGTCAGCGCCACCGCTAAGTAGGTCGGCGCTACCGCTGAGTAGATCGGCGCTAACGCTGAGTAAGTCGGCACTACCGCTGGATAGGTCGGCGCTAACGCTTAGTAAGTCGGCGCTACCGCTGAGTAGGTCGGCGCAACTGCTGGGTAGGTGGGCGCTAATGCTGGGTAGGTCGGCGCTAAAGCTGAGTTCGTCGGCGCAACTTTTTAGTAGGTCGGCGCTACCTTAGAGTAGGTCGGCGCCACCGCTAAGTAGGTCGGCGCTACCGCTGGGTAGGCCGGCGCTACTACCTATTAGTAGGTCGGCGCTACCTTGGAGTAGGTCGGCGCCACCGCTAAGTAGATCGGCGCTACCGCTGGGTAGGTCGGTGCTACCGCTGGGTAGGTCGGCGCTAACGCTGGGTAGGTCGGCGCTACCGCTGAGTAGGTCGGCGCTACCTCAGAGTACGTCGGCACTACCTTTGAGTAGGTCAGCGCCACCGCTAAGTAGGTCGGCGCTACCGCTGGGTAGGCCGGCGCTACCGCTGGGTATGTCGGCGCTACCGCTGGGTAGGTCGGCGCTACCTTTGAGTAGGTCGGCGCTACTCCTGAGTAGCTCGGCGCTACCTCTAAGTACGTCGGAGCTACCTTGGAGTAGGTCGGCGCCACCGCTTAGTAGATCGGCGCTACCGCTGGGTAGGTTGGCGCTACCGCTGGGTAGGTCGGCGCTACCGCTGAGTAGGTCGGCGCAACCTCTGAGTACGACGGCACTACCTTTGAGTAGGTCTGCGCTACCTTTAAGTAGGTTGGCGCTTCCTTTGAATAGGATGGCGCTACCGCTGAGTAAGTCGGCGCTACCTCTGATTACGTCGGCGCTACCATTTAATAGGTCGGCGCTACCTTTGAGTAGGTCGGCGCCACCGCTAAGTAGGTCGGCGCTACCGCTGGTTAGGTCCAAGCTACCGCTGGGTGGGTCGGCGCTACCACTGTGTTTGTCGGTGCTACCGCTGAGTAGGTCGGCGCTACCGCTGGGTAGGTCGGTTCCACCGCTGGCTATGTCGGCGCTACCGCTGGGTAGGTCGGCGCTACCGCTGGGTAGTTCGGCGCTACCTTTGAGTAGGTCGGCGCTACCTTTGAGTAGGTCGGCGCCACCGCTAAGTAGGTCGGCGCCACCACTAAGTAGGTCGGCGCAACCGCTGGGTAGGTCGGCGCTACCGCTGGGTAGGTCGGCGCTACGGCTGGGTAGGTCGGCGCTACCGCTGAGTAGGTCGGCGCTACCTCTGAGTACGTCGGCGTTACCTTTAAGTAGGTCGGCACTACCTTTGAGTAGGTCGGCGCCACTACTAAGTAGGTCGGCGCTACCGCTGGGTAGGCCAGCGCTACCGCTGGGTAGGTCGGCGCTACCGCTGGGTAGGTCGGCGCTTCCGCTGAGTAGGTCGGCGCTATCTCTGAGTACGTCGGCGCTACCTTTGAGTAGGTCTGCGCTACCTTTGAGTAGATCGGCGCCACCGCTAAGTAGGCCGGCGCTACCGCTGGATAGGTCGGCGCTAACGCTTAGTAAGTCGGCGCTACCGCTGGGTAGGTCGGCGCAACTGCTGGGTAGGTGGTCGCTACCACTGAGTAGGTCGGCGCTACAGCTGAGTACGTCGGCTCTACCTTTTAGTAGGTCGGCGCTACCTTTGAGTAGGTCGGCGCCACCGCTAAGTAGGTCGGCGCTACCGCTGAGTAGGTCGGCGCTAACGCTGAGTAAAACGGCGCTACCGCTGAGTAGGTCGGCGCTAACGCTGTGTAAGTCGGCGCTACCGCTGAGTAGGTCGGCGCTACCTCTGAGTACGTCGGCGCTACCTTTGAGTAGGTCGGCACCACCGCTAAGTAGGTCGGCGCTACCGCTGGGTATGCCGGCGCTACTGCTGGGTATGTCGGCGCTACCGCTGGGTAGGTCGGCGCTTCCGCTGAGTAGGTCGGAGCAACCTCTGAGTATGTCGGCACTACCTTTGAGTAGGTCTGCGCTACCTTTGAGTAGGTCGGCGCCACCGCTATGTAGGTCGGCGCTACCTTTGAGTACGTCGGCTCTACCTTTTAGTAGGTCGGCGCTACCTTTGAGTAGGTCGGCGCCACCGCTAAGTAGGTCGGCGCTACCGCTGAGTAGGTCGGCGCTAACGCTGAGTAAAACGGCGCTACCGCTGAGTAGGTCGGCGCTAACGCTGTGTAAGTCGGCGCTACCGCTGAGTAGGTCGGCGCTACCTCTGAGTACGTCGGCGCTACCTTTGAGTAGGTCGGCACCACCGCTAAGTAGGTCGGCGCTACCGCTGGGTATGCCGGCGCTACTGCTGGGTATGTCGGCGCTACCGCTGGGTAGGTCGGCGCTTCCGCTGAGTAGGTCGGAGCAACCTCTGAGTATGTCGGCACTACCTTTGAGTAGGTCTGCGCTACCTTTGAGTAGGTCGGCGCCACCGCTATGTAGGTCGGCGCTACCTTTGAGTAGGTCGGCGCCACCACTAAGTAGGTCGGCGATACCGCTGAGTAGGTCGGCGCTAACGCTAAGTAAGTCAGCGCTACCGCTAAATAGGTCGGCGCAACCGCTGGGTAGGTGGGCGCTACCGCTGAGTAGGTCGGCGCTACCTCTGAGTACTTCGGCGCTACCTTTGAGTAGGTCGGCGCTACCTTTGAGTAGGTCGGCGCCACCGCTGGGTAGGTCAGTGCTACCGCTGAGTAGGTCGGCGCTACCGCTGGGTAGGTCGGTGCCACCGCTGGCTAGGTCGGCGCTACCGCTGGGTAGGTCGGCGCTACCGCTGGGTAGGTCGGCGCTACCTTTGAGTAGGTCGGCGCCACCGCTAAGTAGGTCGGCGCTAACGCTGGGTAGGTCGGCGCTACCGCTGAGTAGGTTGGCGCTACCTCTGAGTACGTCGGCGCTACCTTTGAGTAGGTCGGCGCCACCGCTAAGTAGGTCGGCGCCACCGCTAAGTAGGTCGGCGCTACCGTTGGGTAGGCCGGCGCTACCGCTAGGTATGTCGGCGCTACCGCTGAGTAGGTCGGTGCTACCGCTGAGTAGGTCGGCGCTACCTCTGAGTACGTCGGCGCTACCTTTGAGTAGGTCTGCGCTACTTTTGAGTAGGTCGGCGCCACCGCTAAGTAGGTCGGCGCTACCTTTGAGTAGGTCGGCGCCACCGCTAAGTAGGTCGGCGATACCGCTGGGTAGGTCGGCGCTACAGCTGAGTAGGTTGGCGCTACCTCTGAGTACGTCGGCGCTACCTTTGAGTAGGTCGGAGCTACTCCTGAGTACGTCGGCGCTACTACTGAGTACGTCTACGCTACTCCTGAGTACGTTTGCGCTACTCCTGAGAACGTCGGCGCTACTCCTGAGTACGTCTGCGGGAGTAGCGCCGACGTACTCGGGAGTAGCGTCGACGTATTCAAGAGTAGCAGCGACGTAGTCAGAAGTAGCGTTGACGTATACAGTAGTAGCGCCGACGTACTCAGGAGTAGCGCCGACGTACTCAGGAGTAGCAGCGACGTACTCGGGAGTAGCGCCGACGTACTCAGGAGTAGCGCCGACGTACAAAGGATTAGCGCCGACGTACTCAGGAGTAGCGCCGACGTACTCAGGAGTAGTGCCGACGTGCTGAGGAGTATCGCCGACGTGCTCAGGAGTAGCGCCGACGTGGATGCTATTCAGTCTATTATTCGGTGAGGCCGGCTGGTCTAGCGGTTGGCACACCAGACTGTTGTTACGTATGTCGGTCATAGATGAATGACGTACTAAGGCATTGACCTATTAACAAGTGCGAATTAGAGTCCAAGGTTTGACCTTTGTGCTCTGAGGGCAGTTTAAATAAAATAATTCGGCCAACCCCGTGGAATATGAAGGTTATAATCTGGATCGCAGTATCCTATAGACCAGTGAGATTGAAATGCGTATTAAGACCCTGTAGAATCTTCGATAATAGTTTTCTTTGTAAAGTCCCTACCTCCTTAAAGTTAGTTCAGTTTTAAAGTTTGTAGAGAGAAGTCGCTATATTGATACTTGTATATTATATGATATATGTTGCCATCAGTTGATGCATTTATTTATCGTTTATATTGAGTCTACAATTTAAATAAAATTGTTTATTCAACAACTGGAGTTGTTTGATCTATCATTGTTGAGAAAGGTGTTGAAGATAATTATACCGAATATAACTACATTACTGCAAAGACCTGTCAGTCAAGGAACCCCTAGCTTGGGCTACAGATTAGCAGAATCTAGAGACTTCTAATAAAGATACAACTATACATTGAATCCGATTTAACGAGTCATAATAATAGTCATCATAGTGACAGTCCATAACACTGTCAACCAAAAACCAACGGACAGGTCGCGGGTTCTATCGCTGCCACCGGCGGATCCCTGTCACCCTGCAGGCGTTTTGGGCCTGTAAACGTATTTGCGCCAGCGGGCAGCACTATGTTTACAGCAGCGCATAGAAATGTTCCCAACGGGAACGGGATATGTGCTATATAAGTCTCATATTTATTTATTATTTTTTATTTTTAGCTGTTGATGTGAATACTGCCCTTCCACTTGTGATATGTGATACTAATAGATAAGTAAAAAAAACAAGAAAAAAAACATCAGGAATCGTTAATCCTTAATTAGAAATTAATATTTTACAATATATAATTAGATAGTGTTTTTGTGTTTAATCACTTTGCTTTAATATGTAACAATGAAAATACATCTTGCATGTCACACTACATAACAGTAGCAAATTATAGTTATAAGGTAGGGACAATCATAATTATATGGTTGGGGTCGCCACAAGATGAGGAGCTGTAGTAAGGGGTCACTGCATTATAAAGGTTGGGAACCACTGGGATAGGTGATAATATGTCACTAGCTGCCTTGTACCCCTACACCTTGACTAAGTTGACTCCAGCCCTCAGCAGCCCTCAGGCATTTTGTTCACTTTTGTATATATTTCTGTCCTAAAAGTAAAAGAGTACGCGACACACCTCAAAGGTCTGACATTAATCAGCTCTTACAAAAAGCAACAAATAAGTTAGACAGTAGTAAATAAACAATTTAATGTACCACAGCCATCAGCCATACATCAACATATTTTAATAATTGAATCCAGTAACATTCAATCAATCACATTTAAACATTTCATTGAATTCACAGTTGAATAATTTGTTTCTCTCAATCTAAATCTTCTGTTTTTTTGCGTTTCCTTCTTCTTTTCAAAAACCTGAAACATTCAAATTGTTTCAATTATAAACAGATTTAATGAAAACAACAAAAGCTTAACACTAATAACACTAAAATTTTGTCCAATGGTTAATTTCATCCCCACCATTAGAGACTAGAGACTATGAATAGATTGTATTACTTTGAATGACTCGCTTTGAGTATAACAAAACAAATGGGAAACTAATTTATAAATTCATACTGTCAATATAAACTAATAATATTTTAATTGAATATTCAATATGCTCTCACTCACTCACTCACTAATAGTAAAGGTCACACCTTTAGTTTAGGATTATTGAAATTATAGGGTTAGGCTTTTTAATATAAAATGTCTAAGAATTCATTTTTTTTAAACATAACAGTTACTAAATATTCACCTTATTTATTTGAAAACATTAGTTTGCAGTCATGCATAATGCAAACATAAACAAAAAAGGCTGTATTTCATTTGTTTTTATTTACCAATTAACAAGTGTAGCTATCTTAAGCTATATAATATAAATTGCTGACTCTTCCCAGATTGTATTTTGCAATCAATATGAAAAATGCTGCTCTAGGCTTATGCTACCCTAGGACAATATAATATTATAAATAATTTTTTTTTTTAAATGACAACGCAAACACAGATACGGATGACAGTTGCAACCTTATGAAAGAGTAGTGATGTTTTCAAATTATTTAAAACTGTCCATTGAATAGGTCGCAAAACTTTTGGTAAAAAGGTGCGACATATAAGTAATATAAACTGTTAACTGTATATATAAACTATATACATATCTATAGATATATACATTCCATAGTAGATATTATATGGAAACAGGCTTTTTCAATAACCTAAAACAATTCTATGTTTCAGAAGTAATTTTAAAAACACTAAGGTTATGGTTACCTCAACTTTAGGCTCTTGCTGGGTTTCTTCTTCATCAGTCTTTCTTCTTTTGTTTCTTTTTCTTCTATTATTCTGTGGCGGTTCCTCTCGGTGTGGCAGATTGTGATTTACTTAAAGACTCCTTTCGGTCAGCATCACTACCTGACTCGTCCTCACACTGACGTTTGCGATGAACTTTCTGTGGTGTGCTGAAAATATTTAAAAAACAGAACATTGTTTTGTAAATAGCTAATTGCTACAGAGTTCAGAGTGTATATAATAAACAAATATTGGGTTAATACATAATGGCTGGGGGAAATAATGAGAAAGTAAATGCAAAAAAGCAATCAAGGGACATGTACAATATACACTAATATTATGTAATTACTTTTTTGAAAGGTGCTTTATATGGGTTACATGGAACTTTTTGAAGGTAGTGCTAAAGATCATCATAATTATATAGAAACACATATTCTTAATCAATTATAAATTAGATTTATATAAAGTTAAAAAGGGTTTGAACAAGGACTAATTGGATATAAAACATACAAATTTATTTCAATACATTACTTTTGTGTAAGACTTTGAAGATGTAAAAACGTCATGGCTAACATAACCATACTTGTGAAATTAATTCAATTTTAAGTTGGTTGGCTGGCAACATCTTTCAAAGTTAGTTTAAGTTAGGACATATATAGGTGATACTTTTTATAAAGTATTTTTTGAAACTCTAAAAATGTTCATATAAAATTAACAACTCATGAGGCATATTATTCTTAATGAAATGTAAGCCAATACATTACAATTTGTTCTTCTAATGAAATAAAACCATTTCAGGGAAATTGAATATTGCTCACATCTGCTAGTCCAATTGAAGACTTGACACAGGGATAACTCAGCCAATAGTCACCAAGATGACACATATTTCAAAGCTTGTATTGACTAGTATTTTTAGGGCTGCCTACATTTATGGTTTCCATCATAGCCCAATGATTTTAACCCCCCAATGATAGTCTTTTGTTAGTATTACAGAGATGTTTACTGTTTCATTTGTTGGTGAAATCATTAGGTTTACACAACAGTCTTCTCATGGTCAGTTGATTAGGTCTACACAACATTCCTCTCATGGTCTATTCATTTGGTCAACACATACAGGCTTGTCATGGTCAATTCATTAGGTCTACACATACAGTCTTCTCATGGTCAATTCATTAGGTCTACACATACAGTCTTCTCGTGGTCAATTCATAAGGTCTACACATACATTATTCTTGTGGTGTATTTATGTATGTTCAGTTTGAAATGTTCTTGAATTGGACTATTAGATGTGAGCAATATTCAATTTCATGTGGCATCATTTTCCCTACAAGATTGGGTGTAGTTAAACAACTGCGAAATTGGGTGTAGTTAAGCAACTACAGGATTGGGAGTAGTTAAACAGCTACAAGATTGGGTGTAGTTAAACAACTACAAGATTGGTTACGAATATCGGTCATAAATGAATGACGTAGTAAGGCATTGACCTCTTAACAAGTGCGTATCAGAGTCCAAGGCGACCAAGGTTTGACCTTTATGCCCTGAGGGCAGTTTAAATAAAATAATTCGTCCAACCCCGTGGAAATTGGAGAATAAAACTGAATCGCAGTATTATATAGAAAAAGAGGTTAAAATGCGTATTAAGACCCTGTAGAATCTTCGATGATAGTTTTCTTTGAAAAGTCCCGACCTCCTTAAAGTTAGTGCAGTTTAAACATTTGTAGAGTGAAGTCGCTATATTAATATTTGTACATATAATGTCATTTTGTTGAAATACTTATGTTACCATCAGTTGATGAAGTTTATTGATCGTTTATATTGAGTCTACAATTTAAATAAAATTGTTTATTCAACAACTGGAGTTGTTTGATCTATCATTGTTGAGAAAGGTGTTGAAGATAATTATCACGAATATAACTACATTACTGCATAGACCTGTCAGTCAAGGAACCCCTAGCTTGGGCTACAGATTAGCAGAATCTAGAGACTTCTAATAAAGATACAACTATATTCATTGAATCCGATTTAACGAGTCGTAATAATAGTCATCATCATAGAGGTTTATAACAATTTGAGGGCTGCGTCCGATATAGTTGTATAGTGAAGCATATATTCAAGTTGTGTTGTGTTGTGTGTAAAGCCGTGGCCTACTGAGCAAGCCTAATAACGCTGAATTCATTCTTCCGATTGGAAAAACGTAAGTTGGAAAAATTTACCACTTTATAAATCTCTTAACTAAAGAATGGAATTTATTGAAAATCCAGAAGAAGAAGTTCTGAAAACTTTATCAATAAAGAAGTTAAAAGAGATCGCTGAGATCTTGAAGATAGAAGTTACTGAAACTACACCATCGAGGACTGTGTTGACACAGCAGATAAAAGATGTGTTGATTGCGAGTGGCAAGTTGAAAGTAGACTCAAGCGCGGAGGGATATCAAGTTGAAGGTCAGATGTCTGAACAGTTCCGATTTCAACTAGAAATGAAACGTCTTGAGATAGAAGAAAGACGTCTAGAAATAGAAAGTCAGGAAAGAGATAAGAAAAGTCAAAGAGAAATAGAAAGTCAGGAAAGAGATAAGAAAAGTCAAAGAGAAAGTCAGGAAAGAATAGAGCTAGCAAAGATAGGAGCTACTAAAAAAGAATCTCATAATGATGTAGAGATGGCCAGATGGAAAAAGCTAGTCCCTACCTACATTGATAAAGAAAGTGAAATAGCTAATTTCTTCCAGACCTTTGAAATTTCTTGCAGAGATTTTAAGTTCCCAGAAGATAAATGGGGAATATTAGTCAGAACAGCTTTTACTCAGGGAAGGGCAAGAGATTGTGTTCTATTGTTAAAAGAGGAGCATTTAAATGATTATGAAGTCATTAAAGACACTGTACTAAAAGCCTATAACCAAATACCTGAAAGTTATCGGAAAAGGTTCCGTCAGTACACAATGTCCCCTTACCAAACACACTTAGACTTCCTTAGAGCAGAAGAAAAGTTAATGGATCAGTTGATAAAATCTAGAAATGTCTCCACATTAAAAGAAATGAAAGATATCATTCTCTTAGAAGATTTTATTAACAAAGTGAGGACGGATGTAAGAATGTATTTATCCGAGCGTGACATCACTGACCCACATAAGGCTGCTGATTTAGCGGAACAGTATACACTGTGTCATAGAACAGCTGGTGAAAAGAATTTTAATAGGGCACAACGGCAAGCAGAAAACACACCACAACAACATCGTGAAAAAGAGCATTTTGTGAAACAAAATGATGTGAATAAAAGACCTGTCAACAAAAACGTCCAATGTACTTTTTGTAAAAGAACAGGACATAGCATCGAAGACTGTTGGAGCATAAGGAAAGATAAAAGACCTAATAAAGTGGTAATGTGCACTAGCCATAAACCAAAACAAAAGGTACAAGAAAGCGAAAATACAAACGAACTGAATTCGAAGAAAGATTCTTCTAAACCAGAAACACTGAGGGTGGATTTGCCTGAGAGCAAAAGTCAGAAGGTAGAGAAATCTACAACTGAAGAAAGTGAAAATGAAGATCCTGCTTTTAAATACAGAACGGCTACGATTGGGTTCCTTGTAAAGGTCCCATATATCCACAGAGATGAAAAAGTAGACCAAAGTAATTTTGACTCGGAAAAGAGTCTGAAGTCATCGAAAGATGAAACAACACCCGAAAGTCATGGTCAAGGGAAGAATAAAATTGACACAGAGACCCTGTGCAGTTTTCAACCGTTCATTAGTGAAGGTTGTGTGGCCTTACAAAAGGAAGGACCACTGAAGTCCGTAAACATATTACGAGACACAGGAGCATCATTAACACTGCTGCTTAAAGATGTATTACCATTAAATGATAATACATTGACAGGACAGACTGTCCTATTGAGAGGTTTTGAATGGAAAGAAGAAATACCTCTACATAGGATATACCTCGCATCTGACTTGGTGACAGGATATGTGACAGTTGGAGTAATATCAAAACTTCCTGTTGAGGGCATATCTGTTATCCTAGCAAATGATTTGGCGAAAGGGAGGGTGAGACCTGAACTAATTGTGAAGGAAAATCCAGACCCTAGTCCTATGGTGGAGACAGGAAAAGAAAAAGAACTTTATCCTGTAGGTGATGTCATAAATGGTATGACACCACAGAAAAAGAAAGAAGAAATTCTCTCACAAGAAAAGAAAAGGAAAGAAGAAATTCTCCCACGAGAGAAGAAAGAGGAAGAAGAAGTGGAACTTGATACTACTATTTTCTCCATGATTGAAGATTGTCCGAAAGGAAATGAACAATCAAAGAAGTCATCGCAAAATGAATTGATTGCTGAACAGAAAGTAGACCCAGAGTTGCTACAGCTGCATGAGAAAGCTGTCGACGAGGAAGAAACTCCTACTAATGATGTCTATGAACATATAGACCACAGCATGAACAAACAACAATGCAAACCTGCAGTTGCCGGTACAGGTGAAGATTTGAGGAGCATCACTGAAGAAACGAGTGCTGAGAACTGGACCGAAACTACCAAAAGCTATGGGTTACCACAATCCATACCGACAGATCGAGGGACCAACTTCGCCTCGGAACTCTTCAATCCAGTCCTAAAGAACTTATGCCTGGAGCAGGAGATGTCAACTGAATCCTATCCGGAAAGTCGAGGAGCCTATGAACAAATCTTTGGACCCACTGTCCGAGGACCACTCAAACTACTTCAAGAGGAATGGCAGACCGAATTGGATCTCCTTGGGCTGATCAAGTACCTAGATAAGTACATATATTTTTTGTCTGACATAACTGTGTTTGTTAGAAAAAAATTGTACACTGCTCACATGCAGATGCCATTGTTGTGTGATGAAAGAAAGGCAAAAATATTATATCATTTGAAAATGATAAAGCCTTACCTTCTGAAAACAATTGGAATAAGCTTGATGTTGTTAACATTGTTACTCTTATTTGTAAAATTTATGCCTGGAGTACAGGATGAATTGAATGACAAATTCACTGATAGTTAGTTACTAAACTTACTATTTTAAAACTAAATCCCTTACTTGTGATGAAAAAGGACTGAGTAAAAGTATTGTTAGAGTAAATATCATTATAGTGTGATATTTCTAAACAAACTTGTTAGGTTGAGCATTTAAAATAATTGCTATAAGAGAAAAAGATCAGTTTTATCCGCAGAATTGGTTTCTAAATCAGAGGACATTATAAATGTGGACTGATTATAAGATATGTTTGAGAATCTCTGGAAATGATAATTGAAACATTTGGCAGAGAGGATAATTTGATTGAAAAAGATGTAAATGGTTTTGAGAAAAGAGAATTTTCTATCACTAAAGTATTGAGAAATGTTTTTATTGTACTATGGAAATTTATTTTATCATGTACTGTTGTTGAAATAATTGCACTGAGTCAAGATGCAAATTTCTTCTATGTGAATTTATTCATTTGTTCTATTATCATTGAATGTATGATAAAGAAGGGTAAAAAAAATAGTTGCAGCAAGGCAGAACTATGACTAACAAGAATTCCAAGAAATGTATTATATATGATTTTTCACTTTTAGGATACTGTTACATGAAAAGCAGACCAAAAGTAGAAACTAATAAAACTTTGTATCCTTGTTTGTATAAATTTAGGATATGTGCCACTGATTTGACACTGTAAACCAGAATGATTGAGAATTTCATGGTTGAAAATGTATAATGTTGACATACCAATGTTCAACAAATGTATTATTAATTAAGGATTTCATGTCAAGATTGTAGAACTAATCTATTTTTTTCTGTATGAGTTAAAATAGATTGAATGAATTGTACTGACAATCAAAAGATTGGGTAGACCTGAACACTGTGAGGAACAGGAGAACCTAGAATCTATGAATAATGAATAAAACCTTTGTGGAACATGGAAAAGAGCAATGGATTCCAACCTTACCATAACTGAAAAGCTGGGAGATGGAACCATTCCGACCAGAAATTGTTTTGTAAAAATTGTTAAATTGATTTCTGTCTGAAAAAAATATAGTCTATGCTCTTTAAATTCTAATCTTTTATCTTTTGTACTTTAATAATATTGTATTTGAAATGTCTTTGATGTAATCTACAGAAAATAAGTACTTACTGTGTAGTACTAAGATTGTATGAAGATAATATAATCTGCTTTGATTGATAGTTAATTAAGTAAATTAACCAAATTTGTTTCAAGTAAATCCATGTCTGCATGAAAGATAGAATGTTTCAATGTGAACTCTTTTAAAAAGAAAATAATGACGTCGAAAGGTCATGGTAAAATGAGAAATTGAAATATTTTTAATGAAATTGCTATAAACTATCTAAATTCTGTAACATACTATGTTTAAATTTCTTAATATAACATAAATGAATGTCATATTGAGATAATGGTTGTTAAATAATGCTCATTTAGTCAAGATAACTTTTTAAGAGCGTAGCAATTTCTGACCTAAAGCGGTAATTGGGTGGAAATTTGCATAGCGATGTCAATATTGTTAGAATCAATTGAGAATGAGAGGGTGAAAAAAAGGAATAGAGAGAGAGAGTGCGGAGTTGACCTACATTTTGGGTCGCGTCACAGACAGTATCGTTTAAAGTTTAATGTGTTAGCCAGCCTACAAACATGAAAAAAAAATACTGTCGAAGCAATAATATTTTTTGTTGTAAAGTGAAATTAGGTCAGGGCTAGTATTTTTTTTGTTTTGTAATTGAGTTAGGCCTAGCCTGTGTTCTATCAGAGCGTTTGGTTTTTTCTCCTTATGAAAAAATAAGTCGTGTCTGCATAGACATTAAGTGATTTTTTCTTTTGTTGTTTGATTAAAAATGTACAAGCTAAGTTTATAATTAAATGAACGAGAGAGTTTTTATTAACGTGGAATGATAATGGAATGGAAATTATTAGATTGTATAATGTTTAACCCTATGTATTTTTCTTGTATACAAGATTTAGATAAACAATTTAGTTGTCCATTGTTTTGAATTAAAAATTGAATGATTGAATGACTATAGTTAAACCATTTGATAAGATGAACTTATATTGCATATATTATAGGTTATTATTATCAGTTCGATTGAATTATTGGGATAGCCAATTGAACTGTATTGTTTTCCCCGGAATATTTTCTTTTATAATTATTCCTTAAAATTAACATTTTTGGTATCGTTAAAAGGTAAAAGAAATAAATTCATAAAAACGATTAACAAAAATTATTTTGCATAAAGCAATAAGTTTGATATTTTAAAAAGGTGATTATTCCCTTCTGACTTTAACAATACATTGTTTTGCTTTGTAAACATCTATTGGAAATGAAATAAATTTTAATCCCCAACAAATTTGAGTACAACCAGTAAAGTAGCACACAGACATTGTTTCGAATAAATTGATCGAATAAGGACGAATAAGAACGGAAATGTTTTTGCACGTGACCTTTTTAACCTTTTATGCATGCATACACGTTAAGACTTGTCCATACTACTATATTAGTTGTATAGTTTGTACAGTCTATAGTAGGCTATCTAAAGTAGGCCTATACCTAGTACTATAACTATAACTATAGTTGACTATAGACACTATTTATTATATATAACCATGTCAATGTCGTCTATAGTATGTCTAGTATAGACTATATGCCTAACTATAACTTTAGTATAACTAGCCTATCCTATAGTCGGTAATACTTTAGTGTACTTGGTTCTAGAAAAGTAGGGTTCTAAAAAATTCCAAGTGAAATTTTTTTCGCGTGGAGCCATTGATCATTGATAAGTATAATAACTCATACTCATATTCATATGATCATATCATAAGTTAAGTCAAGTAGTCATAAGTAAGTCACAGTAAGTGTCTTAGGAAGAGCGGCAGAAAATTGAAAATTTAAAAAAATAGAACCAATTACACTAAAGTATAGCCTAATATAAATACTATAAGTAGGCTTACTGACAGAACTATAATTAAACAGTCTATATACTATATACTTTTATATTTATAAAAATTTTATTAGCCTCTCGATATTACTCGATAATAGTTCATTTGTTTGGTGGGAAACTAAACACGGAAGTTCCAATTTTGGCACTCACCTATATATATCTCCTTTGCTTTGTTTACATAGTTCTTGACAACTCAAATAGATAAGTGATACTGAAAAATAAATAGGCCTATTGGAAATGTTATTTTCAATCAAAGCGACTTTAGATAATCACACTAAAATGGCATCTGTAGATGCCAAAAATGGGGGATTGACCACAATATACAATAAATTTCGCTTTTCTGTTACCTTTGTTATGTTATTAATGACTCTACAATGGAAAAAAAAGTTTCTAAATGCACCAAATTATCAACTCGGACATTTCCCACTTGGTTAATCTTATTTTAAATTTAGGAATGTCTATAATCTGTCACATCGTTTTAAGTGATGTGGAACATGCATACTATGTTCATTTTGCATATTATCATTATACACTCCAAACATACGGTTTTCATTCTTTCTACATAATTAAGATATATAATATAAGCTTCGTTTGCCTTTGTGTTTCCATTCATTCATTATATTTACAAGAGTGTTCTGTTGTTTAGAAAACTACTGTTGCCTTCAATTATTTTTTAAAGCCATTTTCGGTCGCCTTTAATTTTAACACAATTGCGTTCTTCACTATCAAAAACATAATCATTTGAATTTTCATTGCAACCCATGATAGTAGCACAACGATTTTATGCATCGCCATAGTTTAAGCGTTATTATTTATACATTTTCTCTGTTACCATTGGTAGCATTCTGAAATGAATTAGGCCTACACTACCAGTAATTTAATGGTAATGGTAATTTATATAGCGCTTCTATCCATGCTATTTTAGCATGCTCAGTGCGCTCTAGAAGACTATTAATCTGTGAGAGGTTTCACTGCTGCCGGTTAAACGCTCGTGATAACAACTCAATAGCTTATAAATAAATGTTTTCATTAATCTTAAACTCTGAAATATTTATAAGAAAAATATGAAATATTTGTCAATTTTTTACGCATATGTTTTGAAACATGAAGTGTTTAAATAGGCCTAATACTAATTTTTTATTGGTAGGCCTATAGGCCTATATAATAAAACATTTTTTCATTTTTTTCGTACTAATAGGCCTATACAAAAAATAGTATTTTCAAAAACAAAAATCCCAATGAGCACTTTAATCATTTAATTTAAAGTATTTATGATTAAAATATATACTTTGAAAATGTCATTGAGCGTGTAGGCAAACAACCCTTATAAAGTTATGAGCATTATAATTATATTGAATTAACATTTTCGGTCACAATTTTTTTAATTAATTCGGCGGCATTTTACGTCTTGATAGACGATCCATTTCCTTTGCAGGTCCTCATGTGGCTAAAGAGGCCAATCAGTCACGGCCACACTGGCTATAGATGATTGTAGCGGAGGGGACCACAGTTTTCTCACCTTCTTGTTCCTGCAAGCCTGGAACCTTCTTTGATTCATGCCCTCCAGGTGGGCATATGTTGCGCCATGATCTCCCAACTGTTTGGGTCAATTTGGAGGTGCTTCATAACTCTTGCACAGACATCCGCAAATCTCAGTTTTGGACGTCCAGCAGGTCTCTGTCCCGAAGCTAACGTTCCATAAAGGATGTCCTGTGGAAGTCGACCCTGTGGCATTCGGTGTACATGACCTAGCCAGCTGAGACGTCTATTGCTGAGAGTAATGTAGATGTCTTGACGCCCTGCTCTTCGTATGACCTCTGCATTTAAAACCCTGTCCTGCCATCTTATATCTAGAATGCATCTGAGACACCTGACGGGAAAGGTGTTTAGTTTTCTCTCTAGATATGAATAATAATATGTGCTCCATGTCTCACTGTCGTACAGCAGGGTACTCAGAACGCATGTTCGGTAAACTAGTGACTAAGTGGAGCTTGTAAGCCAGGGGTCGGGAGCCTTTTTGTCTGAGAGAGCCATAGACACCATGTATTTTAAAAAAGTAATTCTATGAGAGCCATACATTATGTTTAAAACTAAAAATTCAAATAAATGTGTGCATTTTATGTAAGTTTATCTCCTTTACCAATTCTGATGCTTAGTTGCAGTAGACTTTAGCTCATTTTTAGAATGAAATATTGATATGCAATTAATATGTAGATCAAAGGAGTCTAAAGAAACATTTTTGTTTATAATCGAACATTTGTCTGCGAGCCAGATGCAGCCATCAATATAGCCACATTTGGCTCTCGAGCTAAAGGTTCCCGACCCCTGGTGTAAGCAGTGGGATCATCCAGACAAGTTTTTTAAAAATCTTGCCATAGTGCCCATGGCTTTAGCTATTCTACTATTGATACCCCCATCTAGAAGCACATCGCTTGATATTTTGGCCCCGAGGTAGCAGAAATCGTCAACTACTTCTAGTGTATGGCCACCAATAGTGATGCTTGGCACAATTGCATCATTTTGATCCAGTACCTTGGTTTTGTTTTGACTAATGCTGAGGCCAAATATTTGTCATGCATTATCAAGTTTATCAATGAGCGTCTGGAGCACGTTTTCAGATTTGGCAATAATAACTGCACCATCAGCATTGAGAAGTTCCCTAACCAGCACACTCTTAAATCTGCTAAATGGCTGTGTGATGCGTCTAGTGTGACAGCACTATAATATGCTAGCTGTCACCGCTGGCTAGCAGTGTAACTGTAAAAGGAGTGCAATTAGTAAGTCTCTCTTGCCAGCATAATAATATAGTCTATCCCAGTGCCTTTACAAGCTTATGTGTCGCCCCAGTGCAAAAGTTTCAGCGCAGCCCCCTTGCATGCTGTAACTGCTTGTTTAGTGCTATATTTGCTATATTTAGAGTAAATTTGTCGTCCCCCTGGAAGTGCCACCCCCGGGCATATGCCCCCCTACTCTGCCCCCCCCCCCCTATGTGAGGGCACTGGCCTCTTTACAACAAGTCCTATGCAGTACCTCCTCGTGGTGGCAGATTACACTGGGGCTGCGAGGTTCCAGGCTGAACTGAAAGGATCTCGGAGGATGTTTGTACCCTAGATGTGAGGCAGACATGGCCCGACGGCGTACGGACACGCCCTGCTGCCCACAAACCAAACCCCTTGCTTTAGGTTAATAGCCGCACTGCCTTGTGCATGTCCTGGGAGGGACTAAGGCTAAGGAAGTAAGCCCTGACAGAAAATCCGAAGTGGAGCCCGTAGGTTGAAAGACAGTGGTATAACCTCTGCTTTCCTACAAACTCCTGCAGCCATCTGGTCCCAAACGGTGGCGGTTACCCATCCCCTTGGACCCTGCCAGCATGGTAGAAAGGCGGTTCTTTTCGCCTGGGCAGCCCATGACCCGCTAATATTTGCCCAGACTTTTCCCTTATAAAATGTTTAACAGGGCTGCGTACTTGCACCCACCTTGTTTGGAATATTCTTCTCGTGCCTATTGCACTATGCTTATGGAGAATACAAAGAGTGTTTCTTTATACCTTTACACAAGGACCCCTAGAAAGCTCTTCAACCTAAACAGGCTCAAAGCCAAAACAAAGCTTAAGAGTGTACTGGTTAGGGAACTTCTCTATGCTGATGAGTGTAATTACACAAGCTAAATAAAGGTGTTTTTTTTATCATAACTTTTTTTTCTTGTGAAGACATTAATCTTCACAAACTTGGTATCATTGGAAAGCTGATGATATTGTCTGATATTATGCTCTACCTAATAGATATACTTTTAATTAAATTGAAGAAAATTGAATGTTTAAGGAGTTTATCTTTTAAACAATAATAATTACAGAAATTACATTAATAGGCCTGTAGTGCTACTAAAAAAGTATCTGATAGTAATTAAATGAATAATACAAATACATTTGTTTTAGAATTACTTATATTAATTAATTAATGTTTAACTAAGAAGATTAGCATCAAAACTCTTTTAAATGTCATTTAATTAGTCTGTATCAATTAATGAGCGTATTGTCTTGAATGCTCTTCGTTATATATAATTAATTAATCAGATAATGTCATATATTTTGTAACTTCTGAATAAGTTCTGAGTGGACAAATGTGGGAGACCTCTTTGTATGCTTAAAACAGATTTCATGTGCGATAGACTAGTGATTTCAAAAAACAACATGATAAAAAAAACAACAAAAACAATGAATCTCTAGGCTACACACTAGGCCTATCGATGCAATGCCATATATTAATGATTACCGGCTATCGCATTTGTAAAAATACAATTTTGCGTGACATCTAGATAGGCTATATCATCTTGTAAAGCGAAATATTTTTTATCTCTAGGCCTAGACTAAATCTCTGTACTATAAACGCATATTACTCTTTTACTTTTCGACTGACTATTGAAAAACAAAATAGGAAAAGGCCTACAAGGAAAAAAACATTTTTTTGGGGCCAAAATAACTAAGGAAAATATTTTTAAAAAATACGTAGGCCTAGCCATAATAGTCTTTAGCATAGCATATTTTGTTGCTAATTATTATCTAGTATTAGGTTAGGTATAGACAGTGGCGTAGCTAGAGTAAACGTCACCCGGGGCGGTCCGTTCAAATGTCACCCCAGTGACCCCACACGACCCTATGCTGAATGGTTAGGTGCAGCTAAATTTTCATACATACTCTACCTCTATGCTCTACTTTACTCTACTGACCGGTACGTTACTGCTTACATGTATGATCCTAGACAACATCGGGATCCAATACCACAAAACAAATAGTTCAAATCCAAAGATTTTTAATTAAAATGCAACTGTTCACTTTCAGAACATCTAAATGCAAAACACGGCAATGTACAGACCAAAAGAATGTCTATCGACACTATAGTCCTAGAAGGAATGTCTTCTTGTTTTCATTGTTGCAAACAGGTCAATGACATCGTCAAAATCTATTTGTCTTGTAAGCTCGTGTTCAATGGACAGAACAGCCAGATCCGACAATCTCGACTGGTTTATGGTTGACCGGAGGTAATTTTTTATAAGTTTCGTTTTGGAGAAACTTCTTTCAAACGATGCCACAGAAACACATATTGTCAGAAAGAATCTTAGAGTCAGCGTAAGATATGGCAATGATTCAACAAAGTCCCACTTGATGATAAACCGTAGGAATTGCAGTACAGTCCAGTGCTTGGCTTCCTCCAAGTTTATTTTGGCTGCTTGTAGGTGTCGCCTTAAACGTGGTATTTATAGACAAAGGTCTTATTTAGACAACTCATCATACACGGCTGTGGGCTTGGTAACAGACATCTGTATTTCTTCGTCGTTGGCACAAATAATATGGTCTGGCTGAACGGCAGAAAAAGTCAACAAAATGTCATTCACTGCCTTTCCTCTCGTATCTAACTCCATATGAAAACGGTCCAGACACTCTAACATTGCTCTCTTGGTCTCCTGCTGCAATGACAATCCAGCATCTCTTGCGCCCTCTTCAGGTAATCTTCTCTTTCTTATGATTCTCTTCTCTGTAGGGATATCAAGTTCTTCACATTTCGCAAGTGCCTGCTGGACGGCATTGTCAACAACTTTCGTGCGTTGCTCTTCCAAAAAGACCTTGAGAGCCCTTAGTTTGGTTGCAACCATGTCCACAGTAATACCTGGTGTTTGCATGTACTTCTGTAATAAGTCGACTTCTTTTAAAACGTCAGCCCAGAAAAACAAGAACGAAATGAAAGAAAAGTCGCATATAGCTGGCAACAGATTGTGCGCAGCGCCACTTGTCTCGACGCTTTCTTCGACATCACACAGATCTTCAATGGCTTCCACAAACTGGTTAAACTTCTGTGTCACTGGCTTCACTGCATCAGCATGTGCACTCCAGTGAGTTGTGGACAGTCTCTTCACTGTTAGACCTGTGTATTTCACTAGTACATCCCAGCGATGGGTCGACAGAGCAAAAAAAGTGTACAGCGCCTCAAGACTTCCAAAAAACGTTACACAAGACGGATTGTTAGCAAACGAATGTTTGCCACAAAGGTTCAGAGAATGATTGGAACAAGGTACAAAAATTGCCTTCGGATTAATGTCTTTCATCTTTTGTTACACACCACCGTGGATTCCAGCCATTCTTGCTGCATTATCGTACCCTTGACCGCGACATAACTGAATATCCAGTCCTTCGTTTTCTAGTTTCTCAAGGATTTCGCCAGTCAATGCAGTAGCTGTTTTACCTTTCAGATGAAAAAATCCAAGGAATGACTCCCGCACTTCAACTGTACCACCGCTGATGTGTAGGGGCCAACATATCTAATTACTTAAATTACGGTTGACATTTGATCTGTATGCGAAACGTCCGGTGTGCTATCAAAGAGTACGCTCAGACAATATTTTCGACGCCCGGTTGATAGATTCCAATTTGAAATATGTGACGTCATAAACGTCACATTTCCTGTGTTGGTTGGGTTGTTTCACAATTCTATTTGCAGACTTTTTTTCGCACCTTAGCCTGGCTGAAAATGTTTGTTGGAGATGACAAAGTGTCACCCCCCATATGCTGTCACCCGGGGCGGTCCGCCCCCCGCCCCCCCCCCCCTTAGCTACGCCACTGGGTATAGACCTAGACTTGTCTTGTGTATGGCTATAATATACGGTTTAAATATGTTTAGGAATGCTACTATCATTTTTAGTAGCCCTACCTACTAGCTACTAATAGGCCTACTAGGGAGGTACCATTTATTTTAAGATTATTGCATTGATTGAGATTTATTTTGTGAAAAGACTAATTTTTTAAATATTAGTAAAATATGAAAAATAATTTTTAAAATAATTAAGTAGGCTATATATGACAATTACTCACTCGTAAAATTTATTTTTGGGAACCCTAAGTTATTTCTTGTGTAGCTTATAAGTAAATACTGCACTGTCCATACACAGATCTACAAACTAATAAGATGAACACAAAAAGGACATGTCAAATCCATAATTGATATTTGTATTAACCAAGGACTACTGAAGAGTAGTCCTTGGTATTAACGTAAAACCATGTTTTTACATGTTTGCTATGTCCTATGTAGGCTACGTCGTGGCACAGGACACATGTAGAATTGTGTAATAAATTTGTATCATTTTTTGGGTAGGCCTAATAAAAAGTAACATTGTTGATGTCAAATTTTCTTGACCTCCCCTCTCTCCTATGTCGACAATTGTCAAACTTTTTCAGACCCCCTCCCCCCTATTTGGTTGTTTTAATTAATGGACGTCCACTTAGTTACGGCTTTTCAACTCATATAGATAAGTGATTTTATCTTAAACGTTATAAGCCGAAGAACTTATATTTCACTTATATATAGATCAGTGATTATAATGCAAACATATTTTTTACTCTATTTTGAAACATAATTTTATTAAAAATGATATTTTTTAATCTAAAAGAACAATGTACATAATATTTTTCTTTATATATAATTTTTAACAAATCTTAAAAAAAAAATAATTTTAAGGTCAAGGTTGCTAATGAGGCATCGATAAAACCAACAGTTTTAAAATGCACAGTGTCAGAATACGGTTCACTATTTTTACTTATTCCTACTCGGAACCTCCGAGTTTCCGACTTTCCCACTTCAGCGAATGTACCATTGACTGCACTGGTTCAATATGTCTGCCTCCTTGCTACGTGCGTGATATAATAGGACACAAAAAGCGTAAGTTTTGTGGCAATAGATATCTAAATGCGAAAAAAGAATGAAGCTAAAGTGTATGTATGAAGTACTTAATGAATAGTGAGGTATTATAACTTATAACGGAGGCTGCTCCCAGTCTTTGCATAGCAGACATGCATGTCCGCATGGTGAATTCGGAATTCAATTCCAATGTCAATGCCGCAATGCTTATACTATACTATACTATGACTTTTATGGCCTATGGCTTATAATCAAACATAACTTTTTTTGCTTTTAATCAAATAATACTATACGTTTAATCAGTTTGGTATTGATTTAAAGGAAAGTGAACGCTACTTACTGAAAAACTCATATTTAACTTATAAAATAAATAGTAGCCTAATTTTTTAAATAGGCCTAATCAACTCGTCCCACCAACACTCTTTTCAATATTAACATATGGCATATCATACCTAACCTAGTACCGGTACTAGTCTAGATAATTGTGAGCAACATGATAGGCTATGCTTAATGCTATAGTTATAGGCTTGGTCTATCCTATGTAGTAGTATGTAGCCTACATGTAGGCCTACTATGTATTTTTTAATAACGGAGTGGTTATTCGCACAGTTCTTCATATAACGCTAAGCGTTATATGAAGATTTCTAGCTGCAGATAACGCTCGGCGTTATTCGAAGATTCGCACAGGTCTTAATGTTCTATTGGCCTATATATACTGTTTATTGTTAAAGTTGAACAAGATTTCGTGGCCCAATGGTTAGTGCTGTCAGCTGGCAACCGGGGTGTCGCAGGTTCGACCCCAGCTATTTCCACTTTTTTTTATTTTTTATTTATTATTATTATTATTCAATTTGAGTACAACGGGATACGTATATACGGTAAATACATGAATATTTTGGTTGTAAGTAGCCTTTAGTCATTGTCAGCCAGAAAATACAATAGCTGACTCCTAAGCCTAAGCCTAAATGATACTTTTTCTTACGATAAATGATGGTATGATAGGCCTAGTCACCTAGTCCTAGTGATAATAATAATAGTTCTAAAGTCTAAAGTATGCGCAAATGTCTATTTCAAAAGAAAATTGTGCTTGAGTACAAATGGTTATTTAATATTGTTTTAAGTGTGCTGAAAGACAGAAATTATGAAATCAAGTAGCCTAAATTTCCATTTATTTGGATCAATAAAGTAATCTTATCTAATACCGCGGGCCACGGATGAGCGTAGGACGCAATAGGCCTAATCTTCTTTATAGAAGGAGCGTCTGTAATGTATAATATAAGATAATTAATTCAAACAAAAAGGTTAGGCCTATTTAGCCTAGATGTTAGTATTAGTAGGCTATTGTTAGGGTCGAAAGGCCTACTTCAAGTCAAATTCAAATAGGGTTAGGCCCTGTTAGGGCTTTATTTTTATCAATAAATACCTCCTTCTAGCTAGGAATATGATCTTATTCTTAAATAATAGACTTTAGGCTAGTTTAGGCCTATCTATAGATTAGTAGGCCTATGGCCTATCTAGGCTACTATAACTATAAGATAAGTATAGGCCTAAGTTAATATAAGTCATAAGTTACAGTAGGCATATTGCCTAACTCTCACAATTGTTCGAAAATTTGGGTCTGCCGTTAACACTCGGCGTTTTTAAAAAATTTGGGTCTTCCGATAATGCTCGGCGTTATTCAAAGATTTGGTTCTTCCGATAACGCTCGGCGTTATATGAACAGTTCTTCGAATAACGCTTCCCTTTTAATAAATATTTTCTGTAGTTATTTTGGCAAAAAAAATATTTTTTTTCCTTAGTATTGTAGTAGGCCCAATCCTATTTTAAACTATTTAGTTTTTCAATGGTCAGTATAAAATAGAATAATATGCGTTTAAATTTATAGTTCAGAGATGTAGGCCTAGGGCCTAGAGCTAAAAAATGTGTCGGTTTTCAAGAAAATATTATAGTCTAGTCTAGGCCTACTTGATGTCTCGCAAAATTGTATTGTTTTGTTTTACAAATGCGATAACCGGTCATTGGGTAATCATTCATATGTCATGGCATTGCTTCGGTAGGCCTAGAGATTCATTGTTGTTGTTTTTTAATTCAGGTTATTTTTTAAATCGCTACATTTTTTTATGAAAAAAAATTCATCATCGGTCTCGTGTAACTGTTTTACGTTTTGATGCCATTTTTAATCGAAAGGTTTTCAATGCACATGCGTAGTGTGGCTCAAACAGCTGTTCGGCAACACTCGGAAGGCTACGTCCTCATCGTCTGCTCTGACTTCGGCTACCGGCATCTTTATTTTTTACACACGCACACTTAGAAATTGTGTTACAGATTTCTTTTTTTTCATCCGGGACGTGAACAAATTTTCGTATTTTCCGGATCCAATGTTAATATTTATTTATTTACGGGACAAATACGGAAATTCCGGGACGGTAGGCAGGCCTGCTAATGATAATATTTGTCAGACAGGATACTTTAATTTTTTTTTTACTGCTAACTTACAAATATTGACAAACAATGTTTACACGTGATTTTTCTTTTGTAATGTTAGCAAAAAGTTTTATATCATGACCTGTTTTATATCACGACCAATTTACATGTACAATTTATTCTACATCATTACAGTGTATGTTTGACCTTGACTAGAATAGTCACCTTAAAATTCCAAACATTATTACACAGATTTAGCTATAAAACTATGTATTTGTTAAATCTTTATTATTTTTTTACTATTATAATAATATTTAGTTAAAAAATTGATTTTTTAACTACAGATGCTTTAGTGGTACAGCGTGTGGACAGGAGAGGCTAATGGACATCTGCAGAAGATGTGTCTTGACAACAGCCAAAGCAACAATTGGCATGACAGCTAAACTGGTCACTGGACATCAGCAGAAAGGACACAACACTTGATGATGAACTACACTAGGAAAAAGTAAGAACCTTTATTTAATCATTGGGTTTAAACTTTAAACTAAGGTTGTAGAGCAGCCACATTTTTATGATAGGGGAGACCACTGATCTATAAAAAGTATGGATAGCGCCTCCTTAATAAATTTATAGACCTGAACCTCTTAACCCTTTCTCCACTATGAAGCTGCTTAATATTGTAACAAAATTGACACTAAAAAAAACAAATAAAGCAAATGAATTAAATTCTTATTTTAAATATAAATAGATAAGGTTTAATTTAAACCTGAAAACATAACAATAAACTGATCTGATGAATAAAAGTGACATAAAAAATCACTGACCATATCTCGATCAGTTGCAATAGTTGATAATGGAATTTAGAAATCATCATATCGTAATCAAATTCACTTATTCCAAACCTCTAATACTAAAAACATCTATACACATATTTAATTGTACCCTTGGCATATTCTTTTTCATGTTGAATGAAAATACATATTCATGTGTGGAATCATCATCTTCCAGATTATGTATTCTTGAGTCTTGTTTTTTTTTCTTTATGTTTATTGTCAGTTCTCAGTTTATTTTTACACATAGATGAAAAATGGTTGACTTTTCTGCAATTGTGGCATGTTTTACCATGTGCTGGGCTATTGCTTTGACCACCTGGATGAGGCCATTTACCCCCACAATTCCTGCAACTGATATTATGCAGTCTTTCTTTACCATGAAAGGACTGATCATGTCTTTTATGCTGTTTCTTACCAAAAGTTGTATTAGTGCCTATTTTCTGAACTTGATCATTATTGATTCTTTTATTGAAGTCTTCAGCCAATTCAATTGTCTTAGCATATTGGAGTAAGGCATTGAGAGACATCTCCGGAGTGGAGAGACCTTTTTCCCTCACTTTGGAAGACTTGCATCCCACGATCATTTGAGATTTAATTTCACTTTCTGCATTAGTAAAATTACAAGTTTTGGCAAGTTGATACAGATCTTGGTAGAATTCCTCTATATGTGTTGACTGTTGTATTTTATGTCGAAAAGTATATTTTTGCATCTCAACGTTCATTTTGGGATTGAAGTAGCTTGTTAGTTGCTTTACAATTTGACTAAATGGATCTTCCCCCTCAGTCTCAGCAGCTGTTGTACTTGACTGTGATAGTGATAACAATTCTATTTGGTCATTGAGTTTTTCACCACCATATGTTAATAGTAAAGCTTTCTTTTGCTCAACATTCGTGATGTTGTAAGCTGTGAAAAGATTTTTTAGTCTATTTATCCATTTTGACCATCGGATTGTAACTCCCTCTGATTGACAATCAAATGTTGGATATTGTGGTAACATAAAAGACGCCATGTTCTATTCTATTTTCAATGTATCCCTTTGAGACGTCTGATGCAATCTCAAACTAAGAAATGTAATGTAATTTCTTTTATGAATATTATATTCCTGTTGGGACTTAAAATAACCAACCTTCTCGTCGCCAATATAGTGTTTCTTATGTGGTGGTCTTATGCTATGTAGGTGCATGGGTTATTAGTTACATAAGTAACAGGAAAAATTGATTTTTTAACTACAGATGCCTCAGTGGTACAGCATGTGGTCAGGAGAGGCTAATGGACATCTGCAGAAGATGTGTCTTGACAACAGCCAAAGCAACAATTGGCATGACAGCTGAACTGGTCACTGGACATCAGCAGAAAGGACACAACACTTGATGATGAACTACACTAGGAAAAAGTAAGAACCTTTATTTAATCATTGGGTTTAAACTTTAAACTAAGGTTGTAGAGCAGCCACATTTTTATGATAGGGGAGACCACTGATCTAAAAAAAGTATGGATAGCGCCTCCTGAATAAATTTATAGACCTGAACCTCTTAACCCTTTCTCCACTATGAAGCTGCTTAATATTATTAAAAAATTGACAATAAAAAAAAACAAATAAAGCAAATGAATTAAATTCTTATTTTAAATATAAATAGATAAGGTTTAATTTAAACCAGAAAACATAACAATAAACTGATCTGATGAATAAAAGTGACATGAAAAAATCACTGACCATACCTCGATCAGTTGCAATAGTTGATAATGGAAGTTAGAAATCATCATATCGTAATCAAATTCACTTATTCCAAACCTCTAATACTAAAAACATCTATACACATATTTAATTGTACCCTTGGCATATTCTTTTTCATGTTGAATGAAAATACATATTCATGTACGGAATCATCATCTTCCAGATTATGTATTCTTGAGTCTTGTTTTTTTTTCTTTATGTTTATTGTCAGTTCTCAGTTTATTTTTACACATAGATGAAAAATGGTTGACTTTTCTGCAATTGTGGCATGTTTTACCATGTGCTGGGCTATTGCTTTGACCACCTGGATGAGGCCATTTACCCCCACAATTCCTGCAACTGATATTATGCAGTCTTTCTTTACCATGAAAGGACTAATCATGTCTTTTATGCTGTTTCTTACCAAAAGTTGTATTAGTGCCTATTTTCTGAACTTGATCATTATTGATTCTTTTATTGAAGTCTTCAGCCAATTCAATTGTCTTAGCATATTGGAGTAAGGCATTGAGAGACATCTCCGGAGTGGAGAGACCTTTTTCCCTCACTTTGGAAGACTTGCATCCCACGATCAATTGAGATTTAATTTCACTTTCTGCATTAGTAAAATTACAAGTTTTGGCAAGTTGATACAGATCTTGGTAGAATTCCTCTATATGTGTTGACTGTTGTATTTTATGTCGAAAAGTATATTTTTGCATCTCAACGTTCATTTTGGGATTGAAGTAGCTTGTTAGTTGCTTTACAATTTGACTAAATGGATCTTCCCCCTCAGTCTCAGCAGCTGTTGTACTTGACTGTGATAGTGATAACGATTCTATTTGGTCATTGAGTTTTTCACCACCATATGTTAATAGTAAAGCTTTCTTTTGCTCAACATTCGTGATGTTGTAAGCTGTGAAAAGATTTTTTAGTCTATTTATCCATTTCGACCATCGGAATGTAACTCCCTCTGATTGACAATCAAATGTTGGATATTGTGGTAACATAAAAGACGCCATGTTCTATTCTATTTTCAATGTATCCCTTTGAGACGTCTGATGCAATCTCAAACTAAGAAATGTAATGTAATTTCTTTTATGAATATTATATTCCTGTTGGGACTTAAAATAACCAACCTTCTCGTCGCCAATATAGTGTTTCTTATGTGGTGGTCTTATGCTATGTAGGTGCATGGGTTATTAGTTACATAAGTAACAGGAAAAATTGATTTTTTAACTACAGATGCCTCAGTGGTACAGCATGTGGTCAGGAGAGGCTAATGGACATCTGCAGAAGATGTGTCTTGACAACAGCCAAAGCAACAATTGGCATGACAGCTGAACTGGTCACTGGACATCAGCAGAAAGGACACAACACTTGATGATGAACTACACTAGGAAAAAGTAAGAACCTTTATTTAATCATTGGGTTTAAACTTTAAACTAAGGTTGTAGAGCAGCCACATTTTTATGATAGGGGAGACCACTGATCTAAAAAAAGTATGGATAGCGCCTCCTGAATAAATTTATAGACCTGAACCTCTTAACCCTTTCTCCACTATGAAGCTGCTTAATATTATTAAAAAATTGACAATAAAAAAAAAACAAATAAAGCAAATGAATTAAATTCTTATTTTAAATATAAATAGATAAGGTTTAATTTAAACCAGAAAACATAACAATAAACTGATCTGATGAATAAAAGTGACATGAAAAAATCACTGACCATACCTCGATCAGTTGCAATAGTTGATAATGGAAGTTAGAAATCATCATATCGTAATCAAATTCACTTATTCCAAACCTCTAATACTAAAAACATCTATACACATATTTAATTGTACCCTTGGCATATTCTTTTTCATGTTGAATGAAAATACATATTCATGTACGGAATCATCATCTTCCAGATTATGTATTCTTGAGTCTTGTTTTTTTTTCTTTATGTTTATTGTCAGTTCTCAGTTTATTTTTACACATAGATGAAAAATGGTTGACTTTTCTGCAATTGTGGCATGTTTTACCATGTGCTGGGCTATTGCTTTGACCACCTGGATGAGGCCATTTACCCCCACAATTCCTGCAACTGATATTATGCAGTCTTTCTTTACCATGAAAGGACTAATCATGTCTTTTATGCTGTTTCTTACCAAAAGTTGTATTAGTGCCTATTTTCTGAACTTGATCATTATTGATTCTTTTATTGAAGTCTTCAGCCAATTCAATTGTCTTAGCATATTGGAGTAAGGCATTGAGAGACATCTCCGGAGTGGAGAGACCTTTTTCCCTCACTTTGGAAGACTTGCATCCCACGATCAATTGAGATTTAATTTCACTTTCTGCATTAGTAAAATTACAAGTTTTGGCAAGTTGATACAGATCTTGGTAGAATTCCTCTATATGTGTTGACTGTTGTATTTTATGTCGAAAAGTATATTTTTGCATCTCAACGTTCATTTTGGGATTGAAGTAGCTTGTTAGTTGCTTTACAATTTGACTAAATGGATCTTCCCCCTCAGTCTCAGCAGCTGTTGTACTTGACTGTGATAGTGATAACGATTCTATTTGGTCATTGAGTTTTTCACCACCATATGTTAATAGTAAAGCTTTCTTTTGCTCAACATTCGTGATGTTGTAAGCTGTGAAAAGATTTTTTAGTCTATTTATCCATTTCGACCATCGGATTGTAACTCCCTCTGATTGACAATCAAATGTTGGATATTGTGGTAACAAAAGGCGCCATGTTCTATTCTATTTTCAATGTATCCCTTTGAGACGTCTGATGCAATCTCAAACTAAGAAATGTAATGTAATTTCTTTTATGAATATTATATTCCTGTTGGGACTTAAAATAACCAACATTCTCGTCGCCAATATAGTGTTTCTTATGTGGTGGTCTTATGCTATGTAGGTGCATGAGTTATTAGTTACATAAGTAACAGGAAAAATTAATTTTTTAACTACAGATGCCTCAGTGGTACAGCATGTGGTCAGGAGAGGCTAATGGACATCTGCAGAAGATGTGTCTTGACAAAAGCCAAAGCAACAATTGGCATGACAGCTGAACTGGTCACTGGACATCAGCAGAAAGGACACAACACTTGATGATGAACTACACAAGAAAAAAGTAAGAACCTTTATTCAATCATTTGGTTTAAACTTACACACACTTACTTACACACACTTACTTACACACACTTACTTACACACACTTACTCACACACACTTACTCACACACACTTACTCACACACACTTACTCACACACACTTACTCACACACACTTACTCACACACACTTACTCACACGCACTTACTCACATGCACTTACTCACATGCACTTACTCACACGCACTTACTCACACGCACTTACTCACACGCACTTACTCACACGCACTTACTCACACGCACTTACTCACACGCACTTACTCACACGCACTTACTCACACGCACTCACTCACACGCACTCACACACACGCACTCACACACACTTACTCACACACACTTACTCACACACACTTACTCACACACACTTACTCACACACACTTACTCACACACACTTACTCACACACACTTACTCACACACACTTAGTCACACACACTTAGTCACACACACTTAGTCACACACACTTAGTCACACACACTTAGTCACACACACTTAGTCACACACACTTAGTCACACACACTTAGTCACACACACTTAGTCACACACACTTAGTCACACACACTTAG
>OX421497.1:49466473-49471473 GCA_949126835.1 Anisus vortex
ACACACACTTGCTCACACACACACACTTGCTCTCACACACACACTCTTGCTCTCACACACACACTTGCTCACACACACACACTTGCTCTTACACACACACACACTTGCTCACACACACACACACTTGCTCACACACACACACACACTTGCTCACACACACACACACACTCGCTCACACACACACACACTCGCTCACACACACACACACTCGCTCACACACACACTCGCTCACACACACACTCGCTCACACACACACTCGCTCACACACACACTCGCTCACACACACACTGATTCACTGACTCACACACACACTTATTCACTGACACACACACACACTTATTCACTGACACACACACACACTTATTCATTGACACACACACACACTGATTCACTGACACACACACTGATTCACTGACACACACACACACTGATTCACTGACACACACTGATGCACTGACACACACACACTTATTCACTGACACACACACACACTTATTCACTGACACACACACACACTGATTCACTGACACACACACACACTTATTCACTGACACACACACACTTATTCACTGACACACACTTACTCACACTTACTCACACTTACACTTACACACACTTACTCACACTTACACTTACTCACACTTACACGCACGCACACTTACTCACACTTACTCACACGCACACTTACACTTACTCACACGCACTCACACATACTCACACACACGCACTCACACACTCTGACACACACTTACTCACACACACTTACTCACACACACTTACTCACACACACTTACTCACACACACTTACTCACACACACTTACTCACACACACTTACTCGCACTTACTCGCACTTACTCGCACTTACTCACACGCACTCACTCGCACTTACTCACACGCACTTAATCACACGCACTTAATCACACGCACTTAATCACACGCACTTAATCACACGCACTTACTCACACGCACTTACTCACATACACGCACTCACACACGCACTCACACTCACGCACTCACACACACGCACTCACACACACGCACTCACACACACGCACTCACACACACGCACTCACACACACGCACTCACACACACGCACTCACACACACGCACTCACACACACGCACTCACACACACGCACTCACACACACGCACTCACACACACGCACTCACACACACGCACTCACACACACGCACTCACACACACGCACTCACACACACGCACTCACACACACGCACTCACACACACGCACTCACACACACGCACTCACACACACGCACTCACACACACTTACTCACACACACTTACTCACACACACTTACTCACACACACTTACTCACACACACTCACTCACACACACTCACTCACACACACTCACTCACACACACTCACTCACACATACTCACACACACTCATACACACTCACACACACTCACTCACATTTACTCACACTTACACACACTTACTTACACACACTTACTTACACACACTTACTTACACACACTTACTTACACACACTTAGTCACACACACTTAGTCACACACACTTAGTCACACACACTTAGTCACACACACTTAGTCACACACACTTAGTCACACACACTTAGTCACACACACTTAGTCACACACACTTAGTCACACACACTTAGTCACACACACTTAGTCACACACACTTACTTACATACACTTACTCACATACACTTACTCACATACACTTACTCACACACACTTACTCACACACACTTACTCACACACACTTACTCACACACACTTACTCACACACACTTACTCACACACACTTACTCACACACACTTACTCACACACACTTACTCACACACACTCTTACTCACACTTAGATACACACACTTACTCACACACACACACTCTTACTCACACACACACACTCTTACTCACACTTAGTTACACACACTTACTCACACACACTCACACACACTCCCACACACTCCCACACACACTCACCCACACTCACCCACACACACTCACACACACTCACCCACACACACTCACACACACACACTCACCCACACACACTCACCCACACACATTCCACACACACTCACCCACACACACTCACCCCCACACACTCACCCCCACACCCACTCACCCCCACACCCACTCACCCCCACACACACTCATCCCCACACCCACTCACCCACACACACACTCACCCACACACACACTCACCCACACACACACACCCACCCACACCCACACACACACACCCACCCACACACACACCCACCCACACCCACCCACCCACACACACCCACACACACCCACACACACACACTCACCCACACACTCACCCACACAAACTCACCCACACACACTCACCCACACACACTCACCCACACACTCTTGCCCACACACACACACACTTGCCCACACACACACACTCACCCACACACACACACTCACCCACACACACACACTCACCCACACACTCTTGCCCACACACACACACACATGCCCACACACACACTTGCCCACACACACTTGCCCACACACACACACACTTGCCCACACACACACACTTGCCCACACACACACACACTTGCCCACACACACACACTTGCCCACACACACACACACACACTTGCACACACACACTTGCCCACACACACACTTGCCCACACACACTTGCCCACACACACTTGCCCACACACACTTGCCCACACACACACTTGCCCACACACACACACACACACTTGCCCACACACACACACACACTTGCCCACACACACACACACTTAGTCACACACAATTACTTACACTTACTCACACACACTTACTCACACACACTTACTCACACACACTTACTTACACACACTTACTCACACACACTTACTCACACACACTTACTCACACACACTTACTCACACACACTTACTCACACACACTAACTCACACACACTAACTCACACACACTAACTCACACACACTAACCCACACACACTAACTCACACACACTAACTCACACACACTAACTCACACTTACCCACACACACATACACTTACCCACACACACTTACACACACACACACTTACCCACACACACCCACACACACCCCCACCCACACACACACTTACCCACACACACACACACTTACCCACACACACACACATACACACTCACACACTTACACACACACACACACTTGCACACACACACACACACTTGCTCACACACACACACACTTGCTCACACACACACACACTTGCTCACACACACACACACTTGCTCACTCACACACACACTTGCTCACACACACACACACTTGCTCACACACACACACACTTGCTCACACACACACACACTTGCTCACACACACACACACTTGCTCACACACACACACTTGCTTACACACACACATACTCGCTCACACACACACACACTCGCTCACACACACACTCGCTCACACACACTCGCTCACACACACACTCGCTCACACACACACTCGCTCACACACACACTTATTCACTGACTCACACACACACTTATTCACTGACTCACACACACACTTATTCACTGACTCACACACACACTTATTCACTGACACACACACACACTTATTCACTGACACACACACACTGATTCACTGACACACACACACACTCATTCACTGACACACACACACACTCATTCACTGACACACACACACACTGATTCACTGACACACACACACACACACTGATTCACTGACAAACACACACACACACTGATTCACTGACACACACACACACTGATTCACTGACACACACACACTTATTCACTGACACACACACACACTTATTCACTGACACACACACACACTTATTCACTGACACACACACACACTTATTCACTGACACACACACACACTTATTCACTGACACACACACACACTTATTCACTGACACACACACACACTTATTCACTGACACACACTTACTCACACTTACTCACACTTACACTTACACACACTTACTCACACTTACACTTAGTCACACTAACTCACACACACTTAGTCACACACACTCACACACACTTAGTCACACACACTTACTCACACACACTTAGTCACACACACTTACTCACACACACTTAGTCACACACACTTACTCACACACACTTACTCACACACACTTACTCACACACACTTACTCACACACACTCACACATACTCACACCCACCCACACACACCCACACACACACTCGCTCACACACTTACTCGCACACACACTTACTCGCACACACTTAGTCACACACACTTAGTCACACACACTTAGTCACACACAGTTACTCACACACACCCACACACACTCACACACACACACTCACCCACACTCACCCACACACTCACCCACACACACACTCACCCACACACACTCACCCACACACACTCACCCACACACACTCACCCACACACACTCACCCACACACACTCACCCACACACACACACTCACCCACACACTCTTGCCCACACACACACACACTCTTGCCCACACACACACACACTTGCCCACACACACACACACTTGCCCACACACACACACTCACCCACACACTCTTGTCCACACACACACACACTTGCCCACACACACACACACTTGCCCACACACACACACTTGCCCACACACACTTGCCCACACACACACACACTTGCCCCCACACACACACTTGCCCACACACACACACACACTTGCACACACACACTTGCCCACACACACACTTGCCCACACACACTTGCCCACACACACTTGCCCACACACACTTGCCCACACACACACACACTTGCTCACACACACACACACTTGCCCACACACACACACACTTGCCCACACACACACACACACACACTTGCCCACACACACACACACTTAGTCACACACAATAACTTACACTTACTCACACACACTTACTCACACACACTTACTTACACACACTTACTCACACACACTTACTCACACACACTTACTCACACACACTAACTCACA